>OY731400.1:26227597-26314788 GCA_963425845.1 Sphenostylis stenocarpa | reverse complement strand
TAAAGACATTGCTCATGACCCGGCCAAGACGAAACTCGCAAAGGGCGTCCCTGGCAAAAGATAGCGGTCCGCATTCCTCGATAGGATACGTCCTAGGCAAAAATTAGAGGAAAAAAAAAACAAAACAGAGAGAGCAATGATTACCTTAGCCGAAAACCGCAAAGGCGACTTAAGGTAATACCTTCACAAAAGCAAGCAGACTTCGCATAGTCTTCACTCCGAGCTCGAGCATCTCAATTGAAGCGACTAGGAAAAACAGAGAAACGAGATCACTGGCATGATTGTTGTACCCTATACAGCTTTAGCCAACCTTGGCCAGCCCTACTTATAAATTCCTTTGTATATTCTCCCGTAAAAACAGACCATTTGTTTATATCAATAAAAATTGTCTTCGCTTCTCTTTACCTACTTGCAAGAATGCCTCTATATTAACGAAATATGAGCATGCATAAAACAAATAATACGAGAAAGTATAAGAAAAACAAGACGAACAACACCGACCAGGGTCGTCCCAAGCAAAAAGTACAAGGTAGCCTCGCTAGATCGAAAACCTGCAAAGGGCTGGTCTAGGCAAAAGATAAGGCTTTCATAAAAAGAAAAGAGCCCACCAAAATATCTTAGGCAAAAATTAAACCCGCTAGATCGAAAACCCGCAAAGGGCTGCTTAGGCAAAAGATAGGGTTAAAACAAAAAGTTCAAAAGAATAGTCATGAGAGAACAAAAAGAAAGTATCTGGCCACTTTCTAGATGCCCTCAACTAAAATAAATTGCATCAACAACATCCACACACAAGTAGTCGCACAAATAGGACTTTGTCGAATCAAAGCAAACAAATACACTATCGTAACCAAAAAGACATTCATGTCGAAGATCGTCTTCATGCTTGCATAGAGGTACCCTGAAGACCTTATCAATCATGTATCCAACCAATAATTTTCGATGACCGAGCAAGAGTCGAACAACAAACAAAAATTGCCCGACCAACTAGCAAGAGTCCGGTGATCACCACAAAAAGATAAAAACAAAGAATCCCCAGCAAACAAGCAAGCCGGATGAACACCCACAGAATCCCTGCACATGACCTGACGACAACATCTCCAAAGAAGACCAACGTAAAGTACACCTTAACGCCCAACGCATGAGCCACTCGAACAGAGAAGCCGCCACTACCACTAGCCCACACAGCTGGATTGTACCACTGCGATGGGGGGTTCATACCCATCCAGCTCGACACATAGCGGACTCGCAACTACCAGCCTTGATGGGGGTTTATACCCATCAACCGAAGGATCGGCCACCGTTAGAAGGAGTATCCCTAGGTTCTACCACGTGTCTACCGAAGGGATCTGGCTACCATCGAAGGAGTATCCCGAAGTGCACAAACACAAGTTTTTCCCGAAGATCAACCGCAAGAATTGAACATCCGAAGGTGACCTGGCAAGAAGGTCAACTCTTTTACCTTCCCGTCAACCCTCCGGTTCTGTCAACAGCCGAACTAGTCATAGCGTAAGGGGGGCGACTGCGAGACCCCAAATCTTGCCCGGCCTCATAATAAAGATCAAAAGATCTCCTTTTCGAAGATGGACGAAGCCTAAGAAGCCACTAGGAGAGACTATTAGCCCCATACTAGGATAGGAGGGATTTTTGGAACAAAAATAAGAATTTTCGCCTTTTGGGGTCGAGACCGCCTTCTCGTATTCGAGACCGCCGTCTCGCCTTGCGCAAGTGGTGAGACCATCGTCTCGTTTGGCGACACCGCCGTCTCGCCATTATTGCAAGGCGAGACCACCGTCTCGACTGGCGAGACCGCCGTCTCGACCTTGTCAGACGAGACCGCCGTCTCGACCTGACAGGCGCGAATTCCTATAAATAGGGCCTCCATTCCCCTCATTCCCCTCATTCCACACAACTTTCTCACTCTCTCTCTATTCACATCACTAGTTTCTCTCTCTAGAACCCCTCCGAAGCATTTCCGGAGTTTCTGAGCGTTTCTAAGAGTGTTTTTTAGCGTTTCGAGAGGTTTTCGATGCTATGTAGAGTGAAGGGCTGCCGCAAAGCACCCTAATTTCCAAAAGATTAAAAGAAAGCTTGCTCCGGAGGTTTCTACTTTCTCCCTCTATCTTTTACTGCTTTATTTAAATTATGCAATAGATACTAGGGCCATGTAGTCGTAAACTTAAATTCCGCAAATAAAAGGGTAAAAGCATATTTTTCCCGTTTAATCATTTAAATAGCTGGCCTATCATAGGGAACCCGAAAGGGGCGTCGTAAAGGAACTAACACTTCCTTTACACGTAACTAACTCCCTTACCCAACTCTGGTTCTAATGACCAAAGTTGGTTTTTCGAAAACCAACGCCTTTTAAACCTTTTTCGATGTGTTCGGTAAAAACATCGGTGGCGACTCCATAGAACCCTTTCAAAACTAGCTCTTGGGTTATCCCGGTTATCGGACAATCCAAGAGAACCCTTTCGAAAACCTCGCCCCTAGGTTCAGCCCGGTTATCGGACAACCTAAAGGCGTTGTAACCACCAATAAAAAACATGAAAAATGGAAAGTCGAAAACCATCGCGTCGCTCTGACTGCCTCGTTTTGACGGCAGCGACAGATGGAGACTCCACTGGGGAAGCCTAGAGAGTTGATCCCATTTAGTGATGGGCCAACTTAAAAATAAATAAACCAAGAAAAGTACGTTTTTACCCTACCTTGTATTATAACATGTTTTATTACTTGGCTTTAATAACTGTTGTTTGTTTATATTTGCGCAATTGTTTGAAATACAAATTGTACACAAACCCTTGCACACTACAGTTCCCTCTATACCCGGGGACAAGTGAGAAATCCATTAGGAGTGGGTGGCAGGTACGATTCATTGTAGTGATGGCCTTGTGCCCACCGGTGTGATCGGAAACCACCACTCAAGGTGATAACCTTCCTCTTTTGGCACAAAGACTGACTATGGCCTTAGTGCTAAGCATGGTCGGAAGGCTGGAGAGTGGGGACCCTATAATGGGGGCACCTTGGGGGCCTTAGCCTTGGTGAGAACAGTTAGAACCTACCTTCGCCAAATCACTTTTCTGCAGGAAAACCCTACCTCATGATTAAAACGACTTCTCGCCTGTTCGTGGATGATCGAATTGTGTGTGCATCTGTTTGTTGCATTTGTCTGTTGCATAGCATAACCAAACAACAGAAAGAAAAATCACAAAAAAATATTGTCGCAATAAACACCCTTATCTCGGACAGTATGCCTTTTAGCTAGCCTGGTTTCAGGTTCTTTGTAAGCTAAGTAGTCACGCAGTTCCGACAGAAGAGATAAGGGGCGCTAAATATTCTTTCGCATAAATCCATTTTTTATCTCGGACAGTCTGCCTTTTAGCTAGCCTGGTTTTAGGTTCTTTGTAAGCTAAGTAGCCACGCAGTTCCGACAGAAGAGATAAAAGGCTATAAAATAAAATGATACAAATCCAAAATAAATAAAATAATAACAATAAAACATTTATAAAAAATAATTTTGACAAAGTTGTATCATTCATATTACATCATGTCATAAGTGGAAAAACCAAGAGAGAAAATAAATGCATAAGGAAAGTATGCATACACATCATTTTAATAAATCCCTAAAAAATGGGTCTTAGAGGCGTTTTTTGGGAAAATTACTGGGCCAAATCCCCTTTGGGATTTGCAAGTTGATTCCTCACCTCTTTCTCTTCGTTTTGATATGTTGTGCGTCCAAATCGGACATCTCGGTCAAAAGTTATGCCACTTTGAACATCTACTGCCCTTTTGTACCGGTGCATGCATAAATACATTCATTCTAGGGAGCACTAGATATCCATAAGACAATGGCGAAAGAGGCCCTAAGCACATTTGTGACCTTCACGACAAGGAAGGGACAAGTGTACTAAGATGTGATGGTGATTGCCATTATACTTGTCAAATCTGTGATGGGGAAGGAACCATTACACCGAGGTGGGTAGGATACCCCACAAAGCATAAGCTTTAAGGAGGATACCTAAGCCATTGTCTTAAGGAATATCCATCTCATAAATCATTCATTTTAAACAATAAAGATCATTTTGCATTCTAGAAAGCGGCTGGTATTCTTCATGCCCTCATCCGCATACAAAAAAACACAAAATCCTAAACACTATCATACATCATAAAACATGATAATAAACAAACACCTACATACATGCATCCACCAAACTTCATAACATGCATCTAACAATAGACAGTTGAAGAAAGTGAACATTCCTCAATACTGGGTAAAGAGGATAGAGCATTTACACGGGAAGTAAAAAAAAATGCATAAACCCGCTTATGGTTTCCTTTAGGCTTTCCGCTTTCAAAATAAAATACTTTGAAACATTGCATTGAGGAATGTACACTGTTTGGATGAAATAAATAAAATTGTTTGTTTTCATCATCTCTTCAAGTGTCTATTATATCCATAAATTGCATTCATAAATTGCATTCATTCTCACTTTAATAATAATAAGATAATAAAAAGGAAGGATTAGTCGATGTGTTTTCCACGAATCGAAGTAAGATGAAGAGCAAACCTTTCGTCATCAAGTTCTCTCCAATGGTTGATCCGCCTAAGGAGGATAATAAGCCTCAACTGTTGGGTATCTGAGTAAATAAAGAAGAGGGGGCAAGGACGCCATTGCGTTTATTCACGCCTCATACAAAGTTATACCATGGAGATACGCAGAAACATGATCCATCAATGAAGATATCTCCCGTATAGCCAGTATTGAGGGCAGGATTAGAAATGAAAGAATCTATTCCCCAAGGAGCTATAAGACAATGTTCCTAAGAATAAAGGAAAAATAATAAGATCGAAGAGAAACATAGTCCAAAGAGGAAATTGAATAGACTTTGGATTCACAACACTAGGGCAATTCTTTCAATGCTCCGCCAAAAAGACAAACTCACGATAGGTGACAAGCTAGGTCATGGTTCGAGCTAAAAAACGACATTCGGATCAGCAAGTCGTCTGCCCTACTTTGAATGAAAGCGGCTAAAGAGGACCTTTGAAATACCTTTTGCCAATATGAAAAGACTTCCCCAACAATATGAAGGTGACCCACATGATAAGGAAATATGGATATCGCCCAAACCAAGGGCTTATTAGAAACTCTCAAGGAATAAGGGAGCCACCAGATTTTAAAGACAATCCTTTGAAGCTTTACCCTACAAAGGATCAAGCTGCACAGAGAAAAGGAAAGTCTCCCCTCCGCTCCTTGAATCAGATTTTCCCATATAGAGGGGTTCAAGCGTCAAAAGCGAATTTAGTCATTAGGTGTTCTCCTTCTGATTCTTAGGTTTTGTAAATCCAATGACTATTAGAGATTACTCCTCGGGGCTAGCCCGACCCCCGAGCATTGTAGGGCACACATTTCCCTATTAATTACAAAGAATGTCATTCTTACTATCTGCTTCTCTTCTTGCTATTAATGTCTAAACCTCATAAAAGAGGGCACAATCATCAGGCATCATAAAAGAAAAGCCAACGGAAAGGCATAGTCATCCCCATGAGGATTCCCTCCTACTCCGAAGGCAAAACAAAAATACTCCTCACGGCTCAACATTACCACCACATGAGTCATCGAGGACACTCACCCAAAGTCTCCTCCACACTCCCCAATGGAGAATAAAGGCTTCAAGAGCCCATCATCATCAACAGTCAAAAGAGTCCAAACCATCAAGGGCTCAACAAAAAGAAAGAAGAGAAAAAAAGAGAAAAGAAAACCCTTACATCCCCAGCGGATGTCCAAAAGGCCATGACAAAGAGGGCCGAATAAAAATCCTCAAGTGGATCTCCAAAAAATTCTACAAAAAGGAATCAGAAATTCCCATCCCCTAGCAGAATAAGAGCTTCACAAGTATAGCTCGCATCAACATCAATCAAGGAGCCAAGACTCCATTCTTAGAAAAGAAAAATCAGATCCCCAAGAAGTCAACTAATTCCCTAGTGGATCACTAAAGAAATAAAACGTCATCCTTAATGGACCCCCCCAAAAAAGAAGGGAAAAAGCCAGCGTAAAAAAAAGAGACTAAAAAGTAAAAAGGCTTACGCATTATCCCCATAAAAAAGTCAGATTTCAAAATCATGATAAAAAAGAGATAAATCCCGAAAAAAAAAAGAGGCGAAATCAATCCTAACTTTTAGGCAATCAATAAAATCCCTAAGTGGGTCATCGCAAAAAAGGGAAAATCAACGAAAAAGAAGGAATCAGAAATCCCAATGAAACAAGAGTATCGGCAAAGCCATCTCATACCAACAACATCCAACAAGGAGTCAAAACTCCATTCCCTCAAAGGGGAAATCAAAATTAGATCCCCGAGAAGGTAACCGATTCCCCGGTGGATCAATAAAAAAGAAAGATCATCCCCAGTGAGCCTACTGCAAAGGCAAAACTTCATATTCATCCTCAGAATGTCATTTGCCTATGCATAGGCAAGACCTGGCAAGCAAGAGCCAACATCCCCATAAGGGAATATCAGCCTAGTCAGAGGCAAAACAAATGCAGCCAAAAGTCTTCACTTCCGATGAAGCATCTGCCTACTCAGAGGCATTACCAGAAACTCAATGGAGTATCTGCCTACTTAAGAGGCCTCACCAAGATCAACAAATCCCCAAAGGATTCCTGCCTACCTAAGAGGCACTCATCAAAAATTCCCGACAACCAGCAAAGTCGGATGACCACTACCAAAAGATAAAAATCAAAGAATCCCCAGCAACCAACAAGCTGGATGAACACCAACAGAATCCCCAGCATAGACCGGATGACAATTCCCAAAAAAGACAAACCAAGACAAGAGAACGCATCTCAACGCTGGCGCATGAGCTAGAGCAGTAAGCCGCCACCACAGCCAAAGGGTCAACTACCACAAGATGGAGCATCCGGAGGCTAAACACCAGATGGGGGTGTATACTCATCAGGCCTTACAAAAGGGGGCTTACCGGACGGGGGTTCATACTCATCAAAACACCAGATGGGGGTGTATACTCATCAGGCCTTACAAAAGGGGGCTTACCGGGCGAGGGTTCATACTCGTCAAACCAGATGGGGGTTCGTACTCATCAGTCGAAGGGGTCAGCTACCGTCAGAAGGAGCATCCCAGAAGTGCACAACACAAAATTTCCCTAGAGGATCATTCTCCGCAAAGACGAAGCATCTGAAGGACAACGGGGCAAGAGGGTGAACTCCTTTACCCTTCAGTCGATCTCCTTGGCACAACAGGCCAGCAATCGACTAGTCGGGTAAAGGGAGGGCAGCTGTAGACCCCAAATCTTGCCCGACCTCATAATAAAGATCAAAAGACCTCCTTTTTGAAGATGGACGAAGCCTAAGAAGCCACTAGGAGAGACTATTAGGCCCCATACTAGGATAGGAGGGATTTTTGGCACAAAAATAAGAATTTTCGCCATTTGGGGTCGAGACCGCCTTCTCGTATTCAAGACCGCCGTCTCGCCTTGCGCTCGTATTCGAGACCACCGTCTCGCCACTTGCGAATGGCGAGACCGTCGTCTCGTTTGGCGAGACCTTCGTCTCGCCATTTCTGCAAGGCGAGACCGCCATCTCTACTGGCGAGACCGCCGTCTCGACCTTGTCAGACGAGACCGCCGTCTCGACCTGACAGGCGCAAATTCCTATAAATAGGGCCTCCATTCCCCTCATTCCACACAGCTTTCTCACACTCTCTCTAGTATCATCACTAGTTTCTCTCTCTAGAACTCCTCCGAAGCATTTTCGGAGTTTTTGAGCATTTCTAAGAGTGTTTTTTAGCGTTTCGAGAGGTTTCCGACGCTGTGTAGAGTGAAGGGCTGCCGCAAAGCACCCTAATTTCCAAAAGATTAAAAGAAAGCTTGCTCCGGAGGTTTCTACTTTCTCCCTCTATCTTTTACTGCTTTATTTAAATTATGCAATAGATACTAGGGCCATGTAGTCGTAAACTTAAATTCCGCAAATAAAAGTTAAAAGCGTATTTTTCCGGTTTAATCATTTAAATAACTGGCCTATCATAGGGAACCCGAAAGGGGCGTCATAAAGGAACTAACACTTCCTTTACACGTAACTAACTCCCTTACCCAACTCTGGTTCTAACGACCAAAGTTGGTTTTTCGAAAACCAACGCCTTTTAAACCTTTTTCAATGTTTCCGATAAAAACATCGGTGGCGACTCCAGAGAACCCTTTCAAAACTAGCTCTTGGGTTAGCCCGGTTATCGGACAATCCAAGAGCACCCTTTCGAAAACCTCGCCCCTAGGTTCAGCCCGGTTATCGGACAACCTAAAGGCGTTGTAACCACCAATAAAAAACACGAAAAATGGAAAGTCGAAAACCATCGCGTCGCTCCGACCGCCTCGTTTTGACGGCGGCGACATGGCTGTCACCTTTGGTTGCCAAGATCTGTCCAAACATTTTAGGATTTTGGTGTTTAACTCTTCCTTGTCAAACGTCTTGCCTAATCCAATTAGATGGTTGACTATATGCGTAAATCTTTTCTGCACATCTGCAATGGTTTCATCTTGCTGCATTTTGAGCAATTCATAATCTCTAATCAATTCATGCTTCCTTTCCCTTTTCACATCAGAGGTACCTTCATGAGTAACTTCTAGAATCTCCCACATTTCTTTGGCAGAGGCGCATTGAGAAACCCTGAAAAACTCATCAAGATTTAAGGCAGAGGTAATAATGTTCATAGCAATATAATCATATTGAACTTTCCTATTTTCTGCATCAGTTAAGTCAGCCCATTCTTTTTCAACAATTTTACCATCCATTGTATGAGTTGGTTTGAAAGGACCATTAACAATTGTATCCCAAATACCCCTATCAAGAGATTCAATAAAGATTTTCATTCTAACCTTCCAAAAGGAATAATTCACACCAGCAAATAGAGGAGGCATTTTGATGGAGGCTCCTTCAGAAAAATTTATCTTTCCCTCAGCCATTTAAACTTTCTTGGACCGAATTCTTGAGTAACTTACAAGAACCAGCTCTTGATACCAATTGTAAGAATTAATGGTTGAGTTCAAGAGGGGGGCGAATTGAACTTAGAAATCTTTTTCGAAAAACACTCTTTCTTTGTGGAAGAATGATTAATCTTTATCCAATCTTTTATTAGGTAGATTTGATTTTAAACAGAGCAAGAATATAAACCAGAAATGAAAAGAGATAAAAGCAGAAATACAACACAAGAGTTTATACTGGTTCACTCTTCCCAAGAGCTAAATCTAGTTCTTGACAAATCTGCCAAGTTCCACTAATACCAAGTGAAAATACAAACCAGTAGATATACACCAATCTACCCCAAGAACTACCTTACAACACCACAAGATAGACTCTTGAAAAATGACCCAGCAACCAAACCCAGTTACTGTAACCAGTGCAGATTCAAACCTAATCTACACAATTAGAATTCGGAAAAGTATATGAAAAGAATAAACCTGGACTGCAGCTTTTACAATATTGAAGTCCAGAAGCAATTTTTCTAACTCAGAACTTTCTCTCTTGAAGATCTTTCAACAAACTTGATCAAAACGCCTTATGATATGAAATATTTATGAATGCTCAGATAAAAACACGAATATGCGATCCAAGATTGTTTTCAATCGTTTTCAAAATTGTGTATTGAAAGAGAAATCAAAACTGTATTTATAGAGTAAAAAAGAGAGAAACTGATAGTTTCAATCGATTTAAAATGATGTTTCAATCGATTGATTTTATTTAAAACTCATTCAATCGGTTAATTCGAGCTTTTAATAGATTGAAACAATTAGAAGAAAAATGGTAGCTCTCTGTTTCAACAGATTAAAATATATTTCAATAGATTGAAATTTTGAGATACTTTAAAATGAAAAATGATATCTCTTTGTTTCAACATATTAAAATTTATTTCAACAGATTGAAATCCTGATATACTTTAAAATGAAAAATGGTATCTCTCTATTTCAACAGATTGAAATTGATTTCAACAGATTAAAAATCTGAGATACTTTTGAAATGAAAAATGGCTAGAATATTTTAATCTATTGATTTATCAATTCAACAGATTAATACTGTGAAACTCTTAATATGAAAAATCATCAAGAACATTTTAATCTGTTGATTTTACGATTCAATCAATTAAGTGATTTTAACAGATTAAAACTGCTTTTTAACAGATTGAAATACTCAAATTGTTCTTTCAAGGCTTAAAGATTGGATTTTCATGCAGTAAGATAAATTCTATGAAATGCAACATTTATAGGCGCTTATCACAAGATATACTGAAATTATCAAGAGATTAAATTCTAAACCTATAGCCTATCTACCTACACACCCACAAACTAAACTTTATATGTCTTCATCAAATCCAACAAGTGTTTCATCCTGACGGGTCATGAGCAATGTCTTTAAGCATAATATTTCTTTACCGCATCTGAGTTGACTGGATGTCGAAGCTCTTCTCCGTCCATATTAGTGAGGATAAGGGCTCCTCCTGAGAAGGCTCACTTGACAACAAATGGTCCTTCATAGTTTGCCGCCCATTTTCCAATCTTATCCTTCTGGGCGGGAAGCAGTTTCTTTATTACCAAATCCCCTTCTCGGAAAGCGCGGGGATTGATTTTCTTGTCATAGGCTTTCTTAATCTTCTTTTGATAAACTTGCCCACAACATATGGCGTCCAGCCGTTTTTCTTCAATTAGGTTAAGCTGGTCATATTGATTCTGGACCCATTTTGCTTCTGTTAGCTTCGCTTCCATAATGACTCTTAGGGAGGGTATCTCAATTTCTACTGGCAATACCGCCTCCATGCCGTATATGAGGGAGAATGGGATGGCCCCGGTGGAGGTCCTTACGAAAGTTCGATATCCATGCAAAGCAAAGGGTAGCATTTTGTGTCAATCCCTATAGGTTATCAACATCTTTTGGATGATTCTTTTGATATTTTTGTTGGTTGTCTCTACTGCGCCATTCATCTTAAGTCGGTATGGAGAGGAATTGTGGTGTTGAATTTTGAAATCTTGGCATAATTCCTCCATCATCTTATTATTTAGATTGGTCCCATTATCAGTAATGAGCCGATGAGGGATACCATACCGACATATATGGTCACCACTTTTCTAGTCACATGTGCATATGATGTTGCCTCTACCCATTTGGTGAAATAGTCAATGGCTACCAAGATAAAACGGTGGCTATTAGATTCTTTGGGCTCGATGGGTCTGATGACGTCCATGCCACACATAGAGAATGGCCACGGTGTAGCCAGGGGGTTGAGAGGTGTGGGTGGAACATGAACATTATCGGCATAGATTTGACACTTGTGACATTTCCTGGCGTATCAGTGACAATCGGCCTCCATTGTGGACCAAAAATATCCTGCCCTTAAGATTTTCTTTGCCATGACATGCCCAGGTGCGTGGGTCCCAAAATCTCCTTTGTGAATTTCTTTTATCATGGTTTGGGCTTCTTCCTGATCCACACACCTTAACAGAGTGGAATCGAAGCTCTTCTTATAGAGGGTTTCTCCAATCAACGTGAACCCTACAACCCTCTTATGAATGGTCCTTTTGTCATTATCATTAATTCCTTCGAGATATTTGCCCTTCATGAGATATCGCTTGATGTCATGATACTAGGGGTTTTGATCTTGCTCGCCATTTACTGTCATGCAAAAAGCTTGTTTGTCATGCAACTTGATTTGAATGGTCGGCATCTCATGCTCTTGGTGTAAAGAGAACATGAATGATAGAGTAGCGAGGGCGTCCGCAAATTGATTGTCTTCCCGAGGAATATACTTGAAGGTGACACTTTCCAGCCTTGAAACTAAATCACGGATATGCTATAGATATGGAATTAATTTGGAATTTCAGGTTTCCCATTCGCCTTTAAGTTGATAGATGACAAGGGATGAATCGCCGAAAACTTTGAGCTTGGTAACCCCATGATCTAGAGCTGCTTGGATTCCCAGTGTGCATGCTTTGTATTCGGCCATGTTATTAGTACAATCGAAATTCAACCCAGTCGTTACGGGGATGTATTTCTTTTCAGGGGATATCAAAATAGCTCCTATCCCGTGTCTAAGCATGTTTGAGGCTCCATCGAAGAACATGGTCCATGCCTCCTCTTTGGTCTGTTCGTGTTCAATGTGCATGACATGTTCATCGGGAAAGACATCTTATAGGGACTGATACTCGTTCGTTGATCCATGGGCTAGATAGTTCGCTAGGGGTCTACCTTTAATGGCTTTCGGGGTGACATGGACGATGTCAAATTCTGAGAGGAGTACTTGCCACCTAGATCCTTACCGTCAAAATAGGCTTCTTGAAGAGGTACTTGATTGGGTCCATTTTGGAGACCAACCATGTTGTGTATCGAGCCATATATTGTCGGAGACACTGAGTTACCCACACCAATGCACAACAGGTTTTTTCGAATGGTGTATAACGGGTCTCATAATCTAGGAACATTTTGCTGAGATAATATATGGCTCGCTCCTTTTTCCCACTTTCATCTTGTTGACCGAGCACACTGTTAGAAATGTAGGCTAAGATTAAGAGGGGGCGTGAATTGATCTTTGAAAGATTTTCGCAATTTACAGATTATCTATTTCAAAGATTAAGAATTCTGACCAGTTCTTGAATCACACACAGCAAGCAATCAAAAATAAATGCAGTGACAAAATTGAAGGAGAGAAAGGTTTAGAAAGATACAACCAAGATTTATACTGGTTCACCCAATCCCAGGGCTACGTCCAGTCTACAGCCAAATTCCAGCTGGGTTCCACTAGATTGAACGTTTTACAAATTACAACTTTAATCTCACACTCAATCTACCACAGGAACCACAATTCTAGTTCCTACACCTAAACCTTCACCAAAAACCAAATTCCAGTTCTTGACCAACCCTGCAGCCAAATTCCAGCTACAAAAACCAGTGCCCACAATTCCAGGCACCCACAATACAGTAAAGAAAGTAAAGAAACAAATAGAATAAACTTAGAACGCTCAAATCAGATTTATGTAGCTCTGCAGTATGTGTTTCTTCTCCAAAAGTATGCAATTTTGCCTCAAGAAAGAACTTCTATGAACTTCACAAAAATTAGCGCGATTCTCTCTTGAAAGTAGCACTTATGATTGCTTGATTGATTGCTAAAAGAAGTGTTTCAAAAGGTTCAAGCAATTCTATTTATATAGAAGATTTTCAAAACTGCTGGTTTATTTAATCTGTTAAAATAATCTTTTAATCTGTTAAAAGGCTTGTTTTAATCTGTTAAAACTTCTTTTAATTTGTTAAAAAGTTCTTGATTATTTTCCAGATTTGTTTTAACCGATACGACACCGTTTATATTAATTAAAACTCTTTGTAAAAAATCTTCCAAACTGTTTAAATCGATTGTTTCTTCTTTCAATCGATTAAAATACTGCAAAACATTCTTATAAACTTTTCTAAGTGATTTTAACTGATAACAATCTGTTTTAATTGATTAAAACACTTTGAAAAAAGTTCACTTAGTTATTTTAATCGATTGAAACGCATTTTAATCGATTATAATTCTGCCAAAAGATTTCATAAAACTTTCTAAGTTATTTTAAGCTGATAGCAAGTTTGTTTTAATCAATTAAAACATTCGGAAAAACCTCTTAGTTGTTTTAATCGATTATTTCGCATTTGTATCGATTAAAATTCTGATAGAACAACTTTCAAAACACTTCAAGTTATTTCAATCGATTATTTCAAGTTTGTATCGATTAAAATTCTGCAGAACACTTTTTCAAAATATTCTAAGTCATTTTAATCGATTATATCAATTTTATATCGGTTAAAATATTGCGTGAAGGTTTTCAAAAATCCTTCTAATGAAAACAATCGATTATTTCGAAAACATATCGAGTTAAAAACCTGTTACAAAAGTGTTAAGAACATTTTAGTTGATAAAGCTTATATACTATTAGTTAAAATAGTTAATTAAAAACCTTTTAACAAAATACTTTGTTTTTAACCGTTTAAACATTTTTTAGAGGCAATTGCAAAATCTTTTAAATGAAGAGACCTCATGCAGCAGAGAGATAAAAATGATTATACCTAAGCGAGAGATGCAGACTCACTAATCCCACTACTCTTTTATCTAAGTGACCTTTGAGCTGCCACAAAGTAGCCTTTCACTTCATTTTTTACTTCATCAAATCAACAAGATCTTTGCCGAAGTAATTCAATAAGATCTTCATCACTTTCAGTCTCCCCCTATTTAATGAAGACAAACACCTCTTTGAATAGTAACTCTGCAGAAGAAGTCACTTGAATATATAGATTAGTGAGTATTCAAAAATTAATCATTTTCCCATTTCTCCCCCTATATTGCTACTCCCCCTAAATAAAGAAAATCAATTATAAAAGTAAAGCAATTATTTCTCCCCCTTTTGACTTCATCAAAAAATAGGGAACAGAGGAACAAGAACTATGCATGATATGTATCGGTTTTTGAAAAATAGCAAAAGATTTGAACAAGATACCTTACTCATGTAAAGACCAATCAAAGTTGATTCAAACTTATCTTCATTAACACGTTTGTAATGAATACAATTAACACGTGTAAAGATAAAGGAACCATGCTTTAGTAGCATGTTACAAGAACAACCATTAACTAAAGCCTTTAATTTTTCTTCCCAGAGTAATAATCGATTAAAAACAGGACGAAATCGATTAAAATGATCTTGTTACTAGTTTTAATCGATTAAAATAATGTTTTAATCGATTAAAACAGTGATGAATTTCGAAAGTTTGAAACATAAGTTGATTTAATCGATTAAATCGACATTTAATCGATTAAAACAGTAAGAAAAATGTTGTATAAGTGCTTTTAATCGATTTAAAGCTTGTTTTTATCAATTAAAACAACCAGTTTTGAAAAACTAAGTAATGTTTGATGCATCTAAAAAGCCTAATTCAGTGCGGATTTTGTAAAATCGATTATTAGAAAAATGTTTTAAGATAATATCAACTAGATTGAGTAATGTTTAACCAATAGATCCATCAAAATCAGAATAGTATCTTATTTAGCTGATTTAACTTATGTAAGCTAGTTTTAGTTGATACAAACACATGACATACAGGTTTTAATCGATTAATACGCAAATTAATCGATTATTTTGATGCGAATTTCCTATGTAAGTGTTTCTTTTAATTGATTTAATCGATTTATTCTATTTTGTATCAGCTAAAATTATCAGAGAATTATGTTTGATTCTATCTAGGCTCTCTTAATTCAACTTAAAACCTACATCATATTTAGCAAAGTTAAAAGATTGTTCCTGGTTTATAACCAGTTAATATTACAGACCAGAAATGAAAATTAGCAGTAAAAGAAATATGCCATAAGAAAAAGATAGGAAGGGACCCTTTTTTTTTTCAACAACTCAATCATCCCAATTCCCTTGGTTGAGCTGCATATCTTCTAGTTTGGTGTAAATATCAGCAATCTGGTTTCCAAGGTTTGTGAACTGATTATTGGTCTGCTGGAAATGTTGATAGGTCATTTGCATATGCTTCCTTTGGTTTTCCTGCATTGTGGCCATTTGAGAAAGCATGGACCTTTCAAATTGAGACAGAGGAGTCCCACGGTCAGGTTGCTCCATGTAGGGAATGATCTCCATATTCTCATATGAAGCTTGACCACTGGTGGATTCAGGAACCTCTACAGCAGCTGGAGAGGAAGGAATTTGGCTTTGCTCATCTTCTTCTTCATCTTCTTCCTCATCTTCGGACATCCCAACATCAACTTTAGAGATCCACTCATCATCAATTTTAATAAACCCAATTTTCCGTAAAGTTGAGTCATCAATCTCATTAGATGCTTTCGGAGTTTCCACATTCTCCCCTTCTAAATCTACTGCAAAATGTCTAAAAAATTTGTTGATTAACAAAGCATAAGGCAGTTTATAATCAGCAAGCCTCTTAGGTTTTACCATGTGATCTTTAATAACATAGACCCAGTTAACACGAATCCTATTTTCAATGCAATACATGAGAGCTAAATCACCCTCATTGAGTATAGCATGATTACTCCCCCTTGGAGTAAGCATCCATGCAATAATGAAGACAATAATTCTTGATTCAAGCCTCATCTTCCCAGCATTGAAAATTCTTACAGAATCATCTTGATCTTTGAGATAGGTACGAAAAAATTGAATTTTGTTAAACTCTAGCAATTTAACAATATTACCTCTGGAGACTTTTAAACCAACATCTTTGAGACCAACAACTTCATCCCAAATATCAGGAGTAATGACCATATTAACTCCTTTTACCTGAGATCTTAAAGTAGAACCACTGATAGTGAGATTTGCATAAATCACTCTTACCAAATCTGGTTGAATGTTGCCAGTATATTCCAGAAAATTCTTCAGTTTTTGATTCTTCAGTTTTCTTCTTAACGAAGTGAACCCTTCTTCATCTAGCCAAGCAAACCTTATGAATTTGGGAATTACAAGTTGCTTTTGACTGAAATGAGTGATGAAATTATTCATCTTTTCTATATCACCACTGAACCAATTTTCAAGATGACCTCCTTGATTTCCAGCAGAGGAAGACTCTCCTTTTTGTTTCTTCCTTGATTTTGATCTTTTGAACATGTTTATAGCAGAGATTCGAGAGGACATTTTGAAAATATGAAAACAGAAGAAAGATGATAAGTTGAGAAATGGTTGGGTAAGTACAGAACCTGGTTTGATGAAGATCGGATTTCAAATTTTTGAAATCCAAACAGACAGAACTGCAATGTTTCAGCTTTAAATGCATCTGTCCCCTTGACCAAAGAGAGAGGCACAGGTTTCTCGACGATGGGTACATCAACTATTTTGTTCTTTGATAAATTTTTGACTTGGTCAACAGATGCAATAAATGTATTATGCAAATTTTGATTAACACAAAAACTTGGATTTTTTACTCTGATTTGTTGACCAATTTTCAATTGGATGTTGTAAAAATAATTTTCAGGAACAAATTAATCGATTAATCAACAAATTAACCTATTAATTTGATCTTTAATACTAGGTTTGAAAATGAAATAGTGAAATAATCGATTAATACATAAAGGAATCGATTAATTTTGTACTGGAAAAATTTAATAAGATGATAACAGAATTTTAATGGATTAAAATGAGAAAGAATCGATTAATTTTGACATCTTAGTGATTTTAGCTAATATAAATCCTTTTTAATCGATTAAAACAGCTAGACTAAATTCCTGAGAACATTTTAATCGATTGATTCGTATTTCAATCGATTAAAACTGTACGGATTGCTTTTCTGGTATTCTCTGTGAGTAATTTTGATCGATTAAAATTGTTTTATATCAATTAAAACAGTCAGTTTATGAAACCAGAACCAAATTTGCTGTTTTGAACACCAAGAAATGATGTCTAATCTCTATATGCTTAGTTCTGGAGTGCATTACTGGATTCTTAGTAAGATTTATTGCACTTGTATTATCACACATCAAAGGAATATCACTTAGAAAGATACTATAGTCTTCTAATTATTGTTTCATCCACAAAATTTGAGCACAATAATTACCAGCTGCAATATATTTAGCTTTAGTAGTGGATAAAGCAACAAATGCTTGTTTCTTAGAGTGCCAAGACACTAATGATGACCCTAACAAATGACATGTTCCACTAGTACTCTTTCTATCTATTTTACATCCACCATAATCAGCATCAGAATAACCTATTAAACTAGGAGAAGCTTTAGATGGATACCATAAACAAAAACCTGTAGTTCCTTTTAAATATTTTAAAATTCTTTTTACTGCAGGTAAATGAGATTCTTTTGGACATGCTTGAAATCTAGCACACACACAAACAGAATGCAAAATATCAGGTCTACTTGCAGTTAAGTATAACAGTGAACCTATCATACCTTTATACATAGATTGATTTATTTCCAAACTTGATTCATCCTTGTCTAAATAGCATGAAGTTCCCATGGGTGTGTTAGCTTCCTTTGAAGTGTCCATTCCAAATTTCTTGAGAATCTCTTTGCAGTATTTGGTTGAGACACAAAAATGCCATTTTTAAGTTGTTTAATTTGAAGTCCAAGGAAGAACATTAATTCTCCCATCATAGACATTTCAAATTCACCCTGCATTATCTTAGCAAATTCTACACACAAGGAATTATCAATTGATCCAAAAATGATATCATCAACATATACTTGAACTAATAAGATATGTTCTTTTACTTTCTTAATAAACAAAGTGGAATCAATTTTTCCTCTAGAAAAATCATTTGAAGTTAGAAAACTACTTAATCTTTCATACCAAGACCTAGGAGCTTGTTTCAAACCATATAACACTTTCTTCAATTTAAAAATATGATTGGGATATTTAAAATCTTCAAGTCTAGGGAGTTGTTCCACATATACTTCTTCTTTGATAAACCCATTTAAGAAAGCACTTTTAACATCCATTTGATATAATTTAAATTTCATCAATGAGGCATAAGCAAGAAGTAAGCATAAGTTTCATCATAATCAATACCTTCCTCCTGACAGTAACCTTTGGCAACAAGTCTGGCTTTATTCTTTGTTATATTTCCATCTTCATCAAGTTTGTTTCTAAATACCCATTTTGTTCCAATTACTTGATGTGATTCTTCTCTTGGGATTAATTCCCATACTTGATTCCTTTCAATTGATTAAGTTCTTCTTGCATTGCTATGCACCATTGGTCATCTTTAAGCATTTCTTCAACACTTTTAGGTTCTATCTGTGAAACAAAAGCTACAGACATACATAAATTGGTCTTATTTCTAGTTCTTACCCCTTTTGAGATATCACCAATAATATTGTCCATTGAAAGTCCTCTTGGTGATTGCCAGTCTTTTGCTAATTCAGTTGGTTGAGAAGGCTCATTTTCATTTAAGAACATGTCTTCTAGAGCCTCTCTTATGTATTCATCATCACCTGCAAGTTCTTTATTTGACTCAAGAGGATTTTCCTCAAGGTCTACAATTTCATCAAAAGTGACATGTACAGATTCTTCAACATTTAAATTTCTTCTATTAAACACTCTATATGCTTTGCTAGTTAGTGAATAACCTAAGAAAATGTCTTCATCGGCTTTTGAGTCAAATTTTCCTAAGTTATCTTTTCCATTATTTAACACAAAGCATTTACATCCAAATATTTTCAAATGAGAAACATTAGGCTTTCTACCATTTAACAATTCATAAGGAGTTAATTTTATAATTGACCTAATAAGCATTCTATTTAACACATAACATGCAATACTTACAACATCAGCCCAAAAATATTTAGGAACATTTGATTCATTCAACATTGTTCTAGCAAGTTCCTCTAGTGATCTATTTTTCCTTTCTACTACACCATTTTGTTGGGGAGTCCTAGGTGCAGAAAAATTATGCAAAATTCCATTTTCCTCACAATAATTTTCAAACCATTCATTTTGAAACTCTCCACCATGGTCACTTCTTAACACCTTAATTCTTAAGTCTTTCTCATTTTGAATTTGCTTTGCAAACTTTCTAAATACCTTAAAAGCTTCACTTTTTAATGTTAAAAAAAATGTCCAAGTATATCTAGAAAAATCATCAACAATTGCAAGAGCATAATAATTTCCACCAAAACTTTTTATCCTAGAAGGACCAAATAAATCTAAATGTAAAATTTCTAAAGGTTTTGATGTGGAAATAACATTCTTAGATTTAAAGGATGATTTCACTTGTTTACCTTTTTGACATGCATCACATAATCTATCTTTTTCAAATTTTAACTTAGGCAAACCAACAACTAAGTCCTTTGATATTAATTTGTTTAATTGATGCATATTTACATGAGCCGCTCTCTTATGCCATAACCATGGGTTTTCTTTCTTAGCAACTAAGCATGTTATACTAGTATCATGTATGCAATCCAAATCAATCAAATATATGTTATTATGCCTAATGCCTTTCAATGCTACATTTTCGGAATTCACTAAATGTATGGTACAAAACTTACTTTCAAAGATTACCTTGAATCCTTTGTCACAAAGTTGACTTATACTTAGGAGATTATGCTTTAGTCCATCAACAAGAAGCACATCCTTTATCTCCAAAGTGTTTGCACCACCAATATTTCCAATTCCAAGTATCTTTCCTTTGTTGTTGTCCCCATAGGTTACATATCCTTGTTCTTTAGCTTTGAAACTTACAAATTTTGTTCTGTCTCCGGTCATATGTTTGGAGCATCCACTATCAAGATACCACATAGACTTCTTGGATTTGGAAGTTTCCTACAAAACAAGTGAAAGAATTAATGGTTGAGTTCAAGAGGGGGGGTGAATTGAACTTTAAAACTTTTTTGCAAATCTTACTTTCTTTTGGAAGAATGAGTTATCTTTATTCAATCTTTGCAAAGGTAATTTGATTTAAACACAGCACAATTAAAAACAGAAATTAAAAGAGATGAAAGAAGAATATTAACACACAAGTTTATACTGGTTCACTCTAATCCAGAGCTACATCCAGTTCTTGACAAATCAGTCAAGTTCCACTAATACCAAGTGAAAATTACAACCAGTAGATACTCACCAATCTACCCCAAGAACTATCTTGCAAAACCCACAAGACAGAATCTTGAAAACCACCCAAGTAACCAAATCCGAGTCTATCGTACCAAGTGCAGATTACAATCCAACCTGCACAATCAAACTTTACAAAAGAATATGAAAAGAAAAAACCTGGACTTGAAGTTTCTAATTGTCCGGAACCAATTCTATCACTTTCTCTCTTTGAATGACCACAATTCTGATCACGACACCTTATGATATGAAAAAGATTCTTGAATGTAGAGAAAGTCACGTATGAAAGTTTCACAGATTGATTTCACAAGTTTTCTCAAGTAGTGTGTTGTATTGTATTTTCAAAAGATAGATCAAATCTGTATATATAGAGTAAATCGGAAAAACGAACGTTTCATCTGTTAAACACTGTTTTAGAGAGTCAAAAGATAAGTTGGTTAGCGATAGAAACAGGTTTAGAAGAGACTCGATCGATTAAAACGAAGTATGATCGATTAGATCGAGTTATGATCGATCAGAATAAAACTATGATCGATCAGAATGAGTTATGATCGATTAGAACAAAACTATGATCGATCAGAGTATTATTTCAATCGATTAAAAGATCGATTCAATCGATTGATTTCATTTAAAGTTCCATTTAATCGATTAAGACATCGTTTCAATCGATTGATTTCATTTAAAGTTCCATTTAATCGATTGATTCGAGTTTTAATGGATTAAAACAACTTAATGAAAAATGACGACTCTCTGTTTCAATCGATTGAAAATCATTTCAACAGATTAAATTCCTGCAAACACTTAGTTAAAAAAATCTCTCGTTTCAACAGATTGAAAAAATATTTCAACAGATTGATTTTCTAAAAAAAAAAAAAGGTCTTTCTGTTTCAACAGATTTAAAATCATTTCAACAGATTGAAAATGCGAAACTTGATATTGAAAATTCATTGAGTTATTTTAACTTGTTGATTCCGTGAATCAATCAATTTAATTTTCGATTATGTATGACCATTTATTATGATAAGAGATTTTAACAGATTGAAAATCCTTTTCAACAGATTGAAAAAAACTTAGTTTATTCTTTTAATATTTAAACGTAAGTTTTTCATGCGAGAAAAATGATTTTCAATGAGATGCAACATTTTAAGGTGCTTATCACAAAATATAATGGCCTATCAAGAGATTAAGTGCTTAAACTTAAAAACCTAATCATCTACACACCCACAACCTAAGTTATATCTATGTCTTCATCAAATCCACCAAGTGCTTCAATCTCCCCCTATTTGATGGAGACAAATAACCACTGCACTTGCAAAACAAGAATAACGGACCGAGAGACATATATTTTGTGGTGTGTGTGTAGTGACGAGTTTTAAGCAAAATACTTCTCCCCTATTTGACTGCATCAAATAGATTGTTGTGAGTTACAGATCAAATGGGGCCACGTGGGAAACCCAAATATAAACCAGAAAAAAAATTGAAAAGAAAGCGGAATAACGAGACATATAGAAAGTCTTCATTCGTCCCGGGGCCTTGATTGAATTGCGGTTCCACAATCTCGTTGTAAATATCTTCTAGTTGATTATCAATATGCTTGGAACCTTGCAATGAAATTTTCATCCAAATAATGCTTCGCAGAGCCCTCGGAGCAGCGAGTCATCTCCATATGCCTCCTTTGGTCGGTTTGCGGTTCGCTCATTTGATGTAACATTGTTCTTTCGAGCCGAGACGGAGGAGTGCCACGGTCGAGCGGTGGATTGTATGGAATCATCTCCATTGGGTTCACTTCTTCCATTGGATCGGACGAACGTCTCTGCGAAGTTCCGGGAATATTATCGGTGTTGATTCCTTCCTCTTGCTCTTCTTCTTCACTTTCTTCACTTCTCCCGAGCATCTTCTTTCGAGATCCATTCACCATCAACTTTAATAAATCCCATTTTGTGAAGAACGGAATTGTTTATTTCATTTGTTGGTTGGACGGTTTCAACAAGTTCTCCTTCAACATCAACACCAAAATGTGTTAAAAATTTAGAAATCAGAATAGCATAGGGATACCCGAAGTCACTAAGTCTCTTGGCTTTGATCATGTGATCCTTGATGACAAAGACCCAGTTCACACGTGATTCGTGATGAATGCGATACATCGAACTAAATCTCCTTCATTTAGCACCGCATGATTGCTCCCCCGGGTGTAAGTCGCCAAGAAACGATGAAAGCGAGAATCCTTTCTTCCGGTTTCAACTTCCCAGTGTTGAATGAACTTACGGAATCATGCCTATTCTTCAGGCAAGAGCGGAAATACTTGAACTTTATTAAATTCTTCAACATCCGAAGTACACCCTTTGGTGACTTTCACACCTACATCTTTTATTCCGAGCAACTTCCTTCCGGACATTAGGTGTTATCTCAATGTCTACTCCTTTAACTTGGGTTGTCAAAGTGGAACCTTCAAAGGATAAATTTGTGAAGAAAACTTTAATTAAGTCGGGGTAAATCCTACCATTCAACTCCGAAACGTCTGAAGTTTTTGATGTTGCAGTAACTTCAGAATGCCTCTCGAATCCTTCGGCATCAAACCAAGAGAAATTTAACATTTTTGGAATGTTGACTTGCTTCCTGCTTAATTCATGGATAAACAAATCCATTTTCTCTTGGTCCCCATTGAACCAAGTTTCAATCCTTCCTCCAACATTACTGTTCTTGCCTTCGCAGTAGAGGACTCGCCTCTGCTGGACTTCTTCCTACCGGACTTTGTGCGCTTGAACATATTTGATTTTTGGAATGAACAGAACGAGAGAAGAGCCGAGAAAGAGAAACTCAAAGAAGAAAATAATACTATAGGAATGAGAATACACAATCTTTATCGGCTTAAAAAAAATTTTGTCTTTACTCGATTTATTGTTTACGTGCAGTGATGATAAAGAGGAGAGAGAATTGCTACTGTACACTTTAATTACCCACACATCTGATATCCAATCGAGTCATTCAACTTTTATTGGATATCTTTGATATTTAAGAGAGTAGTTGAAGTTTATCTTGTTGTAAATGCTTTCAGTTTACTCTGCGAAATCGGTTAGAGACAAAGTACATACAACTAGCCCTAGAAGAAAAATAATCAATTGATATTTCGTGAAACCAACTGATTTTGTAATCGTAGATACTTATAAGTGAAATACACCGATTGAATCAAAAATTAAATCGATTATTTTGTAAAAGAAAATTATTTAGAGTACCATTAGTGAATTCAATCGATTGAATCGAAGATTTAATCGATTGATTTATAGAAGAAAATGTGCAGAGCAACAAGATTAATGAAATAAATCGATTAAAAACTTATTTAATCGATTGAACTACTAACACATCAATATCGGTGAGTAAGAATCAGAAAATCAACAGATTATTTCACAATTTCAATCGATTGAAACAAATAATAGCAAGTTATTCATGCAATTATTAATCGATTGAACTTGTTATCGACTTGTTAAAAAACATACAATCAACTGTAACGAATTAGTTATGCAATACTAGATATATCTAGAATTCCTAATTCAGTCCTAAGCATATTAAGTCTATCTCTAGGAAGTGGTTTAGTGAATAAATCAGCTAACTGTTTTTCAGATTCAACGAATAAAATCTCACAGTCACCCCTAGATACGTGTTCTCTAATAAAGTGATGTCTAATTTCAATATGCTTAGTTCTAGAGTGTTGAATAGGATTCTTAGTTAAGTTTATTGCACTAGTATTGTCACAAACCAGAGGTACCTTGTTTAGAGTTACTCCATAATCTGTTAGTTGTTGCTTGAGATAAATGCTTTGAGCACAACTGACTCCAGCTGCAATGTATTCAGCTTCTACGGTTGATGAGCAACACACGCTTGCTTTTTGTCGTGCCACGATATAAGGCTGCTCCCTAGTAGATGACAAGTACCGGAGGTACTTTTTCTGTCCAATCTACATCCTGCAAAGTCAGAATCGAGAAAATCCAACAAGTTTAAGGGATGCACCCTCGAGGATACCATAGTCCAACATTAAGCTGTTCCCTTGAGGTATTTCAGAATCCTTTTGGCAGCGGTAAGATGAGATTCCTTTGGATTTGCACTGAAATCTTGCACAAAGACACACACTAAACATAATGTCGGGTCTACTAGCGGTTAGATACAGTAGTGAACCAATCAAACCTCTATATTTAGTTTGATCAACGGGTTTTCCTTTTTCATCTAAGTCTAGACAACGGTTAGTAGACATGGGTGTAGAAGACACCTTGCGGTTTTGCATATCAAATTTCTTTAACAATTCATTGCGGTATTTAGATTGACTAAGAAAAATGCCATTTCTTAATTGTTTAACACTGGAGACCAAGGAAGAAATTTAATTCTCCCATCATGGACATTTCAAATTCACTTTGCATTTCTTTTACAAACTTATTACACATGACATTATTAGTGGAACCGAAAATGATATCATCCACATACACCGCACCGGAATAATGTCGGTTCCAGATTTCTTAATGAACAGAGTTTTATCAACCTCACCTCGCTTGTACCCTTGATCAATTAGGAAGTTACTTAACCTCTCATACCATTGTCTAGGTGCTTGCTTTAAACCATAAAGGGCCTTTTTTAATTTGTAGACATGGTCGGGAAGCTTGTGATCTTCAAACCCTGGAGGTTGAGAAACATATACTTCTTCATTGATGAGTCCATTCGAAAGGCACTTTTTACATCCATCCGTAGTAATCGAAACCACTTAAACAGGCATAAGCTAATAATAATCTAACGACTTCAAGTCTAGCTACGAGGTGCAAAGGTTTCATCAAAATCAATACCCTCTTGTTGGTTATACCCTTTGGCTACCAATCTAGCTTTATTTCTAGTAATAATGCCGTGTTCATCTAGCTTGTTTTTGAATACCCACTTAGTACCAATTACATTGATATCTTTGATTTTAGGAACTAATTCCCATACTTTATTTCTTTCAAATTGATTAAGCTCATCATGCATGGCACTAACCCGAGTATTCATCATTTAATGCTTCTTTAAGCTGTCTTAGGCTCTATTTGTGAAATGAATGCCATATGATTACGGAATTGATTAAGAGAATGTCTAGTAGATACTCCCTTATTAATTTGCCCGATGACATTGTCTAGAGAGAGATTTCTTGGGACAATCCACTCTTTAGGAAGCTCTTCCGAACATCTTCTTCCTGTTCTTCGATAATTGTTGGTGGATCAGCTTTTGCAGGGTCTACTGATGGATCATCTTCTTCAACGATACGTCGATCTGTGTTCTTGGCATGTCTCAACCGATAAGAATTATCAGTTAAATCTTCTTCATCTGCAGATTACTGTTGTTTTATTACGCACTACTCGAGGAGACTCATTAAACACAACATGTACTTGATTCTTCAACAGATTTAAGTCTTAAATTGTAAACTCTATATGCATGACCAGTGAGTTGAGTAACCAAGAAAAATTCCTTTATCAGATTTTTCATCAAACTTGCCAATATTTTCTTTCCCATTGTTTAAAACGAAACATGTACATCCAAAAACTCTGAAATAGTTTAAGTTGGGTTTTCTTCCTTTGTACAGTTCATATGGGGTTTTCTTAAGCATGGGTCTAATCAAGACTCTATTCAAAACATGACAAGCGGTGTTTCTTGCATCCGCCCAAAAGTATTTAGGTAAAGAATTTTCACACAACATTGTTCTAGCAAGTTCTACAATAGATCTGTTCTTTCTTTCCACAACACCGTTCGTTGAGGAGTTCTTGGAGCGAGAAAAATTGTGTTTTATGCCAAACTTTTCACAAAATGATTCAAACTTTTCATTTACAAATTCTCCACCATTGTCACTTTGAATTGATGTAATAAAATACCCTTTTTCATTGTGTAAAACCTTGGCAAGCTTTTTGAAAGATTTGTAAGAATCAGATTTGGCTTTAAGAAAAATAGTCCAGGTAAATCTAGAAAAGTCATCAACAATTACCATGATATAAAGATTACCACCTAGGCTTTTATTCCTTGAAGGACCAACCAAATCCATGTGAAGCGAGTTCCAAAGGTTTAGAAGTTGAAACAATATTTTTGTTTGAAAAAGATTTTCTAGTTTGTTTGCCTTTCAAACAAGCTTCACAGATTTTATCTTTCAAGATCTGAAGCTTAGGCAGACCTAGAAACTAATTCTTTTGAAATCAGTTTGTCAAGATGTTTAAGATGTATATGAGCAAGTCTTCTATGCCACAACCAAGATTCTTCTTCTTTAGTAAGAAGACAACTTTGAGATGATATAGACTGTTTGATATCTAACATGTATATATTGTTTAACCTCTTACCTACCAACATTACCAGTATCGGATTCCGGCTCACAAATAAGGCACTTTTCCGGTTTGAAAATGACTTTGTGACCAAGATCACATAACCGACTTATGCTTATCAGATTGTGCTTGAGACCTTCAACCGAGAAGAACATTGTGAATGATTCTTGATTCACTATCACCAATATCTCCGGAACCTAGAATTCTTCCTCTGTTGTTGTCTCCATAAGTCACATGACCTCCATTCTTCAATTTCAGACTTACGGAATTTTGAAATGTCACCTGTCATGTGCCTTGAGCATCCGCTGTCTAGATACCAAAGGGACTCTTGTTGCTGTTCCTGAAAGATCAAACATCAAGTATTTGGTACCCTTACGTATTTTGGGTCCTTAGGAGTCAATTTTTCGTTTAACATGTTTTGGAACCCATCTTTTCCTACCTTGCGGCACAAAATATTTTCTAGCATGACAGAATTTTATAGTATGTCCTTTCTTCATGCGAGTAATGACAAGATGAGAAAGGAGATGCTTGTTGTTTTTCCGTGTGAAAAGAAGTTCAAATATTTTTTAGTTTTTACCCCATTCTTAGGTTTATACCCGATTCCAGAATGTTCAAACACACAGTTTTGAGACCCAAGAAGTGCATCTAAATTCTCTTTGCCTTGAGTAAATTTAGACAAAGTTTTAATCAAGTAATCAACCTTATCTTGCGAGAATAATACACTTTTCACACTTCTTATTAGCAACATTATCAGCGAGATGCATAGATTATATCTAGATGTTCTAAATCTGTTTTGCTTTCTAATAGTTCATTTTCCAGAACTTTAACTCTATTTTCTAACCAGTTATTTAATCCTTTTAACCGATTATTTGTATGAGATAAATTTCTGGCTTCACTATGCATTTCATTGAAAGCATTTAGTAATGTGTCTGTAATTCATTTCATTCTCTATAGGAGTTGAACTTACATGTGATGAAGAGGATTCACGACCGACCATCAAGCACAGGTTCACCTCCTCACTTTCGGATTCAGAGTTGGAAGATGAATCATTGTCTTGCCAGGCTATATAAGCCTTTTTCCCTTTGTATCTTGATTCTTTCTTGTTCCGATTCTTGGTCTTTTCCGGACAATCACTCTTTATGTGACCCTGTTTACCACAAGAATAACAAGTAATATTATTTTGAACAGATTCGATCTTTTTTATCATTGTACCTTTTTACTTGGCCATTTCTGTTTCTTTCTTCTAAGAAATTTTCCAAATTTCTTAACCAATAAAGTCGAGTTCTCTGATTCATCTTCTTCAGATCCATTGTTTTCTTCAATTGTCTTAAGAACAATATTTCTAGTTTTCTTTTCTGCATTCTCTTGTTCTTTGAACCGATTGATTTCCAACTCATGTTCCCTCAACTTACCAAAAAGTGAAGCGGTAGTCATTTCGATCAAGTCTCTTGATTCCGATATTGCTTGTCACCTTTGGTTGCCATGTTCTGTCCAAACACTTTAAAATTTTGATGTTCAACTCTTCTTTGTCAAAAGTCTTTCCTAACCCAATTAGATGATTGACTATGTGCGTGAACCTTTTCTCGCACATCCGCAATTGTTTCTCCTTGCTGCATTTTAAACAACTCATAGTCCCCGATTAACTCATGCTTTCTTGCCCTTTTCACATCGGACGTTCCTTCATGTGTAACCTCTAAAATTTCCCACATCTCTTTGGCAGAGGCACACTCGAGACACCCCGAAAAACTCATCAAGATTTAAAGCGAGAGGTAATAATATTTTTTGCAAGTATAATCATATTGGACTTTCCTATTTTCTACATCGCTTAATTCAGCCCAATCTTTTTCGACTACTTTACCATCTACGGTATGAGTTGGTTTATAAGGACCATTAACAATTGTTTCCCAAATGCCTCTATCAAGAGATTCAATAAAGATTTTCATTCTAACCTTCCGGAAAGAATAATTCACACCGAGAAAAAGTGGAGGCCTGTTTATGGAGGCTCCTTCTAAAAAATTCATCTTTCCCTCGGCCATTGGACCGATTCCTTGAGTAACTTACAAGAACCAGCTCGATGCCAATTGAAAGAATTAATGGTTGAGTTCAAGAGGGGGGTGAATTGAACTTTAAAACTTTTTCTCAAATCTTACTTTCTTTTGGAAGAATGAGTTATCTTTATTCAATCTTTGCAAAGGTAATTTGATTTAAACACAGCACAATTAAAAACAGAAATTAAAAGAGATGAAAGAAGAATATTAACACACAAGTTTATACTTGGTTCACTCTAATCCAGAGCTACATCCAGCTTCTTGACAAATCAGTCAAGTTCCACTAATACCAAGTGAAAATTACAACCGAGTAGATACTCACCAATCTACCCCAAGAACTATCTTGCAAAACCCACAAGACAGAATCTTGAAAACCACCCAAGTAACCAAATCCGAGTCATCGTACTCAAGTGCAGATTACAATCCAACCTGCACAATCAAACTTTACAAAAGAATATGAAAAGAAAAAACCTGGACTTGAAGTTTCTAATTGTCCAGAACCAATTCTATCACTTTCTCTCTTTGAATGACCACAATTCTGATCACAGACACCTTATGATATGAAAAAGATTCTTGAATGCAGAGAAAGTCACGTATGAAAGTTTCACAGATTGATTTCACAAGTTTTCTCAAGTAGTGTGTTGTATTGTATTTTCAAAAGATAGATCAAATCTGTATATATAGAGTAAATCAGAAAAACGAACGTTTCATCCGTTAAAAACTGTTTTAGAGAGTCAAAAGATAAGTTGGTTAGCAAGTAAAACAGGTTTAGAAGAGACTCGATCGATTAAAACGAAGTATGATTGAATAGATCGAAGTTATGATCGATCAGAATAAAACTATGATCGATCAGAATGAGTTATGATCGATTAGAACAAAACTATGATCGATCAGAGTATTATTTCAATCGATTAAAAGATCGATTCAATCGATTGATTTCATTTAAAGTTCCATTTAATCGATTAAGACATCGTTTCAATCGATTGATTTCATTTAAAGTTCCATTTAATCGATTGATTCGAGTTTTAATGGATTAAAACAACTTAATGAAAAATGACAGATCTCTGTTTCAATCGATTGAAAATCATTTCAACAGATTAAATTCCTGCAAACACTTAGTTAAAAAAATCTCTCTGTTTCAACAGATTGAAAAAATATTTCAACAGATTGATTTTCTAAAAAAAAAAGGTCTTTCTCGTTTCAACAGATTTAAAATCATTTCAACAGATTGAAAATGCGAAACTTGATATTGAAAATTCATTGAGTTATTTTAACTTGTTGATTCCGTGAATCAATCAATTTAATTTTCGATTATGTATGACCATTTATTATGATAAGAGATTTTAACAGATTGAAAATCCTTTTCAACAGATTGAAAAAAACTTAGTTTATTCTTTTAATATTTAAACGTAAGTTTTTCATGCAGAAAAATGATTTTCAATGAGATGCAACATTTTAAGGTGCTTATCACAAAATATAATGGCCTATCAAGAGATTAAGTGCTTAAACTTAAAAACCTAATCATCTACACACCCACAACCTAAGTTATATCTATGTCTTCATCAAATCCACCAAGTGCTTCAACAAGAACGTAGTAATCTTAGGTCCCCATAACTTTTGGGTCCTTGGGGTTAGAGACAAACAAATCATTTAACTATAGGAACCCAAACATATTTTCCTTTAGGAACACCAAAATGCTTAATTTTACATCTATTTGAGGTATGACCATGTTTCATACAATAAAAGCATGCATTAGATGTACTTTTAGAATATGATACATTTCTAACTATTGATGTTTTAGTTCTTTTTTCAACCCATACTCTTCTATTTTTAATTTTAGGTTTTTTCAAGGGAACATGACAATTTTCTCTATTTTGAATAATAGCTTTATCCATACAATTATCACTTATTTCCTTCTTAGCTTTATCAAGCAAATAGCTATGTATATCAATATCATATTCATACTCTTTAAATGATGCACATGCTATATTCTTATTATCTTTTTCTTCTAAACATACAATTTTCGTTTTTAAGGACTCCACCTCTTTTTCGGATTTATTCAAACACTTTTTCACAGATTTGTATTCGTTTTTTAAGTCCTTAAAAGCATTAAACAATTATTCATATGCATTTTGTAATTCATCAAAGTTATTTTTATCATCAATTGAGGAAGATTCGGTATCACTAACCTCAAAGTCAGAAGATATATTGTCTTTTGCCATCAAGCAAATGTTAGCTTCTATTTCCAAATTACTTGACTCCGAACTTGAATCACTATCGTCCCAAGTGATGTAGGCTTTCTTCTTGAAGAATTTATTGCCTTTGTTATCTTCATTCTTCTTATTTGGACATTCGGTTTTTACGTGTCCTATTTCACCACAACCATAACATTTGATATTTAAAGAAGTACTTTCTCGTACCTTTCCCTTACCTTTGAAATGTTGCTTCCCTTTGGCTTTCATAAACTTGGTAAATTTCTTTATCATAAGACTCAATTGTTCTTCTTCTTCATTTTCTGAGTCTTCTTCTACCTTTTTGTTCTTACTCTTGGAAATTTCGATTTTGAAGTCTATGTTCCTCTTTTGGTGTTGACCTTCTTCATTATTTAGCCTTCCAAGTTCAAGTTCATGCTCTCTCAACTTTCCAAAGAGCGCCGTCATAGACATTGTTGCAAGATTTTGTGACTCCGTGATGGTCGTCACCTTAGGTTGCCATTTCCTATCCAAAGATTTCAAGATTTTTACATTTAATTCATCAACATAAAAAATTTTACGTAACCCGGTGAGATGATTCACTATGTGCGTAAAACGCTTTTGAACGTCAAAGATTGTTTCTCCTTGTTGCATCCAGAACATCTCATATTCTTGGATCAATGAATTTTTCCGTGCTCTTTTTACATCGTTGATACCTTCATGGGTTACTCTTAACATTTCCCACATTTCTTGAGCACTTTTACAAACAGAGATCCTGTAAAACTCATCAAGGGTTAACACAGATGAAATAATATTTCTAGCCCTAGCATCATATTGGGCTTTTCTATTTTCCTCAGTCGTCCATCTAGAAAATGGTTTTGATACTTTTACTCCGTTTTCAGAAATTTTAGGAATAAAGGGACCGTTTAAAATTGCGTCCCAAACACCTCTATCAACAGACTCTAAAAATATTTGCATTCTAACTTTCCAGAAAGGATAATTTTGCCCCACAAAAAGTGGGGGTCTATTGATAGAAGCACCCTCAGCAAACGTTGGATTTTGTCCGACCATTTTTGAAAATTGAATGACTGTCAAAGCAAGCTCTGAAACCACTTGTTAGAATCGCGCAGTGGAATGTTTGCATTTCTGGACAGAAACCAAGAGGGGGGGGTGAATTGGTTTCTTAAAAAAAATTGGGGTTTTAAAATTTTCTCCAAATTTCACCGATTAAAATGTTGTGCAAAGTAAATAGAGCAAGGATAGAGTATTACACAGATGATTTATACTGGTTCGGATCAAAAGATCCTACGTCCAATTACTAATCACTCAAACAGAGGAATAACGTTGTCACTATAATCACAGTTATACAATCAGATTACAAATAAGAAGATAAGGTAAAGAATACACCTCTCTTGAGTCACACAATAGATGAACACCTCCTTTGAATCCCATAAAGGATGAAGAACAACTTTTCCTAGAGATGGCACAACACACAATCCACCAAGAAAACCCACTTAGTGATTCTTATCGCTTCTAGCACACACTAGGTTCCAAAAGCCCCTTTTTCCTCCAACAAACAGTTCTCTGGCAGTCACAGTTCTCAACTTTTGTTTGAAAAAGGTTGCTCAATTTGCAGAGAGCCTTAGAGAACCTTAAGTAGAGAGATTAGGGTTTGGGAATTGGGGATTTTTGAAACCAGATGAATTGGGAATAGGGTTTTCGAAACTTGGTCCAATTTTGAACTTCAAAACACATATCTGATTGAAATAATCGATTAACTTGAGTATTAATCGATTATTCTAGAGCCAAATTCACTTGGAACCCAAAACCACTCAATTTAATCGATTAACTGAGCAATTAATTGATTAACAACCCTGTTAATCTATTAACAGAGGCTTTAATCGATTATTCCAGAGAGTAGATGCTGAAAATGGTTGCTCTTTGTAATAATCGATTATCCTGCCATTTAATCGATTAATCCAGTATGTTTTTGATAAAAATGAGTTTTTAGAACCTTTAAAGAGTAGACTATGTGTTGGCTATCTTGGACTCTAATATTACAGACTCAAAATCATAAAAACAAAGTTATTACATAATATTACAAGTCTTCAAATATTTAAGTCCTTTGTTCTTAAATCATCATCAAAATCTACAAGCTTCATATCCATGTATGTTCAACATTCAAATCCTTGTATGTTTCAACACCCGGGTATAGAGGGAACTGTTGTGTGCAAAGGTTTGTGTACAATTTTTATTTCAAACAATTGCGTAAAATAAACAAACAATAGTTATTAAAGCCAAGTAAATAAACATGTTATAATACAAGGTAGGGTAAAAGCAAAATTTTTAAGTTTATTTATTAAACTGGCCCATCACTAAATGGGATCAACTCTCTAGGCTTCCCTAGTGGAGTCGCCATCTGTCGCTACCGTCAAAAGAGGCGGTCGGAGCGATGCGATGGTTCTGACTTCCCGTTTTCGCGTTGTATGGGTGAGGTTACAACGCCTCTAGGTTGTCTGATAACCAGGCTGGACCTAGGGGGCGAGGTTTTCGAGAGAGAGCTTTTAGGATATCTGATAACCAGGCTGGACCTAAAAGCAAGTTTCCTGAAGGGGTTCTTATGGAGTCACCACCGATATTTTTACCAGAAACACCGAAAAAGGAAAAGAAGGCGTTGGTTTTTTAAGAAAAACCAACTTTGGCCATTATAACCAGAGTTGGGTAAGGAAGTTAGTTACGTGTAGGGAAGGTATTAGCTTCCTTTCGGGTTCCCTATGATAGGCTGGTTATTTCGTAAATAAATTAAAAATGACGCTTTTACCCTTTTATTTGCATAATTAAAGTGTGACGACTACATGACCCTAATTAATGCATATATAAATGATACAGCGGTAAAAGAGATAGAGAGAGTAAAGGATTCTCCAGAGCAAGCTTTGATTAATTCTTTAAAAGGTAGGGTGCATTTTGGCAGCCCCTCGCTCTTACAACGTCGAATTCTCTCTCAAAATGCTATAAAAACTCTCTTAAAGACATTAGAAAACTCCGGAAATGCTTCAGAGAGGCTGTAGAGAAGATTTCTAAGAAATGATAGAAGGAGAAGTGGAAGAGCTGTGTGAAATGGAGGGGGGAGCGCTCCCCTTTTATAGGGATTCACGCCTGTCAGGTCGAGACGGTCGTCTCGCCTGTCAGGTCGAGACGGTCGTCTCGCCTAGCAAGGTCGAGACGACCATCTCGCCATTCGGGACGACAATCTCGACTTTGACAAATGGCGAGACCGCCGTCTCGTTTGGCGATATCGACTTGCCAAATGATGAGAGGGCTGTCTCGCCAAATGGGAGGGTGGTCTCGCCAATGGCAAGTGGCGAGACGACCGTCTTGCCAAATGAGACGGTGGTCTCGACTTGCCATTCAGTGAGATGGTGGTCCCGAAAAGCGAGACGGCGGTCTTGACCCCTTAAGGTGAGAATCCTTATTTTTGTACAGAAAAACCTTCCTAGTCTAATATGGGGCCTAATAGTCTCTCCTAGTGGCTTTTTAGGCCTTGCCCATCTTCGATTTGGAGGTCTTTTGCTCTTTATTTTGAGGCCGGGCAAGATTTGGGGTCTACAATTATAATAATCGATTATCACTTAAGATAATCGATTATCTACGTTTGTTATGAGTTTTGAATTTCAAATTTGGACTAATTTACGGAAACTCTTTTTCTAATGCTTCAAGTTTCGAAAACCATTATTTCCCAGACCCTATTCTCTCTACTTAAGGTTCTCTAAGGCTCTCTCCAAAATAACAATCCTCTTTCATACAAAAGTTAAGAGTTGTGATTGCTAGAGAACATTTTGTAAGGAAGAAAAAGGAGCTTTTGAAAACCTAGTGTGGGCTAGAAGCGATAAGAATCACTGAGTGGGTTTCTTGGTGGATTGTGTGTTGTGCCGTCTCTAGGAAAAGCTATTGTTCATCCTTTGTGGATTCAAAGGATGTGTTCATCTCTTGTATGACTCAAGAGAGGTGTTTTCTAATCCTTATCTTTTTCAATTTGTACTCTATTGTAAACTGTGATTATAGTGACAATGTTAATCCTTTTTTATGTGGACATAAAGGCCCAAGCCCACAACGAGAAGGATCAAGACCAAGATCCAATCCAAGACTTAGGTGGACCTATGATAAGAGGTAGGCTCGGAAAAGCACAAGAGGCATTGCAACACAAAGTGACCAATTTGCTAAAGGCCCAACTATTAAAAGCTCTAAACATGGAGGAATAAAAAAAGAAAAGAATAAAAAAAAAGAATCAAAAAAAGAATCAAAAAAAGAATAAAAAAAGAATCATGGAGGCCCAACTATTAGTTTTCTGCAGAAAAGAATCAAAAAAGGGAAAAGAATAAAAAAAAGAAAAGAATCAAAAAAAGGAATCAAAAGAAGAAAAGAATAAAAAAAGAATCAAAAGAAGAAAAGAATCGAGAAAATAATCAAAAGAAGAAAATAATCAGAAAAGAAAAAAAATAAAATATATATATATAAGTAGCAGTTGTTCTTCCTTTAAATTTCAGTGCACATTAGCTGTTTGATAAAATTCCTAAGTGTCACGCATCTTTGTCTAATCTTTGTTTTCCCATACAGTTTAAATTTGTCTTGCTTGTTATTAGTAGTAAAATTGTTCTTTGCTACTTGTCCTTTGTTGGTACTACAATTCTTTTTTATTCATTGTGATTACTACAGTTGAAAGTGATTCTTGAACTATAGATTGTTTGATTCTTGTAAGAACCATAAGTCAGAGAACGAGTGGAAAAAGGCAAGAGTGCATATTATACAAAAGCCAAATTGAGAGTAAACACGAGTGGTACATCTTTGAGTGCAAACAAGTGAGAAGAGTGGTGAGGTCCTATTACTTCATTTGTTTGATCCTTTCTTTCTTTTTTTTTTTACTTGAAAGATGGCAGGTGCAGGTGGTGGTGGTGGTACCCCTCCTCTAGGGGGTGACAATAGATTATTGATTGATGCCATTACAACCCAAATGCAAAGAATGTTGATAGAACATACCGAGGAGTTGTATGGGAGAATTGAACAACTACAAAATCAAGGAAATGATGATGATGGTGGAGGTAGAAGGAGGAGAAGGAGAAATGATGAAGGTGATGTTAGAGATAACAGAATTGAAGGATAAAGCTGAACATACCCCCTTTTCAAGGAAAGAGTGATCCAGAAGCATATTTGGAGTGGGAAATAAAAATTGAGCAACTATTTGCATGCCATAATTACACAGAAGATAAAAAGATGAGGATGGCAGCCATGAAATTCACTGATTATGCTCTCATTTGGTGGAACCAATTACAAAATGAAAGGGTGAGATATGAAGAACCCTTTGTGGAAAGTTGGGAAGAAATGAAGAGGTTGATGAGAAGAAGATTTGTTCCTTCTCATTATCAAAGAGATCTTCACAACAAGATCCAAAGACTCATACAAGGTAGTAGAGGTGTTGATGAATATTACAAAAAGATGGAGGTTTCCATGATTAGGGCTAATGTTATGGAGGCACGGGAGGCTATTATGGCCCGATTCCTACATGGGCTAAATAGTTATATAAGGGATGTTGTGGAGCTGCAAAATTATGTTGAGTTGGAGGATTTAGTACATCAAGCTTCTAAGGTGGAACAACAATTGAAGAGAAAGGGCGCCATGAGGAGGAGTTCATCTAATTTTCACTCTCCTAGTTGGAAGGACAAAAATAAGAAGGAAGGAGGATCTTCAACAAGCAATCCCAATGTTATAGCTCATAGAAATCAAAATAAGTCTGATGAGGCACTTAAGAAAACAAGGAGTAGTGAGATTAAGTGCTTCAAATGTTTGGGAAGAGGTCACATAGCTTCTCAATGTCCCACTAAGAAGACTATGTTACTTAAGGAGGATGGAGAAATAATTAGTGAATCTTCTTCAGATTCTCCATCTAGTAATGAAAATGAGCATGAAGATGAAAGAGAGTTAGAAGGAGATTTGTTCATGATTAGAAGGATGTTGGGTAGTCAATCAGTTGAATTGGATGATTGTCAAAGAGAAAATATTTTTCATGCAAGGTGCCTCATTCAAGGGAAGTTGTGCTCTTTAATCATTGATGGTGGGAGTTGCACTAACGGGGCTAGTGCATGGTTGGTTTCAAAAATGAATTTGGAGACTAAGTCACACCCGCGACCTTACAAACTTCAATGGCTTAGTGAAGATGGTGAGATGACCGTGAATAGGCAATTTGAAGTGGGTTTTTCCATAGGAAAATATGAAGATTTTGTTTTGTGTGATGTGGTGCCTATGGAGGCTTGTCATTTACTTCTTGGGAGACCATGGCAGTATGATAGGAGAGTTATTCATGATGGTTTCACTAATAAGTTCTCTTTTATGCATAAAGACCACAAAACTACTCTTGCACCTTTGGTTCCAAGAGAAGTTAGTGAGGATCAATTAAAAATGAGAAAGAAAAGAAAAGAAGAAAGAAAAGAAAAAGACAGAGAAAAGAGAAAAGAAAAAGAGAGAGAAAAGAGAAAAGGAAAAGAGAGTGAAAAGAAAAAGGAAAAAGAGGAAGAAAAAGAGAAAGAGAGAAAAAAATCAAATCTGTTTATAAAAGAAAAAGAAGTCAAAAGAGTTATGCAATTGAGAAAGCCAATACTTTTACTTTTGAGTAAAGAAAGTAAATCAAACAATCCATGTTTTACTAACTCTCTTCCAAAAGAGGTTTCTTCTTTGTTGCAGGATTTTGAAGATGTTTTTCCCAAAGAATTGCCTATAGGTCTACCCCCTCTTAGGGGTATTGAGCATCCAATTCACCTTATTCCAGGAGCTTCATTGCCTAATAGACCAGCCTATCGAAGCAATCCCCAAGAAACCAAGGAGATTCAAAAGCAAGTTGAAGACTTAATGCAAAAGGGGTGGGTTAAAGAAAGCTTGAGTCCATGTGCAGTCCTAGTCATTCTAGTCCCTAAGAAAGATGGAACTTGGAGGATGTGCACAGATTGTAGAGCTATCAATAACATCACGATAAAGTATAGACATCCCATTCCTAGGTTAGATGACTTGTTGGATGAATTGTATGGTGCTTGTATCTTATCTAAAATTGACTTGAAAAGTGGATATCATCAAATTAGAATTAGAGAAGGAGATGAGTGGAAAACAGCTTTTAAAACTAAATATGGGTTATATGAGTGACTAGTTATGCCCTTTGGGTTAACTAATGCTCTAAGCACTTTTATGAGATTGATGAACCATGTCTTGAAAGAGTTTTTAGGCCAATGTGTAGTGGTGTATTTTGATAATATTCTGATATATTGCACTAATTTTGATTTGCATGTTGAACATTTGCGTGCTATCATGAATGTGCTTAGAAAGAAAAAATTATTTGCTAATCTTGAAAAATGTACCTTTTGCACTGATCATGTTGTGTTCTTGGGATTTGTTGTGAGTTCTAAAGGGGTACAAGTTGATGAGGAAAAGATTAGAGCCATCCAAGAGTGGCCTACCCCTAAGAATGTGAGTGAAGTGAGAAGCTTTCATGGGTTAGCTAGTTTCTATAGGAGGTTTGTTAAAGACTTTAGTACTTTGGCTGCACCTCTTAATGAAATAGTAAAAAAGCATGTTGGGTTTAAATGGGGTGAAAAATAAGAAAAGACATTTTCTGAACTTAAGCACAAACTATCTAATGCCCCCATTCTTGCATTAACAAATTTTGCAAAATCTTTTGAAATTGAATGTGATGCATCTAATGTGGGTATTGGGGCTGTTTTGCTACAAGAAGGTCATCCAATTGCTTATTTTAGTGAGAAGTTGAATGGGGGTGCCCTAAACTATACCACCTATGATAAGGAATTGTATGCCTTAGTGTGTGCTTTACAAACTTGGCAGCAATACCTTTTACCAAAAGAGTTTGTAATTCATAATGATCATGAATCTTTGAAATACTTAAAGGGACAAGGTAAGTTAAACAAGAGGCATGTCAAATGGGTTGAGTTCTTGGAGCAATTTCCATATGTCATCAAGCATAAAAAGGGAAAAGGGAATATAATAGCTGATGCACTTTCTAGGAGACATGCATTACTTTCTATGCTTGAAACTAAATTGTTTGGTCTTGAATCTTTGAAAGACATTTATGTGAATGATGTGGATTTTGCTGAAACTTTTGCTACATGTGAAACGTTTTCTAAAAATGGTTACTTTAGGCATAATGGATTCTTATTTAAAGCAAATAAATTGTGTGTGCCTAAGTGTTCCATTAGAGAGTTACTTGTGAGTGAATCACATGAAGGGGGTTTGATGGGTCATTTTGGGGTTCAAAAGACTTTAGAAAATTTGCAAGAGCATTTCTTTTGTCCTCATATGAAAAGTGATGTGAATAAGTTTTGTGATCACTGCATTGTGTGTAAAAAGGCTAAATCTAAGGTTAAGCCTCATGGGTTGTATACTCATTTACCTATTCCTGAATATCCTTGGACGGACATTTCTATGGACTTTATTTTAGGGCTGCCTAAAACAAAGAATGCAAAGGATTCTGTATTTGTTGTTGTTGATAGATTTTCTAAGATGGCACATTTCATACCTTGCAAGAAGGTAGATGATGCTTGTCATGTGGCTGATTTGTTTTTCAAGGAAGTAGTAAGGCTACATGGGCTGCCGAGGAGCATTGTGAGTGATAAAGTTCCTTAGTCACTTTTGGAGGACCTTGTGGGGTAAGATTGGTACTAAATTATTGTTTTCTACTACTTGTCACCCACAAACTGATGGTCAAACTGAGGTAGTCAATAGGACTTTAGAGACATTCCTTAGGACTATTTTTAAAAAAAATCTGAAGACTTGGGAAGCATGTTTACCGCATGTTGAGTTTGCTTATAATAGCGTTATCCATAGCACCACTAATTGTTCACCATTTGAGATTGTGTACGGATTTAATCCTTTGACTCCTCTTGATTTGTTTCCTTTGCCTAACATTTCTATGTTTAAGCATAAGGAAGCACATGCTAAAGCAGAATATGTGAAGAAGCTACATGAGCAAGGAAAAGCTGAAATTGAAAAGAAGAATGAGAGCTACGCGAGGCAAGCTAACAAGGGTAGGAAAAAGGTGGTGTTCCAACCTGGTGATTGGGTTTGGGTACACATGAGAAAGGAAAGGTTTCCTGAACAAAGAAAGTCTAAACTTCAACCTAGAGGAGATGGGCCATTCCAAGTCTTAGAGAAGACCAATGATAATGCTTATAAGATTGATCTACCAGGAGAGTATAATGTAAGTTCTTCTTTTAATGTTGCTGACTTGACTCCTTTTGATGCAGGAGATGAATTCATAGATTTGAGGACAAATGTTGCCCAAGAAGGAGGGAATGATGTGGACATAAAGGCCCAAGCCCATAACGAGAAGGATCAAGACCAAGATCCAATCCAAGACTTAGGTGGACCTATGACAAGAGGTAGGTTCAGAAAAGCACAAGAGGCATTGCAACACAAAGTGACCAATTTGCTAAAGGCCCAACTATTAAAAGCTCTAAACGTGGAGGAGTCTATCCTATCACATGCATAAAATGTTTGGAGAGCTAGGACACCCAACTAGAAGATTTAGTTGTTATTTTTATTATTGTTTGCTATAGTGGGGATTTGAACCCAAGACCCAAAGCTTATAATGCCTTCAATGAACCATCTGGGCAACTTAACTTTGCTTGAGATATTAGGATTTTAATTTATCTTTATTTCCTGCAATGAGACAAACTCATAAACTTAAGTTGTATCCTAGGGACCTTTAAGGCCTTGCCCATCTTCGAACGGAAGTCTTATACTCTTTATTTTGAGGTCAGGCAAGATTTGGGGTCTACAACTGCCCCCTTCACTTGACTAGCCAATTGTTGGCTCAATATGCCAAAAAGATCGGCTTGAGGGTGAAGGAGTTGACCCTCTTGCCCGGTTTTCCTTCGGTTGCTTCCCTTGTTGTCGTAGCCGATCTTCTGGACGCTGAGTGTGATCCTCCAAGATGCTCCTTTGATGCAGTAGCTGACCCCTTTGGTTGTAAAATGTGGTTTAAGCCCCCTTTTGTAAGGCTTGATGAGTACACACCCCCATCTGGTTTGACGAGTACGAACCCCCGTCTGGTTGTTGTAACATTGGGATGGTCCTTTGATGCGGTAGCTGACCCCTTGGTTGTAAAGTCTGGTTTAAGCCCCCTTTTGTAAGGCTTGATGAGTACACACCCCCATCTGGTTTGACGAGTAAGAACCCCCGTCTAGTTGGGAAGTCCACTTTGTAGGACTGGTGTTGCTTACTGATTTTGTTCATGCGCAATGATCTTGTCTGTGTGCAGGTCTTTATCTTCAAGACCTTCCTTGTCACAAAATTGTGGTGGTGGCTTACTGCTCTGGCTCATGCGCCAATTTTGAAGTCTTTTTCTGTAAGACTTGATCTAGTTTCGAACCCCCTTTTGTAAGGCTCTTGTGAGTTTGATCCCCCACCAGGTTGTAAGCTGACGAGCCCCCTTTTGTAAGACTCTGCCAGTTTGAGGAATCCCCTTTTGTAAGACCCTCTTGATCAATCCCCTTTTGTAAGACTTGATCTAGCTTCGAACCCCCTTTTGTAAGGCTCTCGCTATTGATAATCTTGAGACTACAGGATACTTTTTCTAGTAGTTGATCCTGAGGCTGATGAGTATGAACCATCATCTGGTTCTGAGTCCTTTGTTTTGGACATAAAAATGTGTTGGCGTCTTACTGCTTCTGGTCATGCACCGATGATGAATGTAGATATCCACTGGGTGTTCTCTTCAACCTTGTGGTGATGAGTATGAACCCCCATCTGGTTATAGTCTTTTTTCTTGGACTGAACTATGTGTTAGCGACTTATTGATCTCGGTCATGCGCTGGCACCATGGGGAATAATTTTTGTTTGAAGATTGTTGTGTTGACTTTTTGTTGTAGTCATCTGATGCGCCAGGGATTCTTTGATTTTTGGCTTTTACAATAGCCATCCAGCTTATTGATTGTTGGGGTTTTTTGTTTTTTTACTTTTCCGCAGCCATTTGGCTTTGTTGGCTGTCGAGGGTTCTTTCATAAATGCCTCTTAGGTAGGTAGGAATCCACTGGGGATTTGTTGATTCTGATGATGCCTTTGAGTAGGCAGATACTTCATTGAGGTTCTGGTAACACCTCTGAGTAGGCAGATGCTTCATCGGAAGTGAAGACTTTTGACTGCATTTGTTTTGGCTCTGACTAAGTTGATATTCCCTTCTAGGGATGTTGACTCTCGCTTGCCAGGTCTTGCCTATGACTTTCTGAGGATGAATTTGAAGTTTTGCCTTTACAGTAGGCTCACTGGGGATGATCTTTCTTTTTTATCGATCCACTAGGGGATTGGTTGACTTCCCGAGGATCAGATTTTGATAGCCCTTTGGGGGAGTGGGGTCTCGGCTCCTTAATTGATATGGGTGCGAGCTGTCTTTTGTGATGCTCTTATTCTGTTGGAATTTCCGATTCCTTCTTTTTCGTTGATTTTCCCTTTTTCTGAGGAGACCCACTTAGGGATTTTATTCATTACCTAAAAGTTAGGATTTTTATTTGATTTCGCCTTTTTTCGTGATTTATCTCTTTTTTCGCGATTTGAAATTTGGCTTTTTTGGGATAATGTGTGTGCTTTTTTACTTTTTAGTTTCTTTTATACACACAGGCTTTTTCCTTCTTTGGGGGGGTTCGCTAAGGATGAAGCTCTTTTGGTGATCCACCAGGGAATTAGTCGACTTCCTGAGGATTCGATTTTTCTTTTCTGGGGATGGAGTTTTTGTTCCTTGATTGATGTTGATGCGAGTTGCCCTTGTGAAGCTCTTATTCTATTGAGGGATGAAAAATTATGATTCCTTCTTTTTGTAGACTTTTCTGGGGAGATCTACTTGGGGATTTTCTTTTTCGTGGCCCGCTTGGGGATTTATTGGCCTTCCTTTGGCCTTTTCTTTTGGACATCTACTGGGAATGCAAGGTTTTCTTCTTTTTCCTTTTTGTTGAGCCCTTGATGGTATGGAGGTTGGACTCGTTGATTTTGATAATGGGAGTCGGTTTAAAGCTCTTATTCTATTGAAGAGGAATGGGATTTCCGATCCCTTGATTTGCTCTATTTTTTATTTTTTGTATGACCCACTTGGGGAGTTATTTGGCTTTCCTTAGCCACGGCTTTTTTTCACTTTGGGTTATCCGCTGGGGGATAAAGGGTTTTCTTTTGAGCTCATTTTTTTCCTTGGGGGATGTGATGGAGATTTTGTACGAGTGTGCTTGGTGACTCATGTGATGGCGATGCTGATCCATTGGGTAATATTTGTTTTTCCTTTGGATTAGGCAAGAATCCGCTTGGGATATTTAAGCCTTTCCGTCAGCTTGTGGTAGAAGGAGAATGGTTGGGGCTTTTGATTCGGGAAGCTCTTATTTCTATTGATGACGACAACTCGTTCTTCTTTCTTGAGGGAGAACAATATTTGGAGACTTATTATTTTCTTTGTGCCTTCTTTTCTGGGTAGAAGGACAATGGTTAGAGCTTTAACTTCTAGAAGCTCTTATTTTGCTCTGAGTCACTTAATTATTGGTGGCAACTTGCTCTGCTCTCTTTAGGGAGAGCATTATTTGGAGACCTGTTTTTGGCGCTTCCTATTTTCAGTCACAAACATGAAGCTAGTCTCCTTATATGCATGAGTATTATTTTTTGTTTATTTACTTACAAAGATTTTTTATTTTTTTCTTTTTGATTTGGATAGAGTCGTATTGTGTGACTACTAGTGTGTGGATGTCCTAAATGCAATCTATTTGATGCATCTAGGGAAGTAATCGACATTCTCGTGCTGGATTTTCATGAATATGCTGATGGACCCCTCTCTTTTGGTTTGACCTTAACTTTTGCCTAGACCACCCTTTTGTGGTTTTCGATCTACCGGACTGTCTTAATTTTTGCCTAGGATATATTAGCGGACTCTTCCCTTTTTATGAATGCCCTAACTTTTTCCTAGACCGCCCTTTACGGGTTTTCGATCTAGCAAGCTACCCTAACTTTTGCCTAAGAATCTCTTAGCAGGCAGTATTCTCTCTCTCTCTCTCTCTCTCTCTATATATATATATATATATATATATATATATATATATATATTTATTTTCGCGAGAAAGGACCCATATGCATGCAATGTTCGTGATATGCATCCTATAATACTATTTCAGTTAATTTTTCAAAAGGATTAACCGATGTACTTTTATTTCTTATGACCTTCTGACATCATGCTTAGTTGTACCGACTTTGCCATCTCGGATTTGCCATGACCGAAGAATAGTTGTTTTGATTATATAGCGACTTGCCATATCAGGGCGCCCCTCCCTTTTCTTGGGGATGTCAATCCTCCTATTGATTATTATCTCCACATTTCCCTACTAATTACTAGAATGTCATAGTGGTAAGGGTCAAGAGAAAAGAAGGAAAGTTATTTATTCAAAGGCTTGTATTTTAGAAGTGTTTTATTTTTTACAAAAATGGTTTTTGTAAGCATGGCTAGCTAAGGTTGGTTAGAGTGTTTAGCCTAGTTTAGGCAAACGTTTTATTTATGAGGTGGTGTCTTAAATGATTATTCGATGGCGCCTATCATGACTGATTAACTTCCCTAGTCTGCGCTTTGGGTTTTCAGCCTAGGATGTTGTGCTATGTCCTAACTTTTGTTTAGGTTTCCTCTTTTTTTGTTTTGGGAATCCTAGCGGACTTTATTTTGTAGCCCTACTATTTGCGTAGCCCCCTTAATGGGTTTCTTACCGGGTATCTTGCCTTTCCATTTTGGCCTTTAGCTTCTATGGGCTTCTTTTGATTTTTGTTTTGTTTTCTTTTACACAACATTGGTGAAACACGACTTTATTATGATGAGGTAAAGAGCTTATTTTGTGTTTCTAGTCTATAGACCCCAAATCTTGTCCGGCCTCAAAATAAAGAGCAGAAGACTTCCGATTCAAAGATGGGCAAGGCCTAAAAGGTCCCTAGGATAGACCAATAGGCCTCATACTAGAGTAGGAAGGTTTTTTGTATGGAAAAAATGAGAAATTCCACCTAGAAGGCTGAGACCACAGTCTCGTTTGACGAGACCGTCGTCTCGCCAATCAGCTAAGGGCGATACCGCCGTCTCGTTTGGTGACACGACCATCTCACGACTTGCCAATGGTGAGACCGCCGTCTCGTTTGGCGATACCGTCATCTCGCCAATCGCCAATGGCGAGATGGCCTTCTCGCCATTTGTGAAGGGCAAGATCGCCGTCCCATTTGGCGAGACAGCGGTCCCGACCTGACAGGCGCGAATCCCTATAAAAGGGGGGAGCAACCTCACCCTTTTCACAGCATTCTCCAACTTTCCCTTGTGCAACTTCTCTAAATTCTTCTCCTAGTATCCCTCCGTAGCATTTCTGAAGTTTTTTATCATTCATAGAGAGTATTTTGTAGTGTTCCAAGGAAGAGCGACCAACATTGTAGAGCACAGAGGTTGCCAAAAAGCGCCTTTACCAAGAATATTAATAACAAAGCTTGCTTCGAAGGTTCATACATTTCTTATCTTCTTTTACGACTTTCCTATTTCATCTATCTGTGCATTAGTTGTTAGGGCCATGTAGTCAACATTTTAATTTCGTAAATGAATAAATAAGCGTAAAAGTGTAATTTTAGAGTTTTTATTTATAAAATAAAACAGTTCATCATAGGGAACCCGAAAGGGGCATCGTAGAGAAGCTAATACCTTCCCTACACGTAACTAACTCCCTTACCCAACTCTGGTTAGAATGGCCAAAGCTGGTTTTTCTAAACCAACGCCTTCTTTTTCTTCCTTTTCAAATGTTTCTAGATAAAACATTAGTGGCAACTCCAGAACCCTTTTCGAAAACCTTGCCTTTAGGTCCAGCTCGGTTATTGGACAACCTAAAGGCATTGTAACATCACTTTAAAAACATGAGTCAAAGAAAAACCATCGCATCGCTCTAACCGCCTCTTTTGACGGTGGCGACAGATGGCACCTCCACTGGGGAAGCTAGAGAGTTGATCCCATTTAATGATGGACCAGTTTAATAAATAACAAACTTAAAAATTTCTCTTTTACCCTACCTTGTTTTATAACATGCTTTATTTTCTTGGCTTTAATAACTTTTGTTTGTTTATTTTATGCAATTGTTTGAAATACAAACTGTACACAAACCCTTGCACACAACAATTGCCTTTATACCCGGGGGCAACTGGGAAATCCATAGGGAATGGGTGGCAGGTACGATTTGCCGTAGTGAGGGCCATGAGCCCACTGGTATGGTCGGAAACCACCACTCAAGGTGATAACCTTCCTCTTTTGGCATAAAGACTGACTATGGCCTTAGTGCCATGCATGGTCGGAAGGCTGGAGAGTGGGGACCCTATAATGGGGGCACCTTGGGGGCCTGGCCTTTGTGAGGAAAATTAGAACTACCGTGAATATGAACTCTTCTACAGGAAAACCCTACCTTGTAATTAAAAACATTGTCCTACTTGTTCGCAGATGAGTGAATTGTGTGTGCATCTGTTTGGTGCATTCGATTGTTACATAGCATAAACATAGAACAGACAAAAATAGAAAAAATCCCAAAAGATATTTTCATAATAAACACCCTTAGCTCGGACAATCTGCCTTTTAGCTAGCCTGGTTTCAGGTTCTTTGTAAGCTAAGTAGTCACGCAGTCAGACATAAGAGATAAGGGACGTTAAAACTATTCTTTTGTAATAAACCATTTTTATCTCGGACAGTCTGCCTTTTAGCTAGCTTGGTTTCAGGTTCTTTATAAGCTAAGTAGCCACACAGTCCGACAAAAGAGATAAAAGGTCATAAAAAATTAATAAAAGAAATAAACCGAATAAATCAAATAAATCCAAAAAATGGGATCTTGTTCGTAAGCATTAAATTCATAAAACATCCATATAGGTAGTTTATCTTCCTGTTGAAAAGATACTAAAAATAAAACACTATCATGCATCATATAGAAATAAAACATGATAATGTTTAAGAAAAATAAACACGTGCATGCATTCCTGCATTAACATCATGTTCATAGCATGCATTTTTGTTTTCTAGAAAAATGGAGGGGACTAGTAGACAGTTGAAGAAAGTGGATATTCCTCGATTACCATGTCGAGAAGTAAGAACGACACTGCACGTTGATGCCACCAGAGGTCTGCTCTAACTTTGAAAAATCCCACGAATGGATTCTCGACCTATTGAAGATCTGTGTCGACCCTATTTTCGTCAAGATTGTAGTCATTTTTGGAACTCTAGTCTGCACTGCTTCGAGTTTTCGTAGTTCGATATGGTGCCCACTTTGGAGGAGTATGAGATTATGTTAAGATGGCCCAAGTCAGCTGGTGTCCATATTCACCATGAGACATATACTCCTGCAACCCAAATCGTTGCCATCATCCGATTGCCATCTCGGCAGACTACCCCGATAGCAAAAGGGAATGTCCAAGGTTGGAAAGTCTCAATGTTAGAAGACCATCTGTCCTCTTTGGCTGAAAGGGCAGACTGGTCTGCTTTTAACAAAACCCTGGCTTTGATCGTGTTTGGGACTATGCTATTTCCCTTTCACCTCGACACAGTGGATCAAGCCATCATGGATGCCTTCTTCGCCTGGGATGTGAACTCGAAGAGTCCCTTGCCTGCACTTCTTGCTGACACCTTGCTTTCGGTGGAATTCTGTCACCAGAAGCAAGGGAGAACACTCATATGCTGCTCTTCACTGCTCTTTGTGTGGGGTATCACACATTTCTACGCCTCCAGTCACATGGGAATGTTCCCATACCCTTTGAAAGCTTCTCCAAAATCCCTCTCCACCGACGCCTAACCATGGAGTGAAAGGTTAAGTTGGAACAATGGGATGCCAACCGTTTATCTTGGGCATGTCCTTGGTTCCGACCTGGCCCAATCCTCATCAGATGTGGGGATTATCCAAGTGTACCGTTGATAGGCCTCAGAGGTTGCATGGCCTATTCTCCAAAGGTGGCTATGAGACAGCTCATGAGGACCCAAACCGCATTATCACAGGAAGAGCTCGGAGGACTGTGCTTCTTCAGAGACCCATGCACTGTTGCTAACTTACTTGATGTGCGGAGAGCATGGGAGAAACCAGTCTTCATGGGAGATAGAGAGCTAGGCAAAGCTCGAGTAGTTGTCTCCAGTGACAATGAGGAGTGGAGGAGAAATAGAGGGATGTCACGACCATCCGCCCCACCTGTTGTGCCTTCAACCAGTGGAGAGCTCCAAAGCCAAGTTGATGCCTTGACCCAGAGGATAGAAATCATGGGAGCCCAGATGAGGGCCCTTGAGGAAAAGGAGCAAGAATCTATCATCACCATAGACGGTCTACAAAGGCAATGCAAGAAGAAAGATCATGAGATAGAGCTCCTCAAGGACCAATGTGCTGATTCTAGTGAGCAAGTTATCTGAGCATCCAAATCTGCTAGAATCAGCTCGGATAACCAACTTCAAGAAATGATCGCCAAGTTAGCACACCTTGAGGCCGAATGTGCAAAATAGGCCCAGATGATCAAGGGATTGTTGTAAGATCTCGCAAGGACTCGGTCCGAAATATGTCAAGGATGGGAGACCACCCAGAGATTTAACAGAAGCCTTACTGAGCTGCGCTGCAAAGAAAGAGATGGATTAGCTCAGTATGGCCAAGTGCTATGAGATAGAGACTGAGCCCTCGAGAGACTCGATGAATTACAAGCCTTGGTCATCCACCAAGATCGTCCACCAAGAGGAGAAGATCAAAGAGACTCAGAAGTATAGCGAAGATATGAGCCAAGCAGTCCGCAAGCAGACCGAAGCACTCACTCATCATGTCTAGGAAGCCGAAAATAATTACATACAAATCAGGACCCCCCTGTGGGTTTCTTTAGGCTTTTCCGTTTCTGTCAAAAAGTGCTTCATAGCATGGTGTAGGGGAATGTACATTTTCTACAAATAAATATAAATTCCTTTTTATTCAACAATTGTCTACTTGCATGCATTTCGTTCATTTGCATATTTGATTACCCCTCCTTCACTTTTAATAAATAAGATAATAAAAAGGAAGGATTAACTGATACGTCTTCCAATCAGAAGGATGGAGAGAAAATCGCTTATAATCAAGCTATCTCCAACGATCGATTCACCACAAGAGGATAATAAGCCTCGGTTGTTGGTTATTAAAGTCAATAAAGAAGAGGGGGCAAGGACGCCTTTGCGATTGTTTGTGCCTCGTCCTTTCCCCTATGACTCAAATAAAGTTGTACCGTGGAGATACGGGGAATCTTCACCAATAAAGGAGGACATCTCCAATATAACTGGCATTGGGGGCATGACCAGAAGCAGAAGAATATACTCCCCCAAGGAGTCACAAGAAGAAGCCCCCAAGAATAAAGGGAAAAATAAACAGACCGAAGAAAGAGAAAATAAGGAATCCAAGGAGGAGACCTATAGACCCCAAATCTTGCCCCGCCTCATAATAAAGACCAGAAGACCTTCTATTCGAAGATGGACGAAGCCTAAGAAGGCACTAGGAGAGACTATTAGGCCTCATACTAGGATAGGAAGAATTTTCTGCATTAAAATAAGGATTTTCGCCTTCAAGGATCGAGACTGCCATCTTGCTTTTCGAGACCGCCGTCTCGCCATTCTAGCAAGTCGAGACCGCCGGCTCGTTTGGCGAGACGGCCGTCTCGCCACTTGCGAATGGCGAGACCCCCCTCCAGTTTGGTGAGAAGGCCTTCTCGTTTCTGGAAAAGTCGATACCGTCGTCTCGCCAAATGAGACGGTGGTCTCGCCACTTTTACAAGTCGAGACCACCGTCCCGAATGGCGAGATGGCCATCTCGACCTTCTCAGACGAGATGGCCATCTTGACCTCACAGGCGCGAATCCCTATAAATAGTGAGCGCTCCCCCTTTCATTTCACACAGTTCTTCCACTTTCCCTTCTACAACTTCTTCAAATTCTCTTCCTAGAACCCCTTCGAAGCATTTCCGAAGTTTTTGAGAGTTTTTCAGAGTTTTTGTAGCGTTTCCGAGAGTTTTTCGGCGTTGTAAGAGCGAAGGGCTGCCAAAACACACCCTAATTTTCAGAGAATTAATTAAAAAGTTTCCTTTGGAGGTTTCTTCACTCTCTCCCTCTCTTTTACTGTCTTTATTTTTATAATTAAAATTGCGTAATAGATATTAGGGCCATGTAGTCGTTACTTTAATTCCGTAAATTAAAGGGTAAAAGCGTCTTTTCACAAGTTTATTTATTAAATAGATGGCCTATCATAGGGAACCCAAAAGGGGCATCGTAGGGAAACTAACACTTCCTTTACACGTAACTAACTCCCTTACCTAAACTCTGGTTTTAACGACAAAAGTTGGTTTTCGAAAACCAACGCCTTTTTACCCCTTTCTCGATGTTTCTGGTAAAAACATCGGTGGCGACTCCATAAGAACCCCTTCAAATTAGTTCTTGGGTTAGCCCGGTTATCGGACAACTCAAGAACACCTTTTTGAAAACCTCGCCCCTAGGTTCAGCCCGGTTATCGGACAACCTAAAGGCGTTGTAACATCACCAATAAAAATGCGAAAATTGGAAAGTCGGAACCATCACATCGCTCCAACCACCTCTTTTTTACGGTGGTGACAGATGGCGACTCCACTAGGGAAGCCTGGAGAGTTGATCCCATTTAGTGATGGGCTAGCTTAATAAATAAACTAAGAAATTACGCTTTTACCCTACCTTGTATTATTACATGTTTTAAATGCTTGGCTTTAATAACTGTTGTTTGTTTATTTTACGCAATTGTTTGAAATACAAACTGTACACAAACCTTTGAACACAACAATTCCCTCTATACCCGGGGGCAAGTGAGAAATCCATAGGGAGTGGGTGGCAGGTACGGTTCGCTATAGTGATGGCCTTGAGCCCACCAGTGTGATTGGAAACCACCACTCAAGGTGATAACCTTCCTCTTTTGGCACAAAGACTGACTATGGCCTTAGTGCTAAGCATGGTCGGAAGGCTAGAGAGTGGGGACCCTATAATGGGGGCACCTTGGGGGCCTTAGCCTTGGTGAGAACAGTTAGAACCTACCTTCGCCAATGCACTTTTTTGCAGAAAAATCCTACCTCGTGATTAAAACGACTTCTCACCTGTTCACAGATGATTGAATTGTGTGCGCATTTGTTTGTTGCATAGCATAACCAAACAACAGAAAAACCACACAAAATATTTTTGCAATAAACGCCCTTATCTCGGACAGTCTGCCTTTTAGTTAGCCTGGCTTCAGGTTCTTTGTAAGCTAAGTAGCCACGCAGTCCGACAGAAGAGATAAGGGACGCTAAACATTATTCTTTCGCATAAAGCCATTTTTATCTCGGACAGTCTGCCTTTTAGCTAGCCTGGCTTCAGGTTCTTTGTAAGCTAAGTAGCCACGAAGTCCGACAGTAGAGATAAAAGGCTATAAAATAAAAATAATAAAAATCAAATAAAAAACCAATTTAAAACAAAAAATAGGACCATGTTCATAAACATTACACTCATAAATCATTCATATAGGTAGTTTACTTTTTCCAAAAAAAATAAATACACAAATATCATACATCATGTAGAAATAAAACATGATAAATAGGAAAATAAACACTCACATTCATACCTACAATAAGCATCATATTCATAAAGCATGCATTTTTGGTTTTAGAAAATGGAGGGGACTAGTAGACAATTGAAGAAAGTGGACATTCCCCGATACCATACTGAGAAGTTAGAACGGCTTTGCGCGATAATGCCACCAGAGGTCCGCTCTGACTTTGAAAAATCCTATGGACGGATCCTCGACCTACTGAAGATCTGTGTCGATCCTATTTTCATCAGGATACTAGTTCATTTATGGAATTCTAGTCTACGCTGCTTCGAATTTCTGCAGTTTGATATGGTGCCCGCTTTGGAGGAGTACGAGATCATGCTAAAATGGCCCGAATCAGCCGCAATCCATATCTGCCACAGGACATATACTCCTGCAGCACAAGTCGCTGAAATCATCCTATTGCCATTCTGGCACACTACCCTGATAGAAAAAGGGAACATCTTGGGTTGGAAAGTGTCAATGTTAGAAGACCATCTGTCTACTTTGGCTGAAAGGGCAGAATGGGTCGCTTTTAATAAAACCCTGGCTTTGATTATATTTGGGACAATCTTGTTTCCCTTCCACATCGACACAGTGGACCAAGCCGTCATGGACGCCTTCTTCGCCTGGGACGTAAACTCGAAGAGTCCCTTGCCTGCAATTCTTGCTGACACCTTGCTCTCGGTGGAATTTTGCCGCTAAAAGCAAGGAAAAACACTCCGTTGTTGCTCTTCACTACTTTTCGTGTGGGGCATCACACATTTTTACACCTCTGGTCACATGGGGATGTTCCCCGACCCTTTGAGGAGCTTCTCCAAAATCCCTCTCCACTGACGCCTAACCTCAGAATGGAAGGACGAGTTGGAACAATGGGACGCCAACCAATTATCCTGGCTCTGCCCTTGGTTCCGACCCGGTCCAGTCCTCATCAGATGTGGGGATTATCTGAACGTACCGTTGATAGGACTCAGGGGTTGCATAGCCTATTCACCTAGAGTAGCTATGAGACAACTCATGAGGACTCAAACTACCATATCCTGAGGGGAGCTCAGAGGACTGTGTTTCTTTGAAGACCCATGCACAATTTCTAACTCACCAGCCGTGAGAAGAGCATGGGAGAGACCATTCTTTATGGGAGATAGAGAGCTAGGAAAAGCTCGGGTAGCCGCCTCCAGTGACTATGAGGTATGGAGAAGAAGAAGAGGGATGTCTCAACCATCCACCTCACTCGCTACATGTGCCAATAGTGAAGAGTTGCAAACTCAAGTCGACGCCTTGACCCAGAGGATAGAAATCATGGGAGCCTAGATGAGGGTCATTGAAGAAAGAGAGTAAGAATCTATCCTCACCATAGACGGTCTACAGAGGCAATGCAAGCAAAAGGATCATGAAATAGAGCGCCTCAAGGATCAGTGTGCTGACTCTAACGAGCAAGCTATCTGAGAATCCAAAGCTGCTAGAACCAGCTCGGATAGCCAACTTCAAGAAATAACCGCCAAATCAGCACACCTTGAGGCCGAATCAGCAAAACAGGCTCAAATGATCAAGGACATGTTACAAGACCTCACCAGGACTCGGTCGGAAATACGCCAAGAGCGAGAGGCCAATCGGAGACTCAACAAAAGTCTCACTGAGCTACGCTGCAAAGAAAGAGACGGGCTAGCTCAATACGACCAAGTACTACAAGAAAAGGACCGAGCCCTTACAAAACTCGATGAACTGCAAGCCTTGGTCGCCCATCAAGAGGCGAAGATCAAAGAGGCTCAAAAGTACAGTGAAGATATGAGCCAGGCGGTCCAGAAACAAAGCGAAGCACTCGCTTGTCATGTCCGTGAAGCCAAAAGGGAATTACATAGAGATCAAGACCCGCCTGTGGGTTTCTTTAGGCTTTTCTGTATCTGTCAAAAGTTGCTTCGTAGTATGGAATAGGGGAATGTACACCTTCTACGGATAAATGAAAATTTTCTTTATTCAACAATTGTCTACTTGCATACATATCATTCATTTGCATATTTAATTTCCCCTCCTTTGTAAGAATTAATGGTTGAGTTCAAGAGGGGGGTGAATTGAACTTTAGAAATCTTTTTCGAAAAACACTCTTTCTTTTGGAAGAATGATTAATCTTTATCCAATCTTTTATTAGGTAAATTTGGTTTTAAACAAAGCAAGAATAGAAACAAGAAAAGAAAAGAGATGAAAGCAGAAATTCAACACAAGAGTTTATACTGGTTCGCTCTTTCCAAGAGCTACATCCAGTTCTTGACAAATCTGCCAAGATCCACTAATTCCAAGTAAAAATACAACTAGTAGATATACACCAATCTACCCCAAGAACTACCTTACAACACCACAAGATAGACTCTTGAATAACCACCCATTAACCAAACCCAGTTACTGTAACCAGTGTAGATTCAAACTCAATCTACACAATTAGACTTTGTACAAGTATATGAAAAGAATAAACCTGGACTGCAGCTTTAACAATATAGAAGTCCAGAAGCAATTTTCCTAACTCAGAACTTTCTCTCTTGATGATCTTTCAACAATCTTAATCAAAACGCCTTATGATATGAAAAGTTTATGAATGCTCAGAGAAAGGCACGAATGAGAGCTCTAAGATTGCTTTCAATCGTTTTCCAAAATGTATGTTCAAAAGAGAAATCAAAACTGTATTTATAGAGTAAAAGAGAGAGACTGATAGATTCAATCAATTTAAAATGGTGTTTCAATCGATTAATTTCATTTAAAACTCATTCAATCGGTTAATTCGAGCTTTCAATGGATTGAAACAGTTAGAAGAAAATTGGTAGCTCTCTGTTTCAATAGATTAAGATATATTTCAACAGATTGAAATTATGTGATACCTTAGAATGAAAAAAATGATCTCTCTATTTCAACATATTAAAACTTATTTTAACAGATTGAAATTCTGTGATACCTTCGAATGAAAAAATGATCTCTCTGTTTCAACAGATTAAAACTTATTTCAACAGATTGAAATTCTGAGATACTTTAAAATGAAAAATGACATCTCTCTGTTTCAACAGATTTAACTTGATTTCAACAGATTAAAATTGCGAAACCTTTAATATGAAAAAATCATTAAGAACATTTTAACCTGTTGATTCTGCGATTTAATCAATTAAAATTTTGACTGTATATGTACATTTCCTATTTTAAGTGATTTTAACAGATTGAAACTTCTTTTTAACAAATTGAAAAACTCAGTTTGTTCTTTTAATGCTTAAAGATTAGTTTTTCATGCAGTTAGTTATATTCCATGAAATGCAATATCTATAGGCACTTATCACAAGATCTACTGAAACTATCAAGAGATTAAATTCTAAACCTATAACCTATCTACCTACACACCCACAAAATAAACTCTATAAACTCTATATGTCTGCATCAAATCCAACAAGTGCTTCAATCTCCCCCTATTTGATGCAAACAAATAACCACTGCACCTGCACAAAAAATTAACAGAACAGAGACATATATGATTTTGTGATGTGTGTGTAGTGTCAGTTATAAGCAAATACTTCTCCCCCTATTTGACTTCATCAAAAAGTGTGAATTACTGCAATTCTGCTTTGTGAATTACTATAGTGAGAGAAACCGGACCCTTCATCTACTTTGAATAGTCAATTTTGTCTTTTTGTGAATTACTGCAGTTCTACTTCATGTGTCAGAGATGGTAAAGGAAGAGAGAGAGAGAGAGTTTTATTACTGTGATACTCGATTACCTTCACATCTGATTTCTAATCACAGTCTTTCAGCTTTTATTGGATAACCATTACATTAAGAGAGTAGCTGAAGTTGTTTGCAGTTGCAAAGGCACTTATCTCAATCTGCAGTAAGTGATCAGAGGCAACGCATACACTAATAACCCTAGGAAAAATTAACCAATTGATTCTCCATAAAATCAATTGATTTTAAATTAATGATATAGATGCAGATCATCAAAATTAAAATAAATCGATTGAATCGAAGATTTAATCGATTGATTCAGAAAAGAAAAACATGCAGAGCTACAGAGTTATTGAAATAAATCGATTAAAAACTTATTTAATCGATTAAACTGGCAATACATCATGAACAGAGATTGAGAATCAGGAAATCAACAAATTATTTCGCAATTTCAATCGATTAAAACACATAATTTCAAAATTTTAAAACAATTTAATCGATTAAACATATTATCAACCTGTTAAAAAGCACAGAATCATAATAAAGAATCAATTATTCAATACTAGATAGATCCAAAATTCCTAATTCAGTTCTAAGCATATTAAGTCTATCTTTAGGAAGTGGTTTGGTGAACAAGTCCGCTAATTGTTTCTCAGTATCAATGAATAAAATTTCACAATCACCCCTAGATACATGTTCTCTAATAAAGTGATGTCTAATTTCAATATGCTTAGCTCTAGAGTGTTGAATAGGATTCTTAGTTAGATTAATTGCACTAGTATTATCACAAACCAGAGGTACCGTGTTGAGAAACACTCCATAATCTTTCAATTGTTGTTTAAGGTAGATACTTTGAGCACAACAACTCCCAGCTGCAATGTATTCAGCTTCTGCAGTTGAAAGAGCTACACATGCTTGTTTTTTGCAGTGCCATGATATGAGACTGCTTCCCAGTAAATGGCATGTACCAGAGGTACTTTTCCTATCCAATCTACATCCTGCAAAGTCAGAATCAGAAAATCCAACAAGTTTAAGAGAGGCACCTTCAAGATACCATAGTCCAACATTAATGGTTCCTTTAAGGTACTTGAGAATCCTTTTAGCAGCGGTGAGGTGAGATTCCTTTGGATTTGCTTGAAATCTAGCACAAAGGCAAACACTAAACATAATGTCAGGCCCACTAGCAGTCAGGTATAGAACAGATCCAATCAAACCTCTATATTTAGTTTGATCAACAGATTTCCCTTTTTCATATAAATCTAGACAGCAGTTAGTAGACATGGGTGTGGAGGATTCTTTGCAATTATGCATATCAAATTTCTTCAACAACTCATTACAGTATTTAGATTGATTTAGAAAAATACCATTTCTTAATTGTTTAACCTGGAGACCAAGGAAGAAATTCAATTCTCCCATCATAGACATATCAAATTCACTTTGCATTTCCTTAACAAATTTATTACACAAGGCATTATTAGTAGAACCAAAAATGATATCATCAACATAAACCTACACCAGAATAATGTCAGATCCAAATTTCTTAATGAATAAGGTTTTGTCAACTTCACCTCGTTTGTATCCTTGATCAATTAAGAAATTACTTAGCCTCTCATACCATTGTCTAGGAGCCTGCTTTAATCCATAAAGAGCCTTTTTCAGTTTGTAGACATGGTCAAGATGTTTATGATTTTCAAAACCAGGAGGCTGGGAAACATAGACTTCTTCATTGATGAGTCCATATAGAAAGGAACTTTTGACATCCATCTGTAGTAATCTGAAACCACTAATACAAGCATAAGCTAATAACAGTCTAACAGCTTCAAGTCTAGCTACGGGTGCAAAGGTTTCATCAAAATCAATTCCTTCCTGTTGATTATATCCTTTGGCAACCAACCTAGCTTTATTTCTAGTAATAATGTCGTGTTCATCTAATTTGTTTTTGAATACCCACTTAGTACCAATTACATTGATATCTTTGGATTTAGGAACTAATTCCCACACATTATTTTTTTCAAACTGATTAAGCTCATCATGCATGGCACTAACCCAATATTCATAATTTAATGAATCCTTAACAGTTTTAGGTTCAATTTGTGAAATGAATGCCATATGATTGCAGAATTGATTAAGAGAATGTCTAGTGGATACTCCCTTATTGATTTGCCCAATAACATTGTCTAGAGAAAGATCTCTTGGGACAATCCATTCTTTAGAAAGCTCATCCAAGGTATCTTCTTCCTATTCTTCAACAATTCTTTCTGGTGGATCAGCTTTTGTAGGATCAATTGATTGATCACCTTCTTCGACAGTATACTGATCTGAACCACTAGGATGTTTTAATTGATAAGAATTATCAGTTAATTCGTCATCATCTGCAGTACCTGTTATTTTACTCTGCAACACTCGAGGAGACTCATTAAAAACAACATGTACTGATTCTTCAACATATTTTAGTCTTAAATTATAGACCCTATATGCATGACTGTTAGAAGAATAGCCAAGAAAGATCCCTTTATCATATTTTTCATCAAACTTGCCAATATTTTCTTTCCCATTGTTTAAAACAAAACATGTACATCAAAAAACCCTGAAATAGTTTATGTTGGGTTTTCTTCCTTTGTAAAGTTCATATGGGGTTTGCTTAAGAATGGGTCTAATCAAAACTCTATTCAAAACATGACAAACAGTGTTTACAGCATCCGCCCAAAAGTATTTAGGTAAAGCATTTTCACAAAGCATTGTTCTAGCAAGTTCCACAATGGATCTGTTCTTTCTTTCCACAACACCATTCTGTTGAGGAGTTATTGGAGCAGAAAAGTTGTGTTTTACGCCATACTTTTCACAGAATAATTCAAACTTTTCATTTACAAATTCTCCACCATTGTCACTTTGAATAGAAGTAATGAAGTAACCTTTCTCATTATGTAAAACCTTGGCAAGCTTTTTAAAAGATTTGAAAGAATCATATTTGGCTTTTAGAAAAATAGTCCAAGTAAATCTGGAAAAATCATCAACAATTACCATGATATAGAGATTACCACCTAGGCTTTTATTTCTTGAAGGACCAACCAAATCCATGTGAAGCAGTTCCAAAGGTCTACAAGTAGAGACTATGTTTTTGTTTGAAAAGGATTTTCTAGTTTGTTTACCTTTTAAACAAGCTTCACAGATTTTGTCTTTCAGAATTTGCAGCTTAGGTAGTCCAGAAACTAAATCTTTAGTAATAAGTTTGTCAAGATGATTAAGATGAATATGTGCAAGCCTTCTATGCCATAACCAAGATTCTTCTTCTTTAGTAAGAAGACAACTTTGAGATGAGATAGAATGCTTGATATCTAGCATGTAAATGTTGTTTAATCTCTTACCATTCAACATTACCATATCAGATTTTGGCTCACAGATTAGGCAGATTTCTGGTTTGAAGATAACCTTGTGACCAAGATCACATAATTGACTTATACTGATTAAGTTGTGCTTGAGACCTTCAACAAGAAGAACATTGTGAATGGTCACGGTTCCACCATCTCCTATATCTCCAGAACCTAAGATTCTTCCTTTGTTGTTATCTCCATATGTCACGTGACCTCTAGTCTTCAATCTCAGTTTCTGGAATTTGGAAATATCACCTGTCATATGCCTTGAGCATCCGCTGTCCAAGTACCAAAGTGATTCTTGCTACTGTTCCTGAAAAATCAAGTATCAAGTATTTGGTACCCTTAAATACTTTGGGTTCTTAGTGGTCAAATTTTCTGTTTAACATATTTTGGAACCCATCTCATTTTACCTTGTGGCACAAAGTGTTTTCTAATATGACATAATTTTACAGTATGCCCTTTTTTCATACAATAATGACAAGATGAGAAAGAAGATGCTATTGATTTTCTAAAAGAAAAAAAGTTCAAATACCTTTTAGTTTTAACCCCAACCTTAGGTTTGTACCCAATTCCAGTATGATCAAAAACACAGTTTTGGGACCCAAGAAGTGTATCTAAATTTTCTTTACCTTGAGTAAACTTAGATAAGGTTTTAATCAAATACTTAACCTTATTCTGTAGAGAAATACACTTTTCACAATTGTTGTTAGCAGCAGCATTATCAGAAGATGAATTGTTGTAGATTATTTCAAGATGTTCCATATCTGTTTTGCTTTCTAATAATTCTTCTTCTAGAACTTTAACCCTATTCTCTAACCAGTTATTTAGTCCTTTTAACCGATTATTTATATAGGATAAATTCCTAGCTTCATCATGCATTTCATTGAAAGCAGTTAGTAATGTGCTGTAATTCATTTCATTTTCTATGGGGGTTGAACTTACATGGGATGAAGAGGATTCACAACCAGCCATTAAGCATAGATTCACTTCTTCACCTTCAGATACAGAACTCGAGGAAGAATCATTGTCTTGCCAAGCTATGTAGGCCTTTTTCCCTTTGTACTTCATATCTTTCTTGTTTTGATTCTTGGATTTTTCTGGACATTCACTTCTTATGTGTCCTTGCTTACCACAAGAATAACAAGTATAAGTAATTTGAATAGAATAAGTTCTTTTATCAATGTACCTTTTAACCTGGCCAGTTCTGTTCTTCTTCTTAAGAAATTTCCCAAACTTCTGAACCAACAGATTCCGATTCTCAGATTCATCTTCTTCAGAATCACTACTTTCTTCAATCGTCTTGAGAACAATGTTTCTGCTTTTCTTCTCTGCATTTTCTTGTTCTTTAAACTGATTGATCTCCAACTCGTGTTCCCTTAGCTTACCAAACAATGATGCAGTAGTCATCTCAGTTAAGTCTCTTGATTCTGATATAGCTGTCACCTTTGGTTGCCAAGTTCTGTCCAAACACTTTAGGATTTTGATGTTTAACTCTTCCTTTTCAAATGTCTTGCCTAATCCAATTAGATGATTGACTATATGCGTGAATCTTTTCTGCATATCTGTAATGGTTTCACCTTGCTGCATTTTGATCAATTCATAATCTCTAATTAATTCATGCTTTCTTGCCCTTTTCACATCAGAGGTACCCTCATGAGTGACCTCTAGAATCTCCCACATTTCTTTGGCAGAGGCACATTGAGAAACCCTGAAAAACTCATCAAGATTTAAGGCAGAGGTAATAATGTTCTTAGCAGTATAATCATATTGAACATTCCTATTTTCTGCATCAGTTAATTCAGCCCAGTCTTTTTCAACAATTTTACCATCCACTGTATGAGTTGGTTTGAAAGTCCCATTAACAATTGTATCCCAAATACCCCTATCAAGAGATTCAATAAAGATTTTCATTCTAACCTTCCAGAAGGAATAATTCACACCAGCAAATAGAGGAGGCCTATTGATGGAGGCTCCTTCAGAAAAATTCATCTTTCCCTCAGCCATTTAAACCTTTCTTGGACCGAATTCTTGAGTAACTTACAAGAACTAGCTCTGGTACCAATTGTAAGAATTAATGGTTGAGTTCAAGAGGGGGGGTGAATTGAACTTTAGAAATCTTTTTCGAAAAACACTCTTTCTTTTGGAAGAATGATTAATCTTTATCTAATCATTTATTAGGCAGATTTGGTTTTAAACAAAGCAAGAATATAAACAAGAAATGAAAAGAGATGAAAGCAAAAATTCAACATAAGAGTTTATACTGGTTCACTCTTTCCAAGAGCTAGATCCAGTGCTTGACAAATCTGCCAAGTTCCACTAATTCCAAGTGAAAATACAAACAAGTAGATATACACCAATCTACCCCAAGAACTACCTTCCAATACCACAAGATAGACTCTTGAATAACCACCCAGTAACCAAACCCAGTTACTGTAACCAGTGCAGATTCAAACTCAATCTACACAATTAGACTTTGTACAAGTATATGAAAAGAATAAACCTGGACTGGAGCTTTAACAATATAGAAGTCCAGAAGCAATTTTCCTAACTCAGAACTTTCTCTCTTGATGATCTTTCAACAATCTTGATCAAAACGCCTTATGATATGAAAAGTTTATGAATGCTCAGAGAAAGGCACGAATATGAGAGCTCTAAGATTGCTTTCAATTGTTTTCCAAAATGTATGTTCAAAAGAGAAATCAAAACTGTATTTATAGAGTAAAAGAGAGAGACTGATAGATTCCATCGATTTAAAATGGTGTTTCAATCGATTGATTTCATTTAAAACTCATTCAATCGGTTAATTCGAGCTTTCAATGGATTGAAACAGTTAGAAGAAAAATGGTAGCTCTCTGTTTCAACAGATTCAAATATATTTCAACAGATTGAAATTCTGTGATACCTTAGAATGAAAAAAATGATCTCTCTGTTTCAACAGATTAAAACTTATTTTAACAGATTGAAATTCTATGATACTATAGAATGAAAAAATGATCTCTTTGTTTCAACATATTAAAACTTATTTCAACATATTGAAATTCTGAGATACTTTAAAATGAAAAATGACATCTCTCTGTTTCAACAGATTGAACTTGATTTCAACAGATTAAAATTGAAAAACCTTTAATATGGAAAAATCATTAAGAACATTTTAACCTGTTGATTCTGCGATTCAATCAATTAAAATTTTGACTGTATATGTACATTTCCTATTTTAAGTGATTTTAACAGATTGAAACTTCTTTTTAACAAATTGAAAAACTCAGTTTGTTCTTTTAATGCTTAAAGATTAGTTTTTCATGCTGTTAGTTAAATTCCATGAAATGCAATATCTATAGGCGCTTATCACAAGATCTACTGAAACTATCAAGAGATTAAATTCTAAACCTATAACCTATCTACCTACACACCCACAAAATAAACTCTATAAACTCTATATGTCTTCATCAAATCCAACAAGTGCTTCATCCTTCACTCTTAATAAATAAGATAATAAAAAAGAAGGATTAACTGACATGTCTTCCAAATCAGAAGAATGGAGAGAAAGTCACTCCTAATCAAGCTTTCCCCAACGGTTGAACCGCCACAAGAGGACAATAAGCCTCGACCGTTGATCCTCAAAAACAATAAGGAAGAGGGGGCAAGGACACCAATGCGGCTATTTATGCCACGTCCTTTCCCCTACGAATCAAATAAAGCTGTACCGTGGAGATATGGAGAATCTTCACCAATAAAGGAAGATATCTCCAACATAGCCGGCATTGGGGGCATGACTAGAAGTGGAAGAGTCTACTCCCCCAAGGACTTACAAGAAGACATCCTCAAGAATAAAGGAAAATATAAAAAGACTAGAGAAAAAGAAAATAAAGAATCCAAGGAGGAGACAGATGAATTACTCCAGTATATAAGGCAAAGCGAGTATTCCATTATTGACCAGCTCAATCATACACCTGCAAAGATAACCCTATTATCTCTAATGATGAGCTCGGAACCGCACAAAAATGCCTTGATGAAGGTCTTGAGCGAAGCGCATGTACCTCACACCATATCCCAAGAAAAGGTCGAGAGGATCGTCGGTCATATTACGACAAGCGATCACCTCACCTTCATAGAGGAAGAACTTCCCCTCGAGGGGTCAAATCACAACAAGCCCTTGCATATCTCCATCAAATGCAAGGAATACCTCATTTCCAAAGTTCTTGTGGATAACGGGTCGTCCTTGAATGTGATGCCCAAGTACACACTTGACAAGTTGACTATCCAAGGAACCCGTCTGCGCTTAAGAAGCACTATCGTTCGAGCCTTCGACAGATCAAAACGAGAAGTAGTGGGAGAAGTTAATTTGCCAATCCAAGTTGGACCCACTATCTTCAATGTCGATTTCCATATAATGGATATTACTCCGACATATAGTTGTCTCCTCGACAAATCTTGGATTCATGACGCTAAGGCAGTACCTTCAACGCTCCACCAAAAAGTCAAGTTCATAGTGGATGACAAATTGGTAACGGTCCAAGCAGAAGATGGTATCCTGATCAGTGGACCATCTACCCAACCTTATGTGGATGCGGCTGAAGGAGCCCTTGAAACATCTTTTCAAGCGCTCAAAATTGCTAACATAGAGAGACTTCCCAAAAACACAAAGGTAGCCCGCATGATGATGAAGCATGGTTACCATCCTGTCCAAGGATTGGGGGCAGATTCCCAAGGAATGAAGGAACCCCCAGAATTCAAAGATAATCCTTACAAGTGTGGCCTAGGATATGACCTTACTAAGGGCTGAGCAGAAGGAAGAAAAGGGAAGTCTCCCCTCCGCACACTCAAACAAATATTTCGAAGCGGAGGGATGCAAGCGTCAAGAGCTACCCTAGTCATTAGGAAATATTTTTCTTCGCTTAAGGGATGTAAAGCCAATGTTTGTTAGAGATTATCCCCCGGGGCTAGCCCGACCCCTGGGCATTTCAGGGCACATATTCCCTTATTAATTAATAAAGAATACACTTCTTACTATCTGCTTCTCTTCTTGTTATTTCATGACTAGACCTCACAATAACCTTGTCTAAGTAAACAAAAAAGAAGAAGAATAAAAAGCGCATCCAAGTAATCAAAATTTGTCATTGCCATTACAATCAAGCTAGTTGATTAGAAGCACAAAATAAGGCTTTACCTCACCATAAATAAAGTCATGCTTCGCCAATGTTGTGAAAAAAATATATAATAACAAAAAAGAAAAAGCCCATAGAAGCCAAAGGACAAAAAAAGAGAGGGCAAAATACCCGGTAGGAAACCCACTAAGGGGGCTACGCAAAAGATAGGGTCAACCCGATAGGATACCCGAACAAAAATAAAGGGTAGCCTAGGCAAAAGTTAGGGTTACAAAATAAGGTCCTCTAGGATTCCCTAAATAAAAACAAAAGAAAGGAACCTAGACAAAAGATAGGATCAAAACACAATATCCTAGTTCAAAAACCCGAAGGGCGATCTAGGGAAATCAACTAGCCATAAAAAGCAATGGAAATAAGCTAAGGTGGAAATACAAACAAAAAAGGAAACATTTGCTTAGACAAAAAGCTTAAACACCTAGGCCTAACCTTAGCCAGCCATTCTTACAAAAACCTTTTCTAAATAAAATGCACCGTCTAAAACACAAGCCATTGAATTTGCCCTTTTACTTCTTTTCTCTTGACTCTCACAACATTATTCTAACAATTAATTTGGGAATATGGAGGCATATAGTCAACAAGAGGATTGAAACCCCTAAAAGTGAATAAAAAGGGACACTAACATTGCAAATTGTTCTCTACAAAAAAAAAAGAAAAAAATAAAAAGAAAAAGCAAAGAAAAAGAAAGAAAAGAAAAATTATTCTTCGGTCACCCGAGGTCCGGAGTGGTACAGCCAAATACAAGAATACAGATCAGAGGACACTCGTCTCTACAAGACATGACAGTTGTAGACCCCTAATTTTGCCCGGTCTCTCAATAAAGGCTGAGAAGATCTCATATGACAAGACAAAGCTCGCTCGGCCTCTCAATAATAAAGGCTAAAGAGACTTCCTACAACAAAGACAAAGCTCGCCTGACATCTCTATAAAGGCCAAGAAGACTTCCTATATAAAGATAAAGCTTTAACGGGCGTTTATCGGCATCAAACGACGTCCGAATACACAAAGGAAAGTTTCCCGGGGGTCCCAGAACACGAAAGCTGGCCAAAACAGGTCGAGACGGCCGTCCCAAGGTTGAGACGGCCGTCCCAACCTTCCTTGGCCAAGTGGGACGGCCGTCCCAAATGGGACTACCAGTCCCAGCTCCCCAGGTGGTCTCAGCCTTTGTAAAAGAGGTAGTTTGGGACGACCGTCCCAACCCAGACGGCCATCCCAAGTGTGCAGGCAGCGAAAACTATAAATTGGAAGCTCATTTGCCACTGTTTCACACACCAGACAATTCCTAGTACTTGTCTATTCTCTTCCATCTTCGAATGAACTCTCTGATTGCCTTGATAAGGTAACAATCAGTTAAGGAATCATATTCCAGCATTCGATTCTGCTGTAAAATTGAGTCGAGTTGATCTTGTATTTAGAGAGGAGAGTCTTTGTAGAGCGAAGGATTGCCAAAACGCATCCTCACGATTAAAGATTCGTAATACAAAGCTTGCTACGGAGGTTCTGTTCAATTCTCTTCTCTTTTACTGCTTTATTTATTGCTTTCTGTATGCAATATAAAATAAAGTCATGTAGATAGCCATTTTTAACATTATGCAATAAAATAGGGTAATCGCGTAATTTCTCATAATAGCCACACGTAACTAACTCCCTTACCTAACTCTGGTTATAATGGCCAAGTTTGGTTTTTAATAAAATCAACGCCTTTTTATCCTTTTCCAATGTTTACGGTCAAAACATTGGTGGCGACTCCATAAGAACCCCTTTTCGAAAACCTTGCTTTTATTAGAGGATAGTTCAGTTGTTGAGCACCTCGGAAGCAATGAACATAATTATAACATAAAACGCGAGTCTAAACCATCTTTTCGCGACCGCTCGCATAAACGTTCAAGATGTCCCTGGACGTCGGAACGGACGGCGGCGACAGATGGCGACTCCATTGGGGAAGCTAGAGAGTTGATCCCATTTAGTGACGGATCCCATTACGCCTTTACCCTTTTCCATATGTTTTATTGTATGGCTTTAATAATTGCTGTATGATTATTTTCTGCCAATTGTCTGAAATATAAATTGCACACAAAAACCCCTTGCACACAACAGTCCCTCTATACCCGGGGGCAAGAGTGAATACCTATAGGGAGTGGGTGGCAGATACGACCGGCTTGTTGGCACACGGGGCTACAACCGTTGTCGGAAACCACCAACTCAAGGTGATAACTCTCTTCTTTTGGTCTAAGGATGTCGACACGGAGTTCCGTGCATGACCCAGGGACTGAGAGATGGAGAGGTCCCTATAATGGGGGCACCTTGAGGACCTTTGGCCTTGGTGAGAACAGTGTAGAACCACCTAAACCAAGCACGTTTCTACAGGAAAACCCTACCTCGTGATTAAATAAGCGTGGCTCTGCTTGTGGGTGAATGAATTGTGTGTGCATTCGTTTGCTGCATTTGTATTGATGCATTAGCATAGGGTAATCATATAACAAACAAAAAAATGAAAAACCCTAAAAATCAAAAAGTGATAAGATAAACCACTTTATCTCGGACAGTCTTCAGTTAAGCTAGCCTGGTTTCAGGTTCTTTATAAGCTAAGTAGCCACGTTGACCAACAGAAGAGATAAAGGGTCATAAAAAATATAAAAACAAATTAAAAGTCATAAAAAATGCCTTTTATAATAAAAAGATTCTTGGCAAAGTCGTATCATTCATACCACATCATCCAATAAGTGGTAAAACCCAAAGAGAAAATAAACGCACTAAGAAAAGTATGCATAAACATCATCATAATAAATCTCTCATATATAAACACATTCGTTCTAGGATGTATTAGATATCTTTAGACAATAGCGAAAGAGACCCAAGCGCGTTTATCACCTTCCTAGAAGAGATAAGTGCGCTAAGGTATGTTGGCAACCTTTGAAAAAAGGAAATTAACACACTAAGGTGGGTATGGTACCCTTAAAACATAGGCTTTTGAGAAGATACCAAAGCTATTGTCTAAGGCATATCTATCCCACACTGATCATTCATAATAAAAAAAAGCATAATAATAAAAATCTTTAAATCATTTAGAAAGTGGCTGGTCTTCTACCTATTCTCACTCGCACTAAAAAAGCCAAGAAGATGGAGCAATTAGAGGAGCAGAACCGTATGCTCACCGCTGAGCTTAATGTCATAAAGGAACAAATAGCGCAGTTGACGGAGCTAATGTATCAGCAATGCTTCCAGAATACGGTTTCTGAGCAACGAATTTTTGCCCTAGAAGAGAAATTAAGGGCATTAGAGGGATACAACTTTGATGTAAAGGAGGTAACCGATGTCAAAAATACTCGATTTCCTCCCAAGTTTAAGAAATCCCACACATCACTCAAGAAGTCCTTTGGCAAGAAGAAAGAGGGGAGCATAAATGCCATCAACCTCACTACCCCTTCTTCCTCTTTACATGATGCACATGCTCTTTACATGATGCACATGCTATATTTTTATCATCATTCTCATCTATGCATACAATTTTTGTTTCTAAGGTTTCCTTTTCCTCTAAACATGAAATTTTCGTTTTTAAGGACTCTTTTTCCTCTAAACATACAATTTTCGTATTTAAGGACTCCACCTCCTTTTCGGATCTATTCAAACTCTTGTTCACAGATTTATATTCATTTTTCAAGTCCATAAAGGAACTAAACAATTCATTATATGCATTTTGCAGTTCATCATAATTATTTTCATCATCACTTGAAGATTAGTCGGAATCACTTACCTCAAAGTCGGAAGAAATGATGTCATTTGCCAATAAGCAAATATTTGCTTCAACTTCCACATTGCTTGACCCCAAACTTGAGTCACTATCATCGGTTCCTTCATAGGTTACTCTTAGTTTTTCCCACATCTCTTGAGCACTCTTACAAGTGAATATTCTGTAAAACTCATCAAGGGTTAAAGCAGATGAAATTATATTTCTAGCCCTAACATCATATTGGGCTTTCCTATTTTCTTCATCCGACCATCTAGAAAATTGTTTTGGTACTTCTACTCCATTTTCAAAAACTTTAGGAATAAATGACCGTTTAAAATAGCGTCCCAGATTCCTCTATCAACAGACTCTAAAAATATTTGCATACGTACCTTCCAGAAAGGATAATTTTGACCCACAAAAAGTGGGGGTCTGTTGATAGACGCACCTTCGGCAAAAGTTTGATTTTGTCCGGCCATTTTCGAAAATTTGAATGACTATCAAAGCAAGCTCTGATACCACTTGTTAGAATCACGCAGCAGAATGATCGCGTGGTCGGACAAAAACTAAGAGGGGGGGGGGTGAATTGGTTTCTTAATAAAAATAAGGTTTTCAAAATTTTCCCCAAATTTTACCGATTAAAAACTGTGTAAATGTAAATAGAGAAGAGAAGAGAATCTTACACAGGAGATTTATACTGGTTCGGATCAAAAGACCCTACTTCCAGTTGCTAATCACTCAACAGAGGATTAACGTTGTCACTATAAACAAGTTGTTACAATACAAATTACAATGGAAAAGATAAAGTTAAAGATAACACCTCTCTTGAAACCCACAAGAGATGAAGAACAACTTTCCCCAGAGACGGCACAACACACAATCCACTAAGAACTCCACTTAGTGATTCTTATCGCTTCTAGCCCACACCAGGTTCAGAAAGCCCCCTTTCCTTGCAACAAACAGTTCTCTGGCACTCACAGCACTTAACTTTTGTATGGAAAAGGTTGTTCTTTTTTTTCTGAGTGCCAAAGGAGAGTTTAAGTAGGGAAATTAGGGTTTAGAAATTGGGGATTTCGAAATTAGGGTTCTTGGTAATTGGATTTTCGAAAATAGGGTTGATTTGAAATTTAAAAACAAAAACAGACTGAAATAATCAATTAAATGGAGTTATAATCGATTAAAACAGAGCCAAAAACAACAGAACCCAAAACCTCTCTGTTTTAATCGATTATTAGACGTATTAATCGATTATCGGACGTAATAATCAATTATTTTGAATTTTAATCGATTAAAGCGGTGAGTTTATACGAGAAAATGGTTTTCTCATCTGTTTTAATCGATTATTTCCCTATATAATCGATTAAAGCTGAGCCTGGATGATATATTTGGGCTTTTTGAAGCTTCTAAGTTGCAGACTATGTACCGGCTATCTCAAACTCTAAAATTACAGACTCAATCTAATTAAAACAGAGTTATTACACTACAAAACAAGTCTTCAATACTCTAAGTCTTTGAGTTCTTGAATCATCATCAAAATCATCAATCTTCATGTTCATCAAGTGCAACATCAAGTCCTTGAATGTTCAACAATGACCAGCTAAACCTTATTAAGAAAAACAACTGAATGTTATATGTCGGGACAAGCCTATCAAAGGAAAGTAAAAAAGGCTTATGAAAAAAAGGTCAACCCTCACATTTACCATAAGAGGAATTTAATGGTAAATAATGTGCTTTCGGCCCAGAAGAACAAAATTGGAAAATGGGCAACAAACTATGAATGACCCTTTATGGTCAAATGAGCTTTCTCGGAAGGGGCTCTTATCCTCATCAATATGGATGGAAAAGAACTTCGACACCTAATCAACTCCGGTACGGTGAAGAAGTATTATGCTTGAAGACATTGCTCAAGACCCGTCAGGAATGAAAATCCGCAAAGGACATTCCTGGGCAAAAGATAGGGTCCATATTCCTCGCTAGGATACGTCCTAGGCAAAAAGTAGAGGTACAAAAAAAAAGACTAACTAAGAGCAATGGTTACCTCAGCCAAAAACCGAAAAGGCGGCTAAAGTAACATTCTTCCAGAAGCAAGCAGTCTGCATAGTCTTCACTCTGAGCTCAGGCATCTCAATGGAAGCAATTAGGAGAACCAGGGGGCAGATATCATGGACATGACTGTTTAAGCCTATACAGTATAGCCAACCCTGACCACCCATTCTTCTAAATACCTTTTGAAATCCTTCTATAAAAGAAATAAAACTTTTGCTCATTTATCAATAAAATTTCCTTTTCATTTCCTTTCTTTTGACCAAATATTATGGAAATGCCTCTTTATTGATAAACCATAAATATGTGCAAAGACCTTTAATCAAAGATCAAGCATGCATCTAAAAAAAGGAAGCATAAAAATAATAAAAGAATAAGTGCCTGCTAGGATATTCTTAGGTAAAAATTAGGGTAGCCTGCTAGATCGGAAACCCCAAAAGAACGATCTAGGCAAAAGATAAGGCAAAAGCCCCCTAAGATAGTCTAGGTAAAAATTAAGGCAGCCCGCTAGATCGAAAACCCGTAAAGGGCGGTCTAGGCAAAAGATAGGGCTATAACCAAAAAATGAATAAAAGAGGAGCCCATCATCATAAAGGTGGAGTCCATCATGGTCATAAAAGAGGAGCCTATCGGCGTATTCATAAGAAGCCAACGGGAGAAGGCCAGTTACTTTCTAAATGCATCAAAAATAAATAAACATTAGATTGCATTTAGGACATCCACACACAAAGTAGTTGCATAATACGACTTTGTCAAAATCAAGAAAAAATAATTTTCTTCAAACAAGAATAATAAACATGCATATAAGGAGGATAGTCTCCATGCTTGTGATTGAAAATAGAAGGCGCCAAAATCCAGCCTCTAAATGAAAATTAAAATCGCGAAAGGCGAAATCAAAACCATTTCAGCAGAATAAAGAGCTTCAAGGAAACTAGCTCTAACCTTCTACACCAATGAAAGAAGGTGCACCAGAAAAAGGCCAACGGGAAAGGCTCGATGATTCTCAAGCGGATCCTTGCCTACTCCAGAGGCAAAACAAAATCACTCCACGACTCAGCATCATCATCACATGAGTCGTCAACCATAGTCATTTAAAGATCCGACCACTATCCTTCCATCCAAGGAAAAGGAAGTCATCAACATAAGAAAAAGCCAATGGAAAGGCTTGATCATCCCCAAGAGGATCCTTGCCTACTCCAAAGGCAAAATAAAAAATTACTTCGTGACTCAACACCACCACATGAGTCGTCAAAAAGAGTCAGTCGAAGCTTCAATCAACATCCTTCCATATAAAGAAAAGGAAGTTATCAATGTAGAAAAGCCAAAGGAAAGGCTTGATCATCCCCAAGAGGATCCTTGCCTACTCCATAGGCAAAACAAAAAAGATCACCTCACGACTCAGCGGCATCACCACATGAGTCATCAAGCACACTCATGCAAGAGTCTCCGCTTCATTCCCCAAAGGAGAATAAGGATTACACAAGAGTCCATTAAAGAAAATACGGAGACAAATCCTCCATATCACCAGGGGGCAACAAAAAGAAAGAAAAGAAAAACTTTCATTCCCCAATAGAGGCCACAACGAAAAAGGGCAAATAAAAAATCTCCAAGGAGAATATATCAAGAAAATCTACAAAAAGAGGAAAACAAAATTTTGTCCATCTTCCAGCTCAAATAAAAGCTTCATAAAGCCAGGAGCCAAGACTCCATCATCAAATTTGGATCCCCAGGAAACCGACAGACTCCTCGGTGAATCCCAAAAAAGAAAAAGAAGAAAAACTCTTCATTCCGCTCAATAAAGAGCCTCACAAAAGTCGGAGCCAAGACTCCATCATAAAAAATGAAATCAAGGGTTGGATCCCTAAGAAGTAAAGGAAAAATTCCCCAGGGATCACCAAAAAGAAAAGAGAAAAAATATCTTTTCATCCAAAGAAAAAGCCAATGTGCATAAAAGGCGCACATATAAACCCATTCCCCAGCAGGAATAAGAGCATAGGCAAAGCCAACTCAAACAACAGTGTCCAATAAGGAGTCAAAAACTCCATTCCTCCCTAGGGGGCAATTCAAAATAGATCTCCAGAAGACGATCAAATCCCTGGTGGATCACCAAAAAGAAAAATCCCCAGCGAGCCTACCAGCAAAGGCAAACTACAAATTCATATCCTCAGGGAGTTAATCACCTATAACGCCCAATATGGATATCCCCAGCGAAGTGCAAAGCCTTCACTCCCAAGAAGAGCCTCTGCCTAAGGCAAGCAAAAAGCTGATATCCCCAAGAAATGGGAAATCAACCTATAAGAGGTAATACAAGCACAAAGCTTTCAAAAAGCATCCACCTACACAGAGGTATTATCAAGAGAAAATATCCTCAAGTAGAACATTAGCCTATTCAGAGGCGAAAAACAACAAGTAAAAAGCTTTCACCACTATTGAAGCATCTGCCTAATCAAGAGGCACAATCAAAAATCAACAAATCCCCAGTGGATTCCTGCCTAAAAAGAGGCAATCAACAAGAATCCTCGGTCAAGACCGGATGGCTAAAAAGCCAAAAACAAAGAATCCCTGGCCAAGACTGGATGGCTAGAAAGCCAAAAACAAAGAATCCCTGGCCAAGACCGGATGGCTAAAAAGCCAAGAACAAAGAATCCCCGGCCAAGACCGGATGTCTAAAAAGCTAAGAACAAAGAATCCCCAGCCAAGACCAGATGGCTAAAAAGCCAAAAACAAAGAATCCCCGGCCAAGACCAGATGGCTAAAAAGCCAAGAACAAAGAATCCCCGGCCAAGACCGGATGGCTAAAAAGCCAAAAACAAAGAATCCCCGGCAAGACCAGATGGCTAAAAGGAAAAGCCAAAAAACAATGAATCCCCGGTAAAACCGGATGGCTAAAAAGAAAAGCCAAAAACAAAGAAATGCCCAGTAAAACCGGATAACTAAAAAAAGAAAAGACATAAAAGTCAATCATTCCCCATGGAATAGGCGCATGATCAAAGACAATAAGCCGCCAACACATCTCCAAAAACCAGATGAGGGTCTGTACTCATCAATCAAAAGACTGAATGCAAAAAAAGAGCATCCCAAGAGCCTTGCAAGACGCAGGTTCGTATCAGATGGGGGTAGGTACCCATCAGAGCCTGTCAAGATGCAGAATTGCACCAAGTGGTGGTGTAAAAACCACTAGAGTCTGTCAAGATGCAGATTCATAGCAGGTGGGGGTAGGTACCCACAAGAGTCTGTCAAGATGCAGATTCGCACCAAGTGGGGGTGTAAAAACCACTAGAGTCTATCAAGATGCAGATTCGTACCAGGTGGGGGTAGGTACCCACAAGAGTCTGTCAAGATGCAGATTCGCACCAAGTGGGGTGTAAAAACCACTAAAGTCTGTCAAGATGCAGATTCGCACCAAGTGGGGGTGTAAAAACCACTAGAGTCTGTCAAGATGCATATTCGTACCAGGTGGGGGTAGGTACCCACAAGAGTCTGTCAAGATGCAGATTCGCACCAAGTGGGGGTGTAAAAACCACTAGAGTCTGTCAAGATGCAGATTCGTACCAGGTGGGGGTAGGTACCCACAGAGTTTGTCAAGATGCAGATTTGCACCAAGTGGGGGTGTAAAAACCACTAGAGTCTGTCAAGATGCAGATTCTCACCAAGTGGGGGTAGGTACCCACAAGAGTCTGTTAAGATGCAGATTCGCACCAGGTGGGGGTAGGTACCCACCAAAGCCTTATAAAAAAGGTTAATACCATATGAGGGTAGGTACTCATCAAAATCTAGCAAAAATGCAGATTCGTACCAGGTGGGGGTAGGTACCCACCAAAGCCTTATAAAATAAGGTTTATACCGGATGAGGGTAGGTACTCATCAGAATCTAGCAAAACGCAGATTCATACCAGGTGGGGGTAGGTACCCACCAGAGCCTTATAAAATAAGGTTTGTACTGGATGAGGGTATGTACTCATCAAAACTTAGCAGAATGCATTAGGTGGAGTAAAATACTCACCTAAGCATTACAAAAATGGGTTGCAAAGACCTTACTTCTATTAAAGGATAGTTCAGTGTTGAGCACCTCGGAAGTAAGTACCCACAAGAGTTTAGCAAAATGCAAACTCATACCGGGTGAGGGTAGGTACTCACCAAAGCCTTGCAAAACAAGGTTTATACCTAGTGGGGGTAGGTACCCACAAGAGTCTAGTGAAACACAGACTCGTACCGGGTGAGGGTAAGTACTCACCAGAGCCTTATAAACTAAGGTTCAAACCAGATAGGGGTTGGTACCTATCAAAAATATTTATCATCCGGAGGATCAGCAAAGAAGCATCCGAAAGATAACCGGGCAAAAGGGTTAACTCCTTCCCCTACCAACTAATTTTGTCGGCATATTAAGCCAACATAATTAGCCAGGCAGGTGAAGGGGGGGGGCAGCTATAGACCCCTAATTTTGCCCGGTCTCTCAATAAAGGCTGAGAAGATCTCATATGACAAGACAAAGCTCGCTCGGCCTCTCAATAATAAAGGCTAAAGAGACTTCCTACAACAAAGACAAAGCTCGCCTGACATCTGTATAAAGGCCAAGAAGACTTCCTATATAAAGATAAAGCTTTAACGGGCGTTTATCGGCATCAAATGACGTTCGAATACACAAAGGAAAGCTTCCCGGGGGTCCCAGAACACGAAAGCTGGCCAAAACAAGTCGAGACGGCTGTCCCAAGGTTGAGACGGCCGTCCCAACCTTCCCAGGCCAAGTGGGACGGCCGTCCCAAATGGGACTGCCAGTCCCAGCTCCCCAGGTGGTCTCAGCCTTTGTAAAAGAGGTAGTTGGGACGGCCATCCCAACCCAGACGGCCATCCCAAGTGTGCAGGCAGCGAAAACTATAAATTGGAAGCTCATTTGCCACTGTTTCACACACCAGACAACTCCTAGTACTTGTCTATCCTCTTCCATCTTCGAATGAACTCTCTGATTGCCTTGATAAGGTAACAATTAGTTAAGGAATCATATTCCAGCATTCGATTCTTCTGTAAAATTAAGTCGAGTCGATCTTGTATTTGGAGAGGAGAGTCTTTGTAGAGCGAAGGATTGCCAAAACGCATCCTCACGATTAAAGATTCGTAATACAAAGCTTGCTATGGAGGTTCTGTTCAATTCTCTTCTCTTTTACTGCTTTATTTATTGCTTTCTGTATGCAATATAAAATAAAGTCATGTAGATAGCCATTTTTAACATTATGCAATAAAATAGGGTAATCGCGTAATTTCTCATAATCTTTACTTAAATGAATTAATCCGTCATAGGGAACCCGAAAGGGGCGTTGTGGGGTGCTAACATCTTCCCCACACGTAACTAACTCCCTTACCTAACTCTGGTTATAATGGCCAAGTTTGGTTTTTAATAAAATCAACGCCTTTTTATCCTTTTCCAATGTTTACGGTCAAAACATTGGTGGCGACTCCATAAGAACCCCTTTTCGAAAACCTTGCTTTTATTAGAGGATAGTTCAGTTGTTGAGCACCTCGGAAGCAATGAACATAATTTTAACATAAAACGTGAGTCTAAATCATCTTTTCGCGACCGCTCGCATAAACGTTCGAGATGTCCCTGGACGTCGGAACGGACGGCGGCGACAACAGTTAAATGCTTCTGAAAAACTAATGAAATAGGCATCATAGGACATCAAACATGAAAACATTGCATGCATAAAATGTTTTTGAACAAGGTCCTATTTTCCTTTAAAAAAAAAAGCCTCTAAAAAACGAGACCGCTGTCTCGTAGGTCCATACCGTCGTCTCAATTTTCATCAAAATGAGACCACCGTCTTGACTAACGAGACCGCCATCTTGACTTGACCAAAAACGAGATCGCCTTCTCGCTTGGCGAGATGGCCGTCTCGCTTAAGGCCAAAGTCGAGAGCGCCGTCTCGAGGTTCCAGACGGTGGTCCCGAATCCCACAAACTCGAGATGGCGGTCCTGAGGTTGGCCGAAAAGTCTATAAATAGAGGGACCTAGGGGGGGTCTCAAACACCCTCTCTTGCACTCCTACCCTCCTTTCTCTCACTTTCAAGCATCCTACCACCAAAATGCATCAAGGAGACCAATCTAGAAAGAGAAGAAGTTCTACCGGCCCCAGTAGCTCCACAGCCCCCATTCCGCAGGATCCCACACAACTTTCGCCACTGCACCAGGCCTGCCTAGAGCATGTTCGGGGGTACACTTGGCACCCCCATGCTGAGACTGGACTTCGGCATCCTCGCCGAGTTTGGGTGGGAAGACGACGTCCGTGCCCACATCGACAACATAGGGTGGCGCTTTCTCCTCCAGTCTCCACCCACCCACGTCTACCCTCAGGCGGTGATAGAATTTCTCGCCTCCATCTCCTACTCTGAGACTCCCTCCATGGTACTGGGCCTCCCACCAACGAAGATGGTGACGTACTTCATGGGCGGGATGTACCGGCCACCACCCTGGATGAGTTCAACGTGTCCATTGGGTTCGTCCAGCCCGAGGAGGTCCTGACTCGAGATTACCAAGAGGCCATCTGCGCACGCCCCACTACCCTCACCGCTGGTGCGCACACCCTGCCAACACTGCTGAAGGGCTCTGCACTTCCCCCCGCCCTCCGTATCTGCCACAAGCTGCTGGCTGGGACGGTCCACGGGCGGAAAGCGAGTTAGGGTAAGGTTACCCTCCCAGATCTCTTCACCCTCTACTGCATGAGCCAGAGGCGCCGGTGCAACTCTGGCTATTTCTTCTTAAAGGCCCTCAAGGACTTCAGGAGCTGGCCTGCTGGAGCCATCCTCATGGCTCCCCTCATCACCCCGCTGGCAGAAAAATGGGGTGCAGTGGCAGGGAAGAACTGGCCTCCAGCCTCCGACCCGAAACTATCAACTGGTCTATCCTAGTCAGCATGGGGATGCTGCTACGCCAAGGGACCCGGTTGATCCTCCACCCCTCGCTGGACATAACTTTGGATCTCCGGGACCTCGTAGCAATGCAAGATCTCCCGACACCCCCAGAGTTCCAACAACAGTAGCAACAACAGCAGCAGTACATGGACGACTTTGCTGGCATCAACCGCAACATCTACGATTTGCGCTAGCAATTCGACCAAATGTCCTTGAGACAAGAGCAGATGTCCTTAAGACAGGATATCTTCGACACGAGAATGGAGACACTAAACCAGTACCAAGAGGGAATAAGGCAAGACCTGGCGACATTCCAACAGGAGTACCTTGACGAAGCCCGGGATCAGGCATAATATTGAAGACATCTGTACCGGCAATTCCCCTCTTACAGATCGTCTCCAGAATCGAGTCAACCATCTTAGGGATAATGCTTAAAAGTAACTGCAGTAAATTTTTTTTATCATAAATAAAATTTTATTTTTGTCCATTTTTGCTCTCCCTTTCGAAAAAGTCACCTTAGCAAAAAGAAACTAAGAGTACAAAGACTTACGCTCAAAAAAGCCAAAATCCGAAATCGTGAGAAAAAAGATAAACCGCGGAAAAAAGGCAGGATTAAAACAAGTCAATCACCTAGCCCAATAATTTTTGACAACCAAGCGAGAGTCGAACAAAAAAAACAAGAATACCCGACAACCAGCAAAGTCGGATGACCACTACCAAGGGATCAAAATTAAAGAATCCCTAGCAACTAACAAGCTGGATGAACACCAACAAAATCTCCGGCACGGATCGGATGACCATTCCCAGAAAGGAAAAAAACACAAAGACAAGAGAACGCATCTCAGTACACGGCGCATGAGCTAGAGCAGTAAGCTGCCACCACAACCAAAGGGTCAGCTACCGCAAGAAGGAGCATCCGGAGGCACTTCACTAGATGGGGGTGTGTACTCATCAGGCCTTACAAAAGGGGGCTTACTAGACGGGGGTTCATACTCGTCAAACACGTGATGGGGGTGTGTACTCATCAGGCCTTACAAAAGGGGGCTTACCAGACAGGGGTTCATACTTGTCAAACCAGATGGGGGTTCATACTCATCAACCGAAGGGATCAGCTACCGTCAGAAGGAGCATCCTGGAGGTGCACAAACACTTTTCCCCAGAAGATCAACCGCCGGAAGACGGGTCGTCCGAAGGGTAACCGGGCAAGAGGGTCAACTCCTTTACCTTCCAGTCGATCTTCTTGGCACGACAGGCCAACAGTCGACTGGTCAGGTAAAGGGGGGGCAGCTGTAGACCCCAAATCTTGCCCGGCCTGATAATAAAGACCAGAAGACCTTCTATTCGAAGATGGACGAAGCCTAAGAAGCCACTAGAAGAGACTATTAGGCCCCATACTAGGATTGGAAGGATTTTCTGCATTAAAATAAGGATTTTTGCCTTCAGGGATCAAGACCGCCATCTCGCCATTCCAGCAAGTCGAGACTGCCATCTCGTTTGGCGAGATGGCCGTCTCGCCATTTGCGAATGGCAAGACCCGCCTCCCGTTTGGCGAGAAGGCCTTCTCGTTTCTGGAAAAGTCGATACCGTCGTCTCGTGGCTCGCCACTTTTACAAGTCGAGACCGCCGTCCTGAATGGTGAGATGGCCATCTCGACCTTGTCAGACGAGATGGCCGTCTCGACCTGACAGGCACGCATCCCTATAAGTAGTGAGTGCTCCCCCCTTCATTTCACACAATTCTTCCACTTTCCCTTCTACAACTTCTTCAAATTCTCTTCCTAGAACCCCTCCGAAGCATTTTCGGAGTTTCTGAGAGTTTTTCGGAGTTTTTATAGCATTTCTGAGAGTTTTCTGGCGTTGTAAGAGCGAAGGCTGCCAAAACGCACCCTAATTTTCAGAGAATTAATTAAAAAGTTTGCTTCGGAGGTTTCTTCACTCTCTCCCTCTCTTTTACTGTCTTTATTTTTATAATTAAAATTGCAGGGCCATGTAGTCGTTACTTTAATTCCGTAAATAAAAGGGTAAAAGCGTCTTTTCACAAGTTTATTTATTAAATAATTGGCCTATCATAGGGAACCCGAAAGGGGCGTCGTAGGGGAACTAACACTTCCCTTACACGTAACTAACTCCCTTACCTAAACTCTGGTTTTAACAACCAAAGTTGATTTTCAAAAACCAACGCCTTTTTACGCCTTTTCGATGTTTCCGGTAAAAACATCGGTGGCGACTCCATAAGAACCCCTTCAAATTAGTTCTTGGGTTAGCCCAGTTATCGGACAACTCAAGAACACCTTTTTGAAAATCTCGCCCCTAGGTTCAGCCGGGTTATCGAATAACCTAAAGGCGTTGTAACATCACCCATAAAAACGCGAAAATTTGAAAGTCGGAACCATCACGCCACTCCGACCGACTCTTTTTGACGGCGGCGACAAGACCAATAAATTACTCCAGTTCATAAGACAATGCGAGTATTCCATCATCGACCAACAAAGATAACTTTGTTATCTTTAATGATGAGTTCGGAACCACACAGAAACACCCTGATCAAGGTCTTGAGCGAAGTGCATGTACCTCATACTATATCCCAAGAAAAAGTTGAGAGGATCGTCGACCACATCACGACTAGCAATCATCTCACCTTTGTTGCCGCCGTCCGTTTCGACGTCCAGGGACATCTCGAACGTTTATGCGAGCGGTTGCGAAAAGATGGTTTAGACTCGCGTTTTATGTTAAAATTATGTTCATTGCTTCCGAGGTGCTCAACAACTGAACTATCCTCTAATAAAAGCAAGGTTTTTGAAAAGGGGTTCTTATGGAGTCATCACCAATGTTTTGACTGTAAACATTGGAAAAGGATAAAAAGGCGTTGATTTTATTAAAAACCAAACTTGGCCATTATAACCAGAGTTAGGTAAGGGAGTTAGTTACGTGTGGGGAAGGTGTTAGCACCCCAGAACGCCCCTTTCGGGTTCCCTATGACGGATTAATTCATTTAAGTAAAGATTATGAGAAATTACGCGATTACCCTATGTTATTGCATAATGTTAAAAATGGCTATCTACATGGTTTTATCTACATTGCGTACAGAAAGCAGTAAATAAAGCAGTAAAAGAGAAGAGAATTGAACAGAACCTCCGTAGCAAGCTTTGTATTACGAATCTTTAATCGTGAGGATGCGTTTTGGCAATCCTTCGCTCTACAAAGACTCTCCTCTCCAAATACAAGATCGACTCGACTCAATTTTACAGAAGAATCGAATGCTGGAATATGATTCCTTAACTGATTGTTACCTTATCAAGGCAATCAGAGAGTTCATTCGAAGAGGGAAGAGGATAGACAAGTACTGGAAGTTGTCTGGGTGTGAAATAGTGGCAAATGAGCCTCCTATTTATAGTTTTTTCGCTGCCTGCACATTTGGGACGCCCTTTGGGTTGGGACGGCCGTCTGGGTTGGGACAGCCGTCTGGGTTGGGATGGCCGTCCCAACTGCCTCTTTTACAAAGGCTGAGACCACCTGAAACCTAGGACTGGCAGTCACACTTGGGACGGCCGTCCCACTTGGCCAAGGAAGGTTGGGACGGTCATCTCGACCTTGGGACAGCCGTCTCGACCTGTTTTGGCCAGCCTTTGTGTTTTGGGACCTCTGGGAAGCTTTCCTTTCTTTATTCGGTCGTCGTTTGATGCCGATAAACGCCCGTTAAAGCTTTATCTTCATATAGGAAGTCTTCTTGGCCTTTATTGAGATGTCAGTCGCCGCCATCCGTTCCGACGTCCTGGGACATCTTGAACGTTAATGCGAGCGGTCGCGAAAAGATGGTTGAGACTCGCGTTTTTTGTTAAAAATATGTTCATTGCTTCCAAGGCGCTCAATGCTGAACTATCCTCTAATAAAAGCAAGGTTTTCGAAAAGGGTTCTTTTGGAGTCGCCACCAATGTTTTGACCATAAACATTGGAAAAGGAGAAAAAGGCATTGATTTTAATAAAAACCAAACTTGGCCATTATAACCAGAGTCGGGTAAGGGAGTTAGTTACGTGTGGGGAAGGTATTAGCACCCCACAACGCCCCTTTTGGGTTCCCTATGACGGATTAATTCATTTAAGTAAAGATTACAAGAAATTACGCTATTACCCTATTTTATTCGTACAGTATTTAAATATGGCTATCTACATGGTTTTATCTACATTGCGTATAGAAAGCAGTAAATAAAGCAATAAAAGGGAAGAGAATTGAGAAGAACCTCCGAAGCAAGCTTTATATTATAAGTCTTTTATATAGAGGATGCTTTGAGGCAATCCTTCACTCTACAATGACTCTCCTCTCGAATAAACTCGACTCGACTAAAATTTTCTAGAAGAATCGAATGCTGGAATACAAATTCCTTAACTGATTGTTACCTATTAAAGGCAATCAGAGAGATCATTCGAAGGAGGGAGAGAAGAAGACAAGTCTTGGAGTTGTCTGGGGTGTGGAGAATGACAAATGAGGCTCCTATTTATAGATTTCACTGCCTGGAAACCTGGGACGGCCGTCTGGGTTGGGACGGCCGTCCCAACTGCAAAATTTACATTGGGCCAAGCTGGGGGGAGAGTGGGATGGCCAGTTTGGGTTGGGACGGCCATCCCACTTGAATTTTAGGGTTTGGGACGTGCGTCCCAAAGGTGAGACGTGCGTCTCACTTGCCTTTTGATGTTTGGGACGGCTGTCCCAACCTGTCTTGGCCTGTTTTCGCGTTCTGGGACCCCTGGGAAGCTTTCCTTTCCTTTTTCGGACGTAGATTGATGCCGATAGATGTCCATTGAAGCTTTATCTTCATATAGGTAGTCTTCTTGGCCTTTATTAAGATTCCGGGCGAGCTTTATCTTCGTGTAGGAAGTCTCCTTAGTCTTTATTGTGTGGATGGGTGAACCCTGTCTTGCTGCAGGAGGTCTTTCTCGGTTTTTTATATGAAGCCGGGTGAACTTTATTTTCCTGTGAAGTTTCCCTAGCCTTTATTTTGAAAGACTGGGCAAAATTAGGGGTCTACAGCTGCCCCCCCTTCACCTGCCTAATTAATTTGTTGGTTTTAATATACCAAAAAAATTATTTGGCAGGGGAATGAGTTAACCCTTTTGCCCGGTTATCCTTCGGATGCTGCTTCTTTGCTGATCCTCCGGATGATAAATATTTTGATAGGTACCAACCCCTATCTGGTTTGAGCCTCCTTTTATAAAGCTCTGGTGAGTACTTACCCTCACTCGGTATAAGTCTGTATTTTACTAGACTTTTGTGGGTACCTACCCCCACTAGGTATGAGCCTTGTTCTTACAAGGTTTTGGTGAGTACCTACCCTCACCTGGTATGAGTTTGCATTTCGCTAAACTCTTGTGGGTACTTTTTTCCGAGGTGCTCAACATCTGAACTATCCTCTAATAGAAGCAAGTCTTTGTTCCGCTTTTAGAAATGCTTCGGTGAGTATTTTTACTCTACCCGATGCATTTTGCTAAGTTTTGATGAGTATCTACCCTCATCTAGTACAAAACCTTATTTTTAAGGTTCTGGTGGGTACCTACCCCCACCCGGTACGAATCTGCATTTTTGCTAGATTCTGATGAGTACTTACCCTCATCTGGTCTAAACCCCGTTCTGCAAGGTTTTGATGGGTATCTACCCCCACCTGGTCCGAATCTCGTTCTGCAAGATTCTGATGGGTACCTACCCCCACCTGGTCCGAATCTTGTTCTGCAAGATTCTGATGGGTACCTACCCCCACCCGGTCCGAACCCCGTTCCGCAAGGCTCGATGGGTACCTACCCCCACCTGGTCCGAATCTCGTTCCGCAAGATTCCGATGGGTACCTACCTCCACTTGGTCCGAACCCCGTTCCGTAAGGCTCGATGGGTACCTACCCCCACCCGGTCCGAATCTCGTTCCGCAAGATTCGATGGGTACCTACCCCCACCTGGTCCGAACCCCGTTCCGCAAGGCTCCGATGGGTACCTACCCCACCCGGTCCGAACCCCGTTCGCAAGGTTCTGATGGGTACCTACCCCCACCCGGTCCGAATCTTGTTCTGCAAGATTCTGATGGGTACTTACCCCCACCTGGTCCGAACCCCGTTCTGCAAGGTTCTCAGGATGCACTTTTTGGTAGTTAATCCTGTGATTATCTGTTTTTGGAGATGTGTTGGCGGCTTACTTGTTTCTGATTATGCGCCTATTCCATGGGGAATAATTGATTTGACTTTTTGACTTTTCTGTTAGTCATCCGGTTTTACCAGGGATTCTTTGTTTTTGGCTTTTTTGTTTAGCCATCCGGCTTTGCTGGGGATTTCATTGTTTTGGCTTTTTCTTTTAGCCATCCGGTCTTGGCCGGGGATTCTTGTTGATTGCCTCTTTTTAGGCGGGAATCCTCTGGGGATTTTGAATTCTCTTCTTGATTGTGCCTCTTGATTAGGCGAAGATTCATTTGGGGATTTTGTTGTGCCTCTTGATTAGGCGAATGCTTCAATAGTGGTGAAGACTTTGAGGGTTTGGATTGCCTCTTGCATAGGTTGATTTCCCATTTCTTGGGGATATTAATTTTTTGCTTGCTTGTTGCAAGTGAAGGCTTTTGTGCTTCATTATGGATATCCGTCTTTGGGCGTTATGAGCGATTAACTCCCTGTGGATATAATTTTGTAGTTTGCCTTTGTCGTAGGCTCACTGGGGTAGTTTTCTTGTTGATGATCCACTGGGGGAATTAATTTCATTCCGGAGATATGTCTTGAATTGTCCCTCTAGGGAGAAATGGAGTTTTTTCTTACTCCTTATTGGTTGTTGTTGTTTGAGCTGGTTTTGCCTGAGCTCTTATTTTGCTGGGGAATGGGTTTTACCCTTTTCTCGCGATTTCTTCTTTTTTTGCGATTTGCTCTTTTGCATGTGTGCTCTTTTTATGCACATTGGCTTCTTCTTTGAATGAAAAGATATCTTTTTCTTTTTTCTTTTCGGTGATCCCTGGGGAATTTTCCTTTATTTCTTTGGGGATCCAACTTTGATGATGGAGTCTTGGCTCTTGGCTTTGTGAAGTTTTATATTGATCGGGGTGAAGATTTTTCTTCTTTTCCTCTTTGTGAAGATTTTTCTTGATATGCTCTGTTTAGAGACTTTTATTTGGCCTTTTTCTGTAGTGGCCTTTGTTGCGGATGAAAAAAAATTTCTTTCTTTTCTTTTTGTTGCCCCCCGGTGATATAGAGAGCTTGACTTTGTATGATGGGCCCTTGTGTAGCCCTTGTTCTCCGTTGGGGAATGAAGCGGAGATCCTTATATGAGTGTGCTTGATGACTCAGGTGGTAATGAAGCTGAGTCACGAAGTAGTCTTTTTCATTTTGCCTTTGGAGTAGGCAAGGATCCTCTTGGGGATGGTCGAGCCTTTCTGTTGGCCTTTCTTCTCCTTCTTTTATTGGTGTAGAAGGTTCATGGTTGGAACTAGTTTCCTTGAAGCTCCTTATTTTGTTGAAGATAATTTTGATTTTGCCCTTCGCGATTTTGATGTTCATATGTAGCCTGGATTCTGGCGCCTCCTGTTTTCAATCACAAGTATGGAGACTAGCCTCTTTATGTGCAGGTTTATTATTCTTTTTTTTGAAAAAATATTTTTTCTTGATTTTGACAAAGTCGTATTATGCAACTATTTTGTGTATGAATGACCTAAATGCAATCTATTTGTTTATTTATTTTCGATGCATTTAGAAAGTAATTGGCCTTCTCCTGTTGGCTTCTTAGGAATATGCCGATGGATCCCTCCTTTATGACCATGATGATGGGCTCATCTTTTATTTATCTTTTGGTTTTAGCCCTATCTTTTGCCTAGACCGCCCTTTACGGGTTTAAGATTTAGCGGGCTGCCTTAATTTTTGCCTAGAATATTTTAGGGGGCTTTTGCCTTATCTTTTACCTAGACCATTCTTTTGGGATTTCTGATCTAGCTGGCTACCCTGATTTTTACCTAAAAATATCCTAGCAGGCATTTGTTATTTTCTTATTATTTATATGCTTCCCTTTTTTAGATGCATGTTTGATTTTTGATTAAAAAGTCTTTGCACATATTTATGATTTATCAATAAAAAGGCATTTCCATAATATTTGGTCAAGAGAAAGGAAATGAAAGGGAATTTTATTGATAAATGAGAAAAAGTTTATTTCTTTTACAGAAGGATTTCAAGAGATATTTAGAAGAATGGGTAGTCAGGGTTGGCTGTACTGTATAGGCTCGAACATTCATGTCTATGATATCTGCCCCCCAGTTCTCCTAATTGCTTCAGTTGAGATGTCTGAGCTCAGAGTAAAGACTATGCAGACTGCTTGCTTCTGGAAGAATTGTCACCGCCGTCTCAAAAGAGAAGGTCGGTCGGAGCGACGTGATTGTTTTTTCGACCCTCTTTGATTTTCACGTTTTTTATTGGTGGTTACAACGCCTTTAGGTTGTCCAATAACCGGGCTAACCTAGGGGCGAGGTTTTCGAAAGTATCCCTGGGTTGTCCGATAACTGGGCTAACCCAGGGACTTATTTAATTTGGGTTCTATGGAGTCGCCACCGATATTTTTACCATAAACATCGGAAAAGGGGTTTTAAAAAGGCGTTGGTTTTCGAAAACCAACTTTGGTCATTAGAACCAGAGTTGGGTAAGGGAGTTAGTTACGTGTAAAGGAAGTGTTAGTTCCTTTACGACGCCCCTTTCGGGTTCCCTATGATAGGCTGGCTACTTTGAATAAATAATTAAACTGAAAAAATGCGTTTTTACCCTTTTATTATGCGGAATTTAAGTTTATGACTACATGGCCCTAGCTTCTATTGCGTAATTTAAATGGCAGTAATAAAAATAGAGAGGGAGAATATGCACCTCCTAAGCAAGCTTTTATATTTCTTTAAAGAGAGGGTGCGTTTTGGCAACCCTTCACTCTACAACTCTCAGAAACTCCGGAAATGCCTCAGAGGGATTCTAAAGAAGATTTAGAACGCTTAGTTTATGCCTAGAGACACTCAGAAACTCCAGAAATGCCTCGGAGGGATTCTTAGAGAGAGAAAGTCTAGAGAGAAGGGAGAGCTATGTTGATTCTGTGTGGAAATGAGGGGAGGAGGACCCCTATTTATAGTTTTTCGCGCCTGACAGGTCGAGACCACCATCTCCTCTGATAGGGTCGAGACCGCCGTCTGGAAAATCCAGACCGCCCTCTCGTTCATGACAGAGGGTCGAGACCGCCGTCTGGATAATCGAGACCGCCGTCTCGACTAGGCAGGAATCGAGACCGCCGTCTGGGAAACCCAGACCGCCGTCTCGACTTTTGCAGGAATCGAGACCGCCGTCTGGGAAACCCAGACCGCCGTCTCGACTTTTGCAGGGGACGAGACCGCCGTCTGGACAATCGAGATGGCGGTCTCGTCCTGGCGTTGAGACGAGACGGCGGTCTGGTCCTTCCAGACGACGGTCTCGTCCCTTCAGGGCGAGAAACTTTATTTTCGGGCCAAAAAACCTTCCTATCCTAGTACGGGGGCCTAATAGTCTCTCCTAGTGGCTTGTTAGGCTTCGGCCGTCTTCAAATATGAAGCTTTCTAACTTTATTTGGAGGCCGGGCAAGATTTGGGGTCTACAGCTGCCCCCCCTTTACCCGACTAGTCGACTGTTGGCTTGTTGTGCCAGACAGGTAGACAGGAAGGTAAAGGAGTTGACCCTCTTGCCCGGCTACCCTTCGGACGTCCCGTCTTGTGGCAGGTGATCCTCTGGGGAGATGTTATGTTTGTGCACCTCTAGAATACTACTCCTGACGTAGCTGATCCCTTTGGTTGACACGTGGTAGAACCTCCGGATACTACTCCTGACGTAGCCGATCCTTCGGTTGACACGTGGTAGAACCTCTGGATACTACTCCTGACGTAGCCGATCCTTCGGTTGATGGGTATAAACCCCCCATCAGGCTGGTAGTTACAGTCCGTTGTGTGGGACTGGATGGGTATGAACCCCCCATCAGGCTGGTACGGTTCGTTGTGTGGGACCGGATGGGTATGATCCCCCCATCAGGGTGGTAGTGGCGGCTTACTGTTCGGGTGGCCCATGCGCCGTTTAGGAACTCCTTGTGTGCTGGTTGATAGGTATAAACCCCCTATCAGGCTGGTACAGTCCGTTGTGTGGGACTGGATGGGTATGGCCCCCCATCAGGGTGGTACAGTCCACTCTGGTGGACTGGTGGTGGTGGCGTCTTACAGCTCGGGTGGCCTTGACGTAGCCGATCCTCGGTTGATGGATCTGGAGTTCCCCATAAGGTCGTGGTTAAGTCGGTTGTGTGGGCTGGATAGTGAAGACCCATAAGGCTAGTTAAACTTAGATTGTGTGAGCAGGATAGGTATGATCCCGTCAGGGTGGTAGTGGCGGCTTCCTGTTCGGTGGCCCATAGCGATTTTGGGACTTCCTTGTGTCCCTGGTTGATAGGTCTAGACATCTGCGCTGGTCACGTCAGTTGTGTGTCAGGGGCCTGGATAGGTATGGCCCCCCATCAGGGTGG
>OY731400.1:25954736-26227497 GCA_963425845.1 Sphenostylis stenocarpa | reverse complement strand
AAAGATCATTCGAGAGAGGGAGAGAAGTAGACAAGTGCTCTCAAGTGTTTCGTAGCTCTCGGAGTGTCTCGTGGTCCGAAAAAGTGGCAAATGAGCCTCCTATTTATAGTTTTTCGCAGTCGGCGCACTTTGGGACGGCCGTCCGGGTTGGGACGGCCGTCCGGACCGGGATGGCCGTCCCAAATGGCAAATTTACACGGAGCGGGACCCCCAGGAAGGCCGGGACGGCCGTCCCACTTAAAATGGGTTTGGGACGGCCGTCCCAACTTTGGGACGCGCGTCCCAACTAGATTTAAGAGGTTGGGACGGCCGTCCCAACCGGGACGGCCGTCTCAACCTCGTTCCGCCGGTTCGCGCGTTTCGGACTCCGGAAGCTTTCCTTGCCTGTTTTGGACGTCGCTTGATGCCGATATGTGTCTATTGAAGCTTTATCTTCATATGGGAAGTCTCCTTGGCTCTTATTTGTAATGCTAGACGAGCTTTATCTTGTTACGGGTGATCTCCTTTATCTTTATTTGAGAGGCCGGGCAAAATTAGGGGTCTACAGTATGCATCAAGGGAATCGGTGCAACCCAGGATAGGCCTTCCTGAAAGTCGTAAAGGATTACGGAACTCATGGCCCAGCAGGAGCTATCATGGTGGCTCCCTTTCTCACCCCTTTAGCTGAATATTGGGGATGTACTGACGGAGAAGATCTCCCAGCTAGCCTCCAACCAGAGCCTATTAACGGAGGAACACTGGTCCACATGAACATCCTTAGTAGACAAGGATCACGGTTTATTTTAAACCCCATCATCTCGATTTTGCTGGATATGCGCGACTTCAACACGCCGCAAGTCATCCCTACGACTTCGGAATCCCAGCAACAATCATACGATCCGAACTTCGCTGGCTTATACCGGCGTATAGATGACAAGCATGCCTACATGGAAGGGCAGTTCCAGTTCATGAGACAGCAGTTCAGTCAGCTGACCATGAGGCAAGATAGGACAGACCGTCAAATAGAGAATTTGGTCCAAACCCAGGCAAGGTTCCAGCGCCGCATACTTCGCCGCATCCCGTCGCCAACACCGTCCTCCCATTCTAGCCCAGAAGCAGATGATTAGGAGGTCTTAAGATATTTTCTAGTAGTTTAAAAAATGCTTGAATGTATCACCAAGAAAAAAAGAAAAAAGAAGTAATAAATAAAAGTTGTTATTTCTATTTACCTTTCAAAAAGCCCACGTGTACAAAAATTATAAAATAAAAAGGCACACATGATATATTAAAAAGCCAGATTTCAAATAACTCGCGATAAAGATCAAAATCGCGAAAGAAAAAGGCGAAATCAAAACCATTTCAGCAAAATAAAGAGCTTCAAGGAAACTAGCTCCAACTTTCTACACCAATAAAAAGGAATTCATCAACGTAGAAAGGCCAACGGAAAGGCTTGATCATCCCCAAGCGGATCCTTGCCTATTCCAAAGGCAAAACAAAGATTACCTCACGACTCAGCCTCATCGCCACATGAGTCATCAAGCAAACTCATCCAGAATATCCGCCTCATTCCTCAAAAGAGAATAAGGGCTACATAAAGATCAACCAAAGAAGATATTGAGTCAAGATCTCCATATCCCTAGGGGTCCAACAAAAAGAAGGAAAAGAAAAATCTTTCATTCCCTAATAAGAGGCACGAAAAAGGCCGAATAAAAAATCTCCAAGTAGAGCATATCAAGAAAAATCTATAAAAAGAGGAAAAACAAGAAAATTTCCATCTTCCAGCTCAAATAAGAGCTTCACAAAGCCAGGATCCAAGACTCCATCATCAAAGTTGGATCACCAGGAAGCTGACAAACTCCTTGGTGAATCTCCAAAAAAGAGAAAAAGAAGAAAATCTCTTCATTCCGCTCAAATAAAGAGCTTTACAAAAGTCAGGAGCCAAGACTCCAAATCAAAGATTGGATCCCTAGGAAGCCAATAAACTCCCCGGGATCGCCAAAAAGAAAAGAGAAAAAAATAAATCTCTTCATCCAACAGATAACAAAAAAAGCCAGTGTGCATAAAAGAAATTAAAAAGGCGCACACATTTAAAAGCCAAATTTTCAAATCGCGAAAAAAGATAAAATCGCGAGGAAAAAGGTAAAAACCCATTCCCCAGCGGAATAAGAGCATAGGCAAAGCCAACTCAAAATAACAGCATCCAACAAAGAGTCAAAAACTACATTCTCCCTTAGGGAGCAAGACAAATTAGATCTCCGGAAAATGATCAAATCCCCGGTGAATCACCCAAAAGAAGAACTATCCCTAGTGAGCCTACGACAGAGGCAAACTACAAATTCATATCCTCAGGGAGTTAATCGCCTATAACACCCAATATGAATATCCCCAGTGAAATGCAAAGCCTTCACTCCCAAGAAAGCCTCTGCCTATTCAAAGGCAAGCAAAGAGCCAATATCCCCAAGAAACGGGAAATCAACCTATGCAAGAGGCAATATAAGCCCAAAGCATAAAAGTCTTCACCTCTATTGAAGCATCCGCCTAATCAAGAGGCACAATCAACAAATCCTAAATGGATTCCTGCCTAAATTAAGAGGCAATCATCAATAAACCCTGGCAAAGACCGGACGACTAAATAGAAAAGCCCGAAACCACAAATCCCCAGGAGATTCCTGCCTAAAACAAGAGGTAACCAACAAAAAAATCACCGGTAAAACTGGATGGCTAAACAAAAAAAGCCAAAAACAAAGAATCCCCGGCAAGACCGGATGGCTAAAAAGAAAAAAGCCAAAAACAAAGAATCCCCGGCAAGACCGGATGGCTAAAAAGAAAAGCCAAAAACAAGAATCCCCGGCAAGACCGGATGGCTAAAAAGAAAAGCCAAAAACAAAGAATCCCCGGCAAGACTAGATGGCTAAAAAGAAAAGCCAAAAACAAAGAATCCTCGGCAAGACCGGATGGCTAAAAAGAAAAGCCAAAAACAAAAATCTCCGGTAAAGTCGGATGACTAAAAGGAAAGTCAAAAATAAAAATCAATCATTCCCCATGGAATAGGCGCATGATCAGAGACAATAAGCCGCCAACACATCTTCAAAAACCGGATGAGGGTTTATACTCATCAATCAAAAGATTGTATGCCAAAAAGAGCATCCCAAGAGCCTTATAGAATAGGGTTCGTACCAGGTGGGGGTAGGTACCCACAAGAGCCTTATAGAATAGGGTTCGTACCGGGTGAGGGTAGGTACTCACCAGAGCCTTATAGAATAGGGTTCGTACCGGGTGAGGGTAGGTACTCACCAGAGCCTTATAGAATAGGGTTTGTACTAGGTGGGGGTAGGTACTCACCAGAGCCTTATAGAATAGGGTTCGTACCAGGTGAGGGTAGGTACTCACCAGAGCCTTATAGAATAGGGTTCGTACCAGGTGGGGGTAGGTACCCACAAGAGCCTTATAGAATAGGGTTCGTACCGGGTGAGGGTAGGTACTCACCAGAGCCTTATAGAATAGCGTTCATACCAGGTGGGGGTAGGTACTCACCAGAGCCTTATAGAATAGGGTTCGTACCAGGTGAGGGTAGGTACTCACCAGAGCCTTATAGAATAGGGTTCGTACCAGGTGGGGGTAGGTACCCACCAGAGCCTTATAAATATGGTTTGTACCCGATGAGGGTAGGTACTCATCAGAATCTAGCAAAAATGCAGATTCATACCAGGTGGGGGTAGATACTCACCATGCCTTATAAATAAGGTTTGTACCGGATGAGGGTAGGTACTCATCAGAATCTAGCAAAAACGCAGATTCGCATCAGGTAGAGTAAAATAATCACCAGAGCATTACAAAAACGGGTTGCAAAGACCTTGCTTCTATTAGAGGATAGTTCAGTGTTGAGCACCTCGGAAGTAAGTACCCACAAGAGTTTATCAAAATGCAAACTCGTACCAGGTGAGGGTAGGTACTCACCAAAGCCTTGCAGAACAAGGTTCGTACCAAGTAGGGGTAGGTACCCACAAGAACCTTATAGAATATGGTTCGTACCAAATCAGAATCTAGCGAAGAGTAGATTCATACCTAGTGGGGGTAGGTACCCACAAGAGGCTAGTGAAATACAGACTCATACCTGGTGAGGGTAAGCACTCACCAAAGCCTTACAAAAGAAGTCTCAAACCAGATAGGGGTTGGTACCTATCAAAAATATTTATCGTTCGGAGGATCAGCAAACTTCAAGCGAAGGAGCATCTGAAGGACAACCGGGCAAAAAGGGTTAACTCCTTCCCCTACCAACTAATTTTGTCGGCACATTAGGCCAAACAATTAGTCAGGCAGGTGAAGGGGGGGCAGCTGTAGACCCCTAATTTTGCCCGGCCTCTCAATAAAGGCAAAGGAGACTTCCTATAACAAGATAAAGGTTGCCCGACATCTCAATATAGGCCAAGAAGACTTCCTTTATGAAGATAAAGCTTCAATGGACGTTTATTAGCATCAATCGACGTCCGAATCAAGAAAGGAAAGCTTCCCAGAGGTCCTAGAACACAAAATCTGGCAAAAACAGTCGAGATGGCCATCCCAGAAGTTGGGACGGCCGTCCCAGAAGTCCAGACGGCCGTCCCAAGTTCCAGACGGGCGTCCCAACTGATTTGGAGGCTTGAGACAGCCGTCCCAAATCCCAGACGGCCGTCCCAACTTCCCCAGACGGTCGTCCCTGTTTTCCAAGCTCTAGACGACCGTCCCAAGCTGCCAGGCCGATGAAACTATAAATAGGAGGCTCATTTGCCACTTTTTCACACCCCAGACAACTCCAGACACTTATCTTCTCTCCCTACTTCGAATGAACTCTCCGATTGCCTTAAAAAGGTAACAATCGGTTAAGGAATTGTATTCCAGCATTCGATTCTTCTTTAAAATTTAGTCGATTCGATATTGTATTCTGGGAGGAGAGTCTTTGTAGAGCGGGAGATTGTCAAAACGCATCCTCACAGTTAAAGATTTGTAATACAAAGCTTGCTACGAAGGTTCTTTTCACTTCTCTTCTCTTTTATTGCTTTATTTATTGCTTTATGTATGCAATATGAAATAAAGTCATGTAGATAGTCATTTTTTAATATTATGCAATAAAATAGGGTAATAGCGTAATTTCTCGTAATCTTCACTTAATGAATGAATCCGTCATAGGGAACCCGAAAGGGGCGTTGTGGGGTGCTAACACCTTCCCCACACGTAACTAACTCCCTTATCCAACTCTGGTTATAATGGCCAAGTTTGGTTTTTATTAAAATCAACGCCTTTTTATCCTTTTCCAATGTTTACTGTCAAAACATTGGTGGCGACTCCATAAGAACCCCTTTTCGAAAACCTTGCTTTTATTAGAGGATAGTTCAGTTGTTGAGCACCTTAGAAGCAATGAACATATTTTAACATAAAACGCGAGTCTAAACCATCTTTTCGCGACCGCTCGCATAAACGTTCGAGATGTCCCTAGACATCGGAAGGGACGACGGCGACAAAGGGCAAAAGCGTATTTTCATCAGGTTTATTTATTTTAAAATAGTTGGCCTATCATAGGGAACCCGAAAGGGGCGTCGTAAAGGAACTAACACTTCCTTTACGCGTAACTAACTCCCTTACCCAACTCTGGTTCTAAGGACCAAAGTTGGTTTTTTGAAAAACCAACGCCTTTTAAACTCCTTTTTCGATGTTTCCGGTAAAAACATCGGTGGCGACTCCAGAGAACCCTTCAAAAATAGCTCTTGGGTTAGCCCGGTTATCGGACAATCCAAGAGCACCCTTTCGAAAACCTCTCCCCTAGGTTCAGCCCGGTTATCAGACAACCTAAAGGTGTTGTAACCACCAATAAAAAACACGAAAATCAAGAGAGTCGAAACCATCGCGTCGCTCCGACCGCCTCGTTTTGACGGCAGCGACAAGGACCAATCTAAACAATAAGATGATGGAAGAATTATGCCAAGTTTTCAAGATTCAACATCACAATTCCTCTCCATACCGACCCAAAATGAACGGTGCAGTGGAGGCAGCCAATAAAAACATCATCCAAAAGATGGTGATAACATACAAAGATTGGCATGAAATGCTATCCTTCGCCCTGCACGAATATCGGACTTCCTTGTGGACCTCCACCGGAGCCACTACGTTCTCCCTCATATACGGCATGGAGGTTGTATTTCCAGTAGAAGTTGAAATACCCTCCCTAAGAGTCATTATGGAAGCTAAGCTAGCCGAAGCAGAATGGGTCCAGAATCGGTACAACCAGCTTAACCTGATCGGAAAAAAATGACTGGACGCCATATGTCATGGGCAAGCCTATCAAAAGAAGATCAAGAAGGCCTACGATAAGAAGATCAATCCCCGCACTTTTCAAGAAGGGGATTTAGTAATAAAGAAACTGCTTCCTGCCCAAAAGGACAAATTTGGAAAATGGGCAGCAAACTACGAAGGATCCTTTATGGTCAAGCGAGCTTTCTCAGGTGGAGCCCTTATCCTCACTAACATGGACAGGAGAAGAGCTTCGGCACCCGATCAACTCAAGCGCGGTGAAAAAGTACTACGCTTGAAGACATTGATCATGACCCGTCAGGACAAAAACTTGCAAAGAGCGTCCTGGGAAAAATATAGGATCCATATTCCTCGCTAAGACACGTCCTAGGCAAAAGTTAGAGGTTTTAAAAAAAAAGTAATGATTACCTTAGCCGAAAACCGCAAGGCGACTAAGGTAATGTCCTTCTAGAAGCAAGCAGACTTTGCATAATCTTCACTCCAGGCTCGAGCATCTCAACTGAAGCGACTAGGAGAAACAGAGAGACAAATGTTAGGGACATGATTGTTATAGCCTATACAGTATAGCCAACCTTGGCCAACCATGCTTGTAAAATCCCTTTGTAAATCCTTCTGTAAAAATGAACCATTTGTTTATATCAATAAAGTTGTCTTTTACTTCTTTTCTATTGAGCAATTTGTTAAAATGCCTCTGTATTAATGAAACATGAGCATGCATAAAGAATTAATACAAGAACCTGTAAGAAAAGGAAAGCAAAAGAAAAGGAAAAAAGAATGATGCCTACTAGGAGATTCTTAGGCAAAAAATAGGGTAGCCTGCTAGATTGAAAACCCGCAAAGGGCGGTTTAGGAAAAAGTTAAGGCAATCATAAAAAGGAAAAAGCCCGCTAAGATATCCTAAGCAAAAATCAAGGCAGCCCGCTAGATCGAAAACCCCAAAAGGGTAGTCTAGGCAAAAGATAGGGCGGTCTAGGCAAAAGAAAATGAATGAAAAGAAGAGCCCATCAGAGTAATCATGAAAGATCAACAGAAGAATGCCAGTCACTTTCTAGATGCATCAAATAGAAGTAGATTGCATTTTAAGGCATCCACACAAGTAGTCGCACGAAACGACTTTGTCAAAATCGAAAAACAAAAATAAAAAAATCACTTCAGATAAATAAAAAATGAAAAGCATTTGTACGTATAAGGAGACTAGCTCCATGTTTGCAGGAAGCACTCAAAAGCAAGCCTCCAAATGAAGCTCTGCGAACTGAAAGCCTTCACTTCTGATGAAGCATCTGCCTACTCAAAGGCATTACCAGAACATCAATGGGCGCCCACCTGCTTAGAGGCGTAACCCAAAATCGACAAAATCCCCAGCAGATTCCTGCCTATAAGCGCTCACCAAAAATCTCTGACAACCAGCGAAGTCGGATAACCACTACAAAAGATCAAAAACAAAGAATCCCCAGCACTCAACCAGCTGGAAGAAGACCAACAAATCCACGACACACCGGATGACTTTACCAAAAAAGTATAAAAAAAATAGTTGTCGCCACCATCCGTTCCAACGTCCAGGGACATCTCGAACGTTTATGCGATTGGTCGCAAAAAGATGGTTAAGACTCGCGTTTTATGTTAAAATTATGTTCATTGCTTCCGAGGTGCTCAACAACTGAACTATCCTCTAATAAAAGTAAGGTTTTCGAAAAGGGATTCTTATGGAGTCGCCCCCAATGTTTTGACCGTAAACATTGGAAAAGGATAAAAAGGCATTGATTTTAATAAAAACCAAACTTGGCCATTATAACCAGAGTTAGGTAAGGGAGTTAGTTACGTGTGGGGAAGGTGTTAGCACCCCACAACACCCCTTTCGGGTTCCCTATGACGGATTAATTCATTTAAGTGAAGATTACGAGAAATTACGCGATTACCCTATTTTATTGCATAATATTAAAAATGGCTATCTACATGACTTTATTTCATATTGCATACATAAAGCAATAAATAAAGCTGTAAAAGAGAAGAGAAGTAAAAAGAACCTTCGTAGCAAGCTTTGTATTGCAAATCTTTGATCGTAAGGATGCGTTTTGGCAATCCCTCACTCTACAAAGACTCTCCTCTCCGAATATAAGATCGACTCGACTAAATTTTTAAAGAAGAATCGAATGCTGGAATACAATTCCTTAACTAATTGTTACCTTATTAAGGCAATCAGAGAGTTCATTCGAAGTAGGGAGAGAAGACAAGTACTGTGAGTTGTCTGGGGTGTGAAAAAGTAGCAAATGAGCCTCCTATTTATAGTTTTTGCAGCCTGGCAGTTTGGGACGGCCGTCTGGGTTGGGATGGCCGTCTGGGTTGGGACGGCAATCTCAATTGAATTTTTACCTTTGGGACAACCATTTGAAGAGTGGGACGGCTTGTCTCACTTAGGACGAGCATCCCACTTGGCCAGGGCAGCTTGGGACGACTGTCTCACATTTGGGATAGCTATCTCAACTTGTTTTGGCCAGCTTTTGTGTTCTGGGACCCCCGGGAAGCTTTCCTTTCTTTATTCGGACGTCGGTTGATGCCGATAGACGCCCGTTGAAGCTTTATCTTCATATAGGAAGTCTTCTTTGGATTTTATTGAGATGCCAGGCGAGCTTTATCTTGTTATAGGAAATCTCTTTAGCCTTTATTGAGAGGCCGGGCAAAATTAGGGGTCTACAACAGTTATCAAGCAAAAACACTCCTCACAAGGAACGACACATGAGCTAGAGCAGTAAGTCGCCACAACCACTTCGGGACAAGGAAGGTCCTGAAGACAAAGACCTACACACAGGCAAAACTGGCACATGAGCTAGAGCAGTAGGCTGCCACCACCACCAGTCCTACAAAGTGGACTGCACCAACTAGATGGGGGTTCATACTCATCAACTGAGGGGTCAGCTACCGCAAGAAGGAGCATCCTGAGGTTCTACCACTTGTCATTCGAGGGGTTGGCTACCGCAAGAAGGAGCATCCCAAAGCTACAAGCAACCGGATGGGGGTTCATACTCATTAATCGAGGGGTCGGCTACTATAAGAAGGAGCATCCTAATGTTCTACCACTTGTTAGCCGAGGGGTCGACTACCGTAAGAAGGAGAATCCCAAAGCTACAAGCAACCAGATGGGGGTTCATACTCATAAACCGAGGGGTCGACTACCGCAAGAAGGAGCATCCCGAAGGTTCACACCTTTTTGTCCAAAGGGGTTGGCTACCGCAAGAAGGAGCATCCAAAGGAAAGCGGGGCAAGAGGGTTAACTCCTTCACCCTCCACCCGATCTTTTTGGCATGTTGAGCCAACAGTCGACTAGTCAGGTGAAGGGGGGGCAGCTGTAGACGCCAAATCTTTCCCGACCTCAAAATAAAGAGCAGAAAACTTCAGTTCGAAGATGGGAAAGGCCTAAAAGGTCCCAAGGATTGATCAATAGGCCCATATTAGAATAGGAAGGATTTTTGTACAATAAAATAAGAAATTCCACCCAAAGGGTCAAGACCGCCATCTCACCGTTGGCTAAGGCCGAGACTGCCGTCTCGCCACTCACCAATGGCGAGACGGCGGTCCCGACCTGACAGGTGCAAATTTCTATAAAATGGGGGGGGGGGACTTTCTCACTCTTTACACACCATTCTACCACACCTTTTGTAATATCTTCGAATTACTCTACTAGGACCCCTCTGAAGCATTTCCAGAGTTTCTTAGAGTTCTTAGAAAGCATTCTATAGTGTTGCAAGAAAGAGCGATCATCATTGTAGAGCGTGGGGATTGCCAAAAAGTACCCTCTTTCAAGGACATACTATAAAAGCTTGCTTCGAACGTTCCTATACACTGCTTTCTCTATTTTATTTCTTTTTAGATAATATCATTGTGCATTAGTCATTTAGGGTCATGTAGTCAATAACTTAATTTCTACAATGAATAAATAAGGGTAAAAGCGCAATTTTAGAGTTATTATTTCTTTATAAAAATGGTCCATCATAGGGAACCCGAAAGGGGCATTATAGAGAAGCTAATACCTTCCCTACACGTAACTAACTCCCTTACCTAACTCTGGTTGAAATGACCAAGGTTGGTTTTTCTTTAAAAAACCATTGCCTTCTTTTTCCTTTTCCAATGTTTCTGGTAAAAACATTGGTGGCGACTCCTCGAACCTTTTGAAAACCTCGCCCTTAGGTCCAGCCCAGTTATCAAACAACCTAAAGGCGTTAAACCACACTTTTAAAAATGCAAGTCGAACGAAACCATCGCGTTGCTCCGACTACCTCTTTTGACGGCGGTGACAATATAGTTCTTACTCTAACACTCTGTATACTTGCTATTTTTGCTCTAAAAGTCCAATTCTAGCTCATCTAAGCAGTCTCGGTAGTTTTTGGTTCAAGAGAGATGTGTCCATGTAGAGAGCGGGGAATCGCCAAAAAGCACTGTTGTCGCCGTCAAAAGAGGTGGTCGGAGCGACGTGATGGTTCTGAGTTTCTGTTTTTCGCGTTTAATTATGGGTGAGGTTACAACGCCTTTAGGTTGTCCGATAATCGGGCTGAACCTAAGGGCGATGTTTTCGAAAGGGTGTTCTTAGATCGTCCGATAGTTGGGCTGGCCTAAGAACAAATTTGAAAGGGTTCTTATGGTGTCGCCACTGATGTTTTTACCAGAAACATCAAAAAAGGGGAGAAAAAGGTGTTGGTTTCTTAGAAAAACCAACTTCGGTCGTTAAAACCAGAGTTGGGTAAGGCAGTTAGTTACGTGTAAGGGAGGTATTAGCTCCCTTACGATGCCCCTTTCGGGTTCCCTATGACAGGCCAATTATTTTATAAATAAACTTTTGAAATGACGCTTTTACCCTTTTATTTGCGGAATTAAAATAATGACTACATGGCCATAGTAACTATTGCACAATTCAATATAAGTTAAAAAAAAACACAATAAAAGAGAGGGAGAGAGTGAAGAAACCTCCGTAGCAAGCTTTGATTAATTCTCGTAAAAAATAGGGTGCGTTTTGGCAGCCCTTCACTCTTACAATGTCGAATTCTCTCTTGAAAACGCTATAAAAACTCTTTTAAACACTCAGAAACTCCAGAAATGCTTCGGAGGGGCTCTAAAAGAAGAATTTTGAGAAATTGCAGAAGGAAAGGTGGAAGAGCTGTGTGAAATGAAGGGGAGAGCGCTCCCTATTTATAGGGATTCGTGCCTGTCAGGTCGAGACAATAGTCTCGCCATTCGGGACGACGGTCTCGACTTTGATAAATGGCGATATCGCCGTCTCACCAAATGGGAGGGGGGTCTCGCCAATGGAAAGTGGCAAGACGGCCGTCTCGCCAAACGAGACAGCGGTCTCGACTTGCCATTGGTCGAGATGGCGGTCCCGAAAAGTGAGACGGCGGTCTCGACCCCTGAAGGTGGAAAACCTTATTGTTTGTGCAGAAAAGTCTTCCTACTCTAATATGGGGTCTAATAGTCTCTCCTAGTTGCTTTTTAGGCTCTGTCCATCTTCGAATAGGAGGTCTTCTGCTATTTATTTTGAGGTCGGGAAAGATTTGGGGTCTACAGCTGCCCCCCCCCTTCACCTGACTAGCCGACTATTGGCCTGTTGTGCCAAGAAGATCGGCTGGAGGGTGAAGGAGTTAACCCTCTTGCCCGGTTGTCCATCGGATGCTTCGTCTTGCGGTGGCTAATCCTTTGGGGAAAAATGTGTTGTGCGCCTCCAGGATGCTCCTTCTAACGGTAGCTGATCCCTTTGGTTGACACATGGTAGAACCTCAGGATACTCCTTCTGGCGATAGCCGATCCTTCGGTTGATGAGTATAAATCCCCCATCAGGCTGGTAGTTACAACCCACTGTGCGTCGGGCTGGATGAGTGTAAACCCCCCATCAGGCTAGTACAGTCCACTGCGTAGGACTTGTGGTGGTGGCGGCTTACTGCTCAGTAGCTCATGCGCCGAGTAGGCGCACTTCGTGCCTGAGTTGATGGGTATGAACCCCTCATCAGGCTGGTATAGTCCACTTCGTAAGACTGGAGGTGGTGGCGGCTTACTGCTCTGTAGCTTATGTGTCGGTGCTAAGATGCATTCTCTTGCCTTTTGTTATCTGTTTTTTACTCTTCTGGAGTAGTCGTACGGTTTGTTGGTTGCCTTTGTTTTGTAGTTCAACTTTGCTAGTTGTCAAAAAATTCTTGGTTGACTTGCCAGTCTGTCTTGGCTTTTTGTTTTGGTTTTTAATCCTACCTTTTTCCATGATTTTATTCTCTTTTCTTGTGATTTTGGATTTTGGCTTTTTCGGGACTAAGCGTAAGTCTTTTTCACTTTTTAGTTTCTTTTCATTACGCTGACTCTTTTTTCGGAAAGAGAGCAAAAATGAATGAAAAGAATTTTTATTTATGATAAAATTTGATTATAGCATTTATTTTGGGGTACTATCCCTAAGACGGTGGGCTCGAGCCAGGACACAATCCGGGAGGAGGGAACTGACGATACATATGTCTCTAAAACTCTGCCTGGCTTCGGACTGAGTCAAGATGTTCTTGTCGGAGAAGTGCCAGGTCTTGTCTCATCCCTTCTTGTACTTGGCCGAAGGTCACCATTCGCATCTCGAAGACATCCTGTCTTAGGGACATCTGGTCGAATTGTTGGCGCAAGCTATAGATGTTGCGGTTGACGCCAACAAAGTCGTCCCCATACTGCTGCTGTTGTTGTTGCTGGAACTCCGGGGGTGTCGGGAGGTCTTGCATCGCCACCAGGTCCTGGAGGTCTAGGGTCATGGCTAGCGAGGGGTGGAGGGCCAACCGGGATCCTTGACGGATCAGCTTCCCCATGCTGACAAGCATGGACCCGTTAATAGACTCGGGTTGAAGATCGGAGGAGATGCTCTCTCTGCCACTGCACCCCCATTTTTCTGCCAGTGGGGTGATGAGGGGAGCCATGAGGATGACTCCCACAAGACAGCACCCAAAGTCTTTAAGGGCCTTCACGAAGAAGTAGTCGGGGTTGCACCGGCGCCCTTGGCTCATGCAGTGGAGGGCGAAGAGGTCCGGATAGGTGACCTTCCCCTGGCTCTCCTTTCACCCGTGGAGAATTCTTGCCAGCAGCTTGTGGCAGATGCGGAGAGCGAGAGTGAGTGCGGACCCTTTCAGCAGGGACGGCAAGACGCGCATCCCGGTGAGGTCCTCCCACATCTCACCGGCTGTGAGGGTAGGAGCCCGCTCGTAGATGGCCCCTTGGTACTCCGGAGCCAAGATGTCTTCGGGCCGGACGAAGCCGATAGACACGTTGAATTCGTCTAAGGTCGTTGTCTGGTACGACCCATTCATGTAGTAGGACACAATCTTGACTGGTGGGAGTCCTGGTACCATCGTGGGGAGCTCGAAGTACGTGATGGAGGCAAGGAAGTCCATCACCGCCTGCAGGTAGATGTGGGTGGGGGGAGACTGAAGGAGGAAGCCCCACCCGATTTGTCGAAGTAGGCCCGCACGTCATCCTCCCATCCGAACTCGGCGAGGATGTGGAAGTCCAGCTTTAGCATGGGATGCCATGCGTACCCCTGGATATGCTCTAGGCGGGCCTGATGTTGGGGTGAAAGTCGAGTTGGGTCCGGCGGGATTGGGACCGCAGAAGAACTTGGGCCAGAACCCCTTCCCCTCTTTCTGGAAGTTTCGCCTCTATGCATTTTGGTGAGAAAGTGCTCAAATATAAAAGAAAGGTAAGTAGGAGTGCAAGAAAGGATGCTTGAAACCCTCCCCCAACGACCACTATTTATAGAATTCTTGCTGCAAGTCGGGACCGTCGTTTGGGATTTCGGGACCGCCGTCTCGAATTTGCGGGACTCAGGACTACCGTTTGGATCTTCGAGACGGCGGTCTCGTTTTGGACCTATGGCGAGACAGCCTTCTCGCCAATCGAGAAGGTGGTCTCGTTTTCGTCCAAGGCGAGATGGCGGTCTCGAAGGTTGGGACGGAGGTCTCGTTTCAACGCGAGTCGAGACGGCGATCTGGGAAGGCGAGACGACAGTCTCGAATTTAGCTGATTTTTTTTTTTAAGAAAATAGGACCTTGTTCAAAAACATTTTATGCATGTAATGTTTTCATGTTTGATGTCCTATAATGCCTATTTCATTAGTTTTTTAGAAGGATTAACTGGTGTGACTTGTAGAGACGGGGGCCCTCGGATCTTTTGCTTTTCTGCTGTACTTGGTTGTACCATTCCGGACTTAGTGTGACCGAAGAATGACTTTCTCTTTTTTCTCCCTTTTTTTTTGGAGAGCACTCTTTGTCACGTTGGTGCCCTTTTTCTTTGCTTTAGAGATTTCAATCCTCTTATTGATTATACGCCTCCATATTCCCAAACTAATTGTTAGAATAATGTTGTAAGGGTCAAGAGAAAAGAAGTAAAGGATAGATTCAACGACTTGTGTTTTAGACGGTTGATTTTGTTCAGAAAAGATTTTGTAAGAATGGCTAGCTAAGGTTAGGCCTGAGTGTTTAAGCTTTTGTTTAAGCAAATGTTTTTCTTTGCGGATTTGCGCCTTAATCTATTTCCATTACTTTTCTGGCTGATTGATTTCCCTAGACCGCCCTTTGGGTTTTTGAACTAGGATATTGTGTTTCGGGTCCTATCCTTTGTCTAGGTTCCTTCTTTTTCTTTTCTGTTTAGGGAATCCTAGCGGACCTTATTTTGTAACCCTAACTTTTTCCTAGGCTACCCTTTATTTTTGTTCGGTATCCTAATGGGTGACCCTATCTTTTGCGTAGCCCCCTTAGTGGGTTTCCTATCAAGTATTTTTCCCTTTTCTTTTGGCCTTTGGCTTTTATGGGCTTTTTCTTTTCTTTTTGATTTTACACAATATTGGCGAAACACGGTTTTATTTATGGTGAGGTAAAACCTTATTTTGTGCCTTTAATCAACCAGCTTGATTATTATGGCAATGGCACATTTTGATTATTTGGACGCGCTTTTATTCTTCCTTTCTCTTTTTTTTGTTTAGAGAAGGTTATTATGAGTTCTAGACATGAAGTAGTAAGAAGAGAAGCAGATAGTAAGAAATGTATTCTTTATTAATTAGTAAGGGAATATGTGCCCAAAAATGCCCGGGGGTCGGGCTAGCCCTGGGGGATAATCTCTAACAATCACTAGGTTTACATCCCTTAAGCAAAGAAAAAGATCTCCTCATGACTAGGGTAGCTCTTGACGCTTGCATCCCTCCACTTCGGAATATCTGCTTGAGTGTGCGCATGGGAGACTTCTTTTTTCTTCTCTCTGCTCGGCCCGTTGTAGGGTCATATCCTAGGCCATACTTAAAGGGGTTATCCTTGAATTCTAGGGGTTCCTTCATTCCTTGGGAATCTTGAAGTATTTGTTGGATTTGATGAAGACATATTGAGTTGATATAGTTTAGTTTGTGGGTGTGTAGTTGAATAGGTTAGAAGTTTAGAACTTAATCTCTTGATAGGCAAATAAAATCTTGTGATAAGCGCCTTGAAATGATGCATCTCATTGAAATCATTTTTCTGCATGAAAAACTAACACATAAGCATTAAAAGAACAAACTAAGTTTTTCAATCTATTGAAAAGGATTTTCAATCTGTTAAAATGTTTTTTAATCTGTTGAAACAGAAAGACTATTTTTCAGTCTAAGTGTTTTTAGAATTTCAATCTGTTGAAATATTTTTCAATCTATTGAAACAGAGAGACTATTTTTCTGTCTAAGAACCTACAGGATTTCAATCTGTTGAAATGTTTTTTAATCGATTGAAACAGAGAGCTATCATTTTTCATTAAGCTATTTCAATCCATTGAAAACACAAATCAATCGATTGAATGAAGTTTTAAATAAAATCAATCGATTGAAACGTCGTTTTAATCGATTGAAATGCATTCTGATCGATCATAATTCGATTCTAATCAATCATAATTAGTTCTGATCAATCATAATGTTGTTTTAATCGATCATAATTGATTCTAATCAATTATATGTTCATTCTGATCGATTACTTTCTACTCTGAATCAGTTTTTGACAGATTAAACGTTCTGGTACTCTCTTTTACTCTATAAATACAGATTTGATCTATCTTCTGAAATATACAATTTGTGAAAACATTTGAAAGCAATCTTTGAGCTATCATATCTGTGACTTTCTCTGTGCATTCAAGAACTTTTCATATCATAAGGTGCTTTGATCAAGATTGTTGTTAATCAAAGAGAGAAAGTTCTGATTTAGAATTGCTTCTGGACATTTGTACTGATAAAGTTGCAGTCCAGGTTTTTTCTTTTCATACTCTTGTGTAAAGTGTGATTGTGTAGATTGGGTTTTAATCTGCATTGGTTACAGTAACTGGATTTGGTTACTGGGAGGTTTTCAAGAGTCTATCTTGTGGGTTTGTAAGATAGTTCTTGGGGTAGATTGGTGAATATCTACTGGTTGTAATTTTCACTTGGAATTAGTGGAACTTGGCAGATTTGTCAAGAACTGGATGTAGCTCTGGTAAAGAGTGAACTAGTATAAACTTGTGTGTTGAATTTCTACTTTCATCTCCTTTATTTCTTGTCTATATTCTTCCTGTAGTTAAAATCAAATCTACCTATAGAAGAATTGAATAAAGATAAATCATTCTTCCGAAAGAAAGTGTGTTTTGCGAAAAAGTTTTCTAAAGTTCAATTCACCCCCCTCTTGAACTCAACCATTAATTCTTTCAATTGGTACCAGAGCTGGTTCTTGTAAGTTACTCAAGAATTCGGTCCAAGAATGGTTGAGGGAAAGATGAATTTTTCTGAAGGCGCCTCCATAAACAGGCCTCCTCTTTTTCTCGGTGTGAATTATTCTTTCTCGGAAGGTTAGAATGAAAATCTTTATTGAATCTCTTGATAGAGGTATTTGGGAAACAATTGTCAATGGGCCTTTCAAACCAACTCATACAGTAGATGGTAAAATTGTTGAGAAAAATTGGGTTGAGTTAACTGATGCAGAAAATAGGAGAGTCCAATATGATTATACTGCTAAAAATATTATTACCTCTGCTTTAAATCTTGATGAGTTTTTCAGGGTGTCTCAAAGTTCCTTTGCCAAAGAGATGTGGGAAATTCTAGAGGTCACTCATGAGGGTACATCTGACGTGAAAAGGGCAAGAAAGCATGAGTTAATTAGAGACTATGAATTGTTTAAAATGCAGCAAGGGGAAACAATTGCAGATGTACAGAAAAGATTCACGCATATAGTCAATCATTTAATTGGGCTAGGAAAGACTTTTGACAAGGAAGAGTTGAACATCAAAATATTGAAGTGTTTGGACAGAACTTGGCAACCAAAGGTGACAGACTATATCGTAATCAAGAGACTTGACCGAAATGACTACTCGCTTCACTATTTGGTAAGTTAAGGGAACATGAGTTGGAAATCAATCTGGCTCAAAGAACAAGAGAATGCAGAGAAGAAAAGCAGTAAACATTGTTCTCAAGACGATTGAAGAAAACAGTGAGTCTCGAAGAAGATGAATCCGAGAACCCGACTTTGTTGGTTAAGAAGTTTGGGAAATTTCTTAGAAGGAAGAACAGAACTGGCCAAGTAAAAAGGTACACTGATAAAAAGACTGAATCTATTCAAAATACTGTTACTTGTTATTCTTGTGGTAAGCAGGGACAAATAAGGAGTGACTGTCCGGAAAAGACCAAGAATCAGAACAAGAAAGAGTCAAAGTTCAAAGGGAAAAAGGCCTACATAGCTTGGCAAGATAATGATTCATCCTCCAGTTCTGCATCTGAAGGTGAAGAGGTGAACCTATGTTTGATGGCTGGCTGTGAATCCTCTTCATTACATGTAAGTTCAACTCCCACAGAAAATGAAATGAATTACAACACATTACTAAATGCTTTCAATGAAATGCATAGTGAAGCCAGAAATTTATCTCATACAAATAATCGGTTAAAAGGACTAAATAACTGGTTAGAAAATAGGGTTAAAATTCTGGAAAAAGAGTTATTAGAAAGCAAAACAGATATAGAACATCTTGAAATAATCTATTCATCTCGCTGATAATGCTGCTGCTAACAAGAATTGTGAAAAGTGTATTCTTCTACAGAATAAGGTTGATTACTTGATTAAAGCCTTGTCTAAGTTTACTCAAGGAAAAGAGAATTTAGATGCACTTCTTGGGTCTCAAAACTGTGTTTTTGAACATACTGGAATCGGGTACAAACCTAAGGTTGGGGTGAAAACTAAAAAGTATTTGAACTTCTTTTCCTTCAGAAAAGCAACAACACCCCCTTTCTCATCTTGTCATTACTGCATGAAAAAAGGACATACTGTAAAATTCTGTCATGCTAGGAAATATTTTGTGCCACAAGGTAGAATGAGATGGGTTCCAAAACATGTTAAACAAAAAATTTGACTCCTAAGGACCCAAAATATTTAAGGGTACCAAATACTTGATGCTTGATCTTTCAGGAACAGCAACAAGAGTCCCTTTGGTACCTGGATAGCGGATGCTCAAGGCACATGACAGGTGACATTTCAAAATTCCAGAAACTGAGATTAAAGAATGGAGGTCACGTGACTTATGGAGACAACAACAAGGGAAGAATTCTAGGTTCTGGAGATATAGGAGATGGTGAATCAGTGACCATTCACAATGTTCTTCTTGTTGAAGGTCTCAAGCACAACCTAATCAGGTATAAGTCAGTTATGTGATCTAGGTCACAAAGTTATCTTCAAACCAGTAAAAATGCCTAATCTGTGAGCCGAATCCGACACAGTAATGTTGGTAGGTAAGAGGTTAAATAACATTTACATGTTAGATATCAAGCATTCTATATCATCTCAAAGTTGTCTTCTTACTAAAGAAGAAGAATCTTGGTTATGGCTTAGAAGGCTTGCTCATATTCATCTTAATCATCTTGACAAACTGATTTCTAAAGAGTTAGTTACTGGGCTACCTAAGCTTCGAATTTTGAAAGACAAAATCTGTGAAACTTGTTTGAAAGGTAAACAAACTAGAAAATCCTTTTCAAACAAAAACATTGTTTCTACTTCTAGACCTTTGGAACTGCTTCACATGGATTTGGTTGGTCCTTCAAGGAATAAAAGCCTAGGTGGTAATCTCTATATCATGGTAATTGTTGATGATTTTTCCAGATTTACCTGGACTGTCTTTTTAAAACCCAAATCTGATTCTTACAAATCTTTCAAAAAGCTTGCCAAGATCTTACATAATGAAAAAGGTTATTTCATTACATCTATTCAAAGTGACAATGGTGGAGAATTTGTAAATGAAAAGTTTGAATTATTCTGTGAAACGTATGGCATAAAGCACAATTTTTCTGCTCCAAGAACTCCTCAATATAATGGTGTTGTGGAAAGAAAGAACAGATCCATTGTGGAACTTGCTAGAACAATGCTTTGTGAAAATTCTTTACCTAAATACTTTTGGGCAGATGCAGTAAACACTGCTTGTCATGTTTTGAATAGAGTCTTGTTTAGACCCATGCTTAAGAAAACCCCATATGAACTGTACAAAGGAAGAAAACCCAACATAAACTATTTCAGGGTTTTTGGATGTACATGTTTTGTTTTAAACAATGGGAAAGAAAATATTGGCAAGTTTGATGAGAAATCTGATAAAGGAATCTTTCTTGGTTATTCTACTAATGGCCATGCATATAGAGTCAATAATTTAAGACTGAAATCTGTTGAAGAATCAGTACATGTTGTTTTTAATGAGTCTCCTCGAGTGTTGCAGAATAGAACAACAGGTACTACAGATGATGAAGATTTAACTGATAATTCTTATCAGTTAAAACATCCCAGTAGCTCAGATCAGCATACTGTAGATCAATCAGTTGATCCTGCAAAAACTGATCCACCAAGAATTACTGAAGAACAGGAAGAAGATGTCCTGGAAGAGCTTCCTAAAGAATGGATTGTCCCAAGAGATCTTTCTCTAGACAATGTCATTGGGCAAATCAATAAGGGAGTATCCACTAGACATTCTCTTAATCAATTCTGCAATCATATGGCATTCATTTCACAAATAGAACCTAAAACTGTTAAAGAGGCATTAAATGATGAATACTGGGTTAGTGTCATGCATGATGAGCTTAATTAGTTTGAAAGGAATAACGTGTGGGAATTAGTTCCAAAAACCAAAGATATCAATGTAATTGGTACTAAGTGGGTATTCAAAAAAAACTAGATGAACACGGCATTATCACTAGAAATAAAGCTAGGTTGGTAGCCAAAGGTTATAACCAACAGGAAGGAATTGATTTTGATGAAACCTTTGCACCTGTAGCTAGACTTGAAGCTGTTAGACTATTATTAGCTTATGCTTGTATAAGTGGTTTCAGATTACTACAGATGGATGTCAAGAGTGCCTTTCTAAATGGACTTATCAATGAAGAAGTTTATGTTTCTCAACCTCCTGGTTTTGAAAATCACAAGCATCTTGACCATGTCTACAAATTGAAAAAGGCTCTTTATGGTTTAAAGCAAGCTCTTAGACAATGGTATGAGAGGTTAAGTAACTTCTTAATTGATCAAGGATACAAATGAGGTGAAGTTGATAAAACCCTATTCATTAAGAAGTCTGGAACTGACATTATTTTGGTGCAGGTGTATGTGGATGATATCATTTTCGGTTCTACTAATAATGCCTTGTGTAATAAGTTTGTTAAGGAAATGCAAAGTGAATTTGAGATGTCTATGATGGGAGAATTAAATTTCTTCCTTGGTCTTCAGGTTAAGCAATTAAGAAATGGCATTTTCCTAAGTCAATCTAAATACTGTAATGAGTTGTTGAAGAAATTTGATATGCACAACTGCAAAGAATCCTCTACACCCATGTCTACTAACTGCTGTCTAGATTTAGATGAAAAAGGGAAATCTGTTGATCAAACTAAATATAGATGTTTGATTGGTTCTCTGTTATATCTGACTGCTAGTAGGCCTGACATTATGTTCAGTGTGTGCCTTTGTGCTAGATTTCAGGAAAATCCAAAGGAATCACATCTTACCGCTGCTAAAAGGATTCTCAAGTATCTTAAAGGAACCATTAATGTCGGACTATGGTATCCTGAAGGTGCAACTCTTAAACTTGTTGGATTTTATGATTCTGACTTTGCAGGATGTAGATTGGACAAGAAAAGTACCTCTGGTACATGTCATTTACTGGGAAGCAATCTCATATCTTGGCAAAGCAAAAAGCAAGCATGTGTTGCTCTTTCAACTGCAGAAGCTGAATACATTGCAGTTGGGAGTTGTTGTGCTCAAAGTATCTATCTTAAACGGCAACTGAAAGATTATGGAGTGGCTCTTAACACGGTACCTCTGGTTTGTGATAATACTAGTGCAATAAATTTAACCAAGAATCCTATTCAACACTCTAGAACTAAGAATATTGAAATTAGACATCACTTTATTAGAGGACATGTATCTAGGGGTGATTGTGAAATCTTATTCATTGAATCTGAAAAACAGTTAGCTGACTTATTCACTAAACCAATTCCTAGAGATAGACTTAATATGCTTAGAACTGAATTAGGAATTCTGGATATATCTAGTATTGAATAATTGATTCTTTATTGTGATTATGTGTTTTTTTTTAACAGGTTGATAACATGCTCAATCGGTTAAAATTATCTGAAAATCTTGAAATTATTTGTTTTAATCGATTGAAATTGCAAAATAATCTGTTGATTTTCTGATTATCTATCTCTGCTCATGATATGTTACTAGTTCAATCAATTAAATGAGCTTTTAATCGATTTATTTCAGTAACCTTGTAGCTCTGCATGTTTTCATCTATAAATCAATCGATTAAATCTTCGATTCAATCGATTTAATTCACTTTTGATGCTCTGCATGTTTTTTCTTTCATAAATAAATCAATTAGATCTTCGATTCAATCGATTTATTTTACTTCTAATAATCTGTTTCTATATCAGAAATTGAAAAATCAATTGATTTCATGAAAAATCAATTGGTTAATTTTTTCTAGGGTTAGTTGTGTATGCGCTTCCTCTAAACAATTACTGCAGATTGGATTGAATGCATTTACAACTAGATAAACTTCTGCTACTCTCTTAAATATCAGAGATATCCAATAAAAGCTGATTGACCCTGATTGGATATCAGATGTGAGGGTAATTAAGATGCACAGTAACAATTCTCTCTCTCTCCACCTTTACCATCCCTGCGCTGAAGCAGAGCAGCAGTAAAACATTAAAGACAACTGTGAAGATGAAGGGACCGGGTGTTCTCATTTCATCTTAAGAATACAACAGTGTTTGAAAAGCTTATACTTTTCCTCTTAAAACATTCTCTCTTCTCTGTTTTTCTTCTGTTCATTCCACAAATCAGCATGCTCAAACGCACCAAATCCGGAAGGAAGAAGTCCAGCAAAGGAGAGTCCTCTGTTGCAATGCAAGAACCAACTGTAGGAGGACGCATTGAATCCTGGTTCAATGGGAACCAAGAGAAGATGGATTTGTTCATTCATGAAATGAGCAGGAAACAAATCAATATACCCAAGGTTCTAAAGTTTTCATGGTTAGACGCTGAAGGTTTCAGAGGGGTTTGGAAACTGCTGCAACATCAGAAACTTCAGAAGTTTCTGGAGCTAAATGGTAGGATTTACCCTGACCTGATTAAAGTCTTTTTCACCAACTTGTCATTTGAAGGATCCACTCTAAAAACTCAAGTCAAAGGAGTGGACATTGAGATTACTCCCAATGTTTGGAAAGAGGTTGTTGGACTCAAGGATGAAGGTGTAAAAGTCACCAAAGGGTATACCTCGGATGTTGAAGAATTTAACAAAGTTCAATACTTTCGTTCTTGTCTGAAGAATAGGCGTGACTCCGTAAGTTCCTTCAACACTGGAAAGTTGAAGCTTGAGGAAAGGGTACTCGCGTTCATTGTGGCCTGGCAGCTCACACCCAGGGGGAGCAATCATGCAGTACTAAATGAAGGAGATTTGGTACTGATGTACTGCATTCACCACAGAATAAGGGTGAACTGGGTTTTTGTCATCAAGGACCACATGATCAAGGCTAAGCGGCTAAGTGATTTTAGATATCCTTATGCAATGTTGATTTCTAAGTTTTTACCTCATTTTGGTGTTGATTTGGAAGGTGAATTAGTTGAAACTGTTCATCCCACAAATGAGGTCAATAATTCTGTCCTTCATAAAATGGGATTCATCAAAATTGACGGTGAGTGGATCTCAAAAGAAGAAGCTGGGAGAGAAGAAGAAATTGAAGAAGAAGAAGAAGAACAAGAGGAAGATGTCAATACTGGTGTCCCGGATGCTGCTGCAGTGAGATCATCAGACCCGATGGAAGAGCAGTCTCCATTAGAAATGATTCCATACATTCCACAACCTGACCGTGGCACGCCTCTCTCACAGTTCGAAAGGACCATGCTGCATCAGATGAATGAATTGCAAACCAATCAAAGGAGGCACATGGAGATGACTTTTGCTCTGCGGGCTCGTCAGCATCGTCTGGATGAAGATTTCATTGCCAGATTTCAACACATTGATAATCAACTGGAAGATATCTACAACAGGATTGGTGATCTTCAATTTAATCAAGGTCCCTGGAACGGGGATGAATGAAGTCTTGTTTTTTTATGCTATTGTTCTCTTGTTTCTTTTCTTTGTTTTTTGTTGTTTTGTTTTATTTTGGGTACCTACGTGGTACTATTGGACTGTAACTAAACACTTTATTTGATGCAGTCAAATAGGGGGAGAAGTGTTTGCTTATAACTGTCACTACACACACACCACAAATATATGTCTCTGTTTTGTTATTATTTGTGCAGGTGCAGTGATTATTTGTCTCCATCAAATAGGGGGAGATTGAAGCACTTGTTGGATTTGATGAAGACATATTGAGTTGATATAGTTTAGTTTGTGGGTGTGTAGTTGAATAGGTTAGAAGTTTAGAACTTAATCTCTTGATAGGCAAATAAAATCTTGTGATAAGCGCAACATCTAAGTGTTTTTCCTTACTTCTAGCGGCAAAATTCCACCGAGAGAAAGGTGTCGGCAAGAAGTGCAGGCAGGGGGCTCCTCGAGTTCACGTCCCAGGCGAAGAAGGCGTCCATGACAGCTTGGTGTACTGTGTCGATATGGAAGGGAAATAAGATTGTTCCAAATATGATTAGAACCAGGGTTTTGTTAAAAGCAGCCCATTCTGCCCTTTCAGCCAAAGAGGACAGATGGTCTTCTAACATTGAGATTTTCCAACCCTGGATATTCTCTTTCTCTATCAAGGTAGTCTGCCGGAATGGCAATCGGATGATGGCAGCGACTTGTGCTGCAGAAGTATATGCTCTGTGGCGGATATGGATCCCGGCTGATTTGGGTCATTTAAGCATAATCTCATATTCCTTTAAAGTGGGCACCACATCGAACTGCGGGAATTCAAAGCAGTGCAAACTAGAGTTCCAAAAATGAACTAGAACCCTGATAAAAATGGGATCGACCCAGATCTTCAACAGGTCAAGAATCCGTCCATAGGATTTTTTGAAGTCGGAGGGGACCTCTGGCGGCATTATCGTGCAAAGCCGTTCCAGCTTCTCAGTATGGTACCGAGGAATGTCCACTTTCTTCAATTGTCTACTCGTCCCCTCCATTTTCTAAAACCAAAATGCATGCTGATGAATATGATGTTTATCGTGGGTATGCATACGAGTGTTTCATTTTTCCTATTTATCATGTTTTATTTCTATATGATGTATGATAGTACTCGCGTATTTATTTTTTCAGAAAAATAAACTACCTACCTGGATGATTTATGAATTTAATGTTTGTGAACAAAGTCCCATTTATTTGATTTGGGTCTTTATTTTGATTTTTTTTTAGCCTTTTATCTTTTTTGTCGGACTGTGTGGCTACATAGCTTACAAAGAACCTGAAAACAGGCTAGCTAAAGGCAGACTGTCCGAGATAAAATGGTTTATTACAAAAGAATAATTTTAGCATCCCTTATCTCTTCTGTCGGATTGTGTGGCTACTTAGCTTACAAAGAACCTGAAACCAGGCTAGTGAAAAGGCAGACTGTCTGAGATAAGGGTGTTTATTGTAAAAAAAAATAATATTTTTCTTATCTATTGTTTGGTTATGTTATGCAATCAAATGCAACAAACAAATGCACACACAATACACTCATCCGCAATAAGACGAGAAGTCGTTTTAATCACTAGGTAGGGTTTTCCTGCAGAAAAAGTGCATTGGCAAAGGTAGGTTCTAACTGTTCTCACCAAGGCTTAGGCCCCCAAGGTGCCCACATTATAGGGTCCCCACTCTCCAGCCTTCCAACCATGATTAGCACTAAGGCCATAGTCAGTCTTTGTGCTAAAAGAAGAAGGTTATCACCTTGAGTGGTGGTTTCCGATCATACTAGTGGGCACATGGCCCTCACTATGGCAAACCATACTTGCCACCCACTCCCTATGGATTTCTCACTTGCCCCCGGGTATAGAGGGAACTATTCTGTGCAAAGGTTTGTGTACAATTTGTATTTCAAACAATTGCGTAAAATAAACAAACGACAGTTATTAAATCCAAGCAACTAAAGCATGTTATAATACAAGGTAGGGTAAAAGCGAAATTTCTTAGTTCATTTATTAAACTGGCCCATCACTAAATGGGAGCAACTCTCTAGGCTTCCCCAGTGGAGTTGCCATCTGTCGCCGCCGTCAAAAGAGGCGATCAGAGCGACGCGATGGTTCTGACTTTCCATTTTTCACGTTTAATTATGGGTGAAGTTAAAACGCCTTTAGGTTGTCCGATAACCAGGCTGAACCTAAGGGCGAGGTTTTCGAAAGGGTGTTCTTAGATCGTCCGATAACCGGGCTGACCTAACAACAAATTTGAAAGGATTCTTATGGAGTCGCCATCGATGTTTTTACCAGAAACATCGAAAAAGAGGAGAAAAAGGTGTTGGTTTCTTAGAAAAACCAACTTCGATCGTTAAAACTAGAGTTGGGTAAGGGAGTTAGTTACGTATAAGGGAGGTATTATCTCCCTTACGACGCCCCTATCGGGTTCCCTATGACAGGCCAGTTATTTTATAAATAAACTTTTGAAATGACGTTTTTACCCTTTTATTTGCGGAATTAAAATAATGACTACATGGACCTAGTAGCTATTGCACAATTCAATATAAGTAAAAAAAAAGACAATAAAAGAGTGGGAGAGAGTGAAGAAACCTCCGGAACAAGCTTTGATTAATTCTCGTAAAAAATAGGGTGCGTTTGGCAGCCCTTCACTCTTACAACGTCGAATTCTCTCTTGAAACGCTATAAAAACTCTTTTAAACACTCAGAAACTTCGGAAATGCTTCGGAGGGGCTCTAAAAGAAGAATTTTGAGAAATTGCAGAAGGAAAGGTGGAAGAGCTGTGTGAAATGAAGGGGAGAGCCCTCCCTATTTATAGGGATTTGCGCCTATCAGGTAGAGACCGCTATCTCGCCTGGCAAGGTCGAGACGACGATCTCGACTTTGATAAATGGCGAGACCGCCATCTCATTTGGCGAGATGGTGGTATCGACTTGTCAAATGGTGAGAGGCCCTCTCGCCAAACGGGAGGCGGGGTCTCACCAATGGCAAGTGGCGAGACGGCCGTATCCACTTGCCATTGGCCGAGACGGCGGTCTCGAAAAGCGAGACGGCGGTCTCGACCCCTGAAGGTGGAAAACCTTATTTTTTGTATAGAAAAGCCTTCCTACTCTAATATGGGGCCTACTAGTCTCTCCTAGTGGCTTTTTAGGCTCTGTCCATCTTCGAATAGGAGGTCTTCTGTTCTTTATTTTGAGATCGGGCAAGATTTGGGGTCGGCAAGCACCCCTTGCAAATTTATAAAAGCTTGCTTCGAAGGTTCTTAAACCTCTTATTCTCTTTTATCGCTTTTGTTAATTACTCTCTCTGTGCATTAGTTATTAGGGCCATGTAGTCAATTATTTAAATTTCGTAATGAATAAATGAGGGTAAAACCATAATTTTAATGTTCTTATTCTAAAAATAAACAGTCCATCATAGGGAACCCGAAAGGGGCGTCATGGGGAAGCTAATGCCTTCCCCGCACGTAACTAACTCCCTTACCTAACTCTGGTTGTAATGACCAAAGTTGGTTTTTCTTAAAACCATCACCTTCCTTTTCCCTTTTCCAATGTTTTTGGTTAAAATATTGGTGGGGACTCCAAGACCTATTTATGAAAACCTCACCCTTAGAATATTTCGATTATCGGACATCCTAAGGGTGATGACCTTTAAAATGCGAGTCGAATCGAAAAAATCATCGCGTTGTTCTGACTGCCTCTTTTGACAGCGGTGACAAATGGCGACTCCACTGGGGAAGCTAGAGAGTTAATCTCATTTAGTGATGGACTAGTTTAATCAATAAGAACTCAAAATTGTGCTTTTACCCTTCCTTGCTTTTATAACATGATTTATTTTTTGGCTTTAATAACTGTTGTATTCTTACTTTATGCAATTGTTTGAAATAACAACTATACACAAACCCTTACACACAACAGTTCCTTTATACCCAGGTGCAAGAGAGAATACACATAGGGAGTGAATGACAAGTACAACCGGTCGTTGTAATGGCCTTAGTGCCAGCAGGACATTCTCGGAAACCACCACTCAAGGTGATAACCCTTTGTTTTCTGGTCTGAGAACGTCGACACGGAGATCCATGCATGGTTTGAAGACTTGGAGACAGAGGGACCCTATAATGGGGGCACCTTAGGGGCCTGGCCTTGGTGAGAACAGTTAGAACCTACCTTTGCCAATGCACTTTTTTTCAAGATACTCGTACCTCGTGATAAAACTCTGTTCGTGGATGAGTGAATTGTTTGTGCATTTGTTTGTATATTTTCTTGTTGCATAGCATAATCATACAACAATAAATAAAATCTCAAAAAACCTTTTCCATAACAAACACCCTTATCTTGGACAGTTCACATTTTAGCTAGCCTGGCTTCAGGTTCTTTGTAAGCTAATTAGCCACGTGGACCGACAGAAGAGATAAGGGGATCTAAAACCATTATTTCATAATAACCACCATTATCTCGGACAGTCTGCATTTTAGCTAGCCTGGTTTCAAGTTCTTTATAAGCTAAGTAGCCACGCAAACCGAAAAAAGGGATAAGGAGATAATATAATAAAAGAGCAAAAATAAAACTCATTCATTTAAAAATAACCGAATTTAACAAAACGATTTTTGACAAAGTCGTATCATTCATACCGCATCATTTTGTAAAGTGGTAAAACCAAGAGAGAAAATAAATGCACAAGAAACCATACGCATCATCCTAATAGAACCTCTCATACATAAATGCATTCATGCTAGGGGACATTAGATTTCCTTAAGACAAAGGCGAAAGAGGCCCAAGTATACTTGGACAAGTACGGGAATCTTCAATAGGGAAGAAACCATAAAAGTGGGTATGGCACTCCACAAAGCGTAAGCTTTAAGGATGACACCTAAGCCATTGTCTTAGGATACACTAATCTCACACCTATCATTCATTTCAATTAATAAAATTCATTTTGGCATCTTAGAAAGTGGTTGGTCTTCCCGTAATCCGAACCCGAGCGCAAAAAGCTAGAGCGATGGAATAGTTGGAGGAACAGAACCGCAAGCTCACCGCAGAGGTCAACTCCTTAAGAGAACAAATGGCGCAGATGATGGAGGTAATGCGCCAGCATAACCACAATAAGGGAGAAACTCATGGCGACTGCACCTCTCTCCATGAGGAGGTAGAGGAAGAGGAGTTCTTTTATGAGCAGAAAGCCCCCGTACAGTCCGACGCAAGGGCAATGCATATCCACACCCCCGAGGTATCCAAACAGTAGATATCTACCTTGGAGGAAAGACTAAAGGCGGTCGAGGGGCACAACTTTGACGTTAAGGAGGCAGCTGACATGTATCTTGTCAAGAACATCTAACTCCCTCCAAAATTCACAGTCCCATACTTCCCCAAGTACACAGGGCTGACTTGCCCCAAAAACCATCTGACGATGTACTGTCGTAAGATAGCTACACATGCTGAGAATGAGAAACTTTTGATCCATTGCTTCCAGGAGAGTCTGGCTATTTTAGCTCTCAACTAGTATATACAGTTGGAGAAGGGAAAGTCCAAACCTGGAAATAGCTGGCAGACGCCTTTCTCCATCGGTAGCGATACAATATTGATCTGACCCTAGATAGGTCAAATCTTCAAAATCTGAGCAAAAGGAACGACGAACCTTTTAAGGTGTATGCCCAGCGGTGGAGGGAGATGGCTGACTAAGTAGAGCCCCCACTGACAGACAAAGAAACGGTGGCCATGTTCATTGATTCATTGACGAGCCCTTATTATGATAAAGCGATAGCAAGCACATCCAACCTCTTCTTAGACATGGTCACCATCAGGGAAAGAGTGGAGCAAGGGTTAAGAAGTGGGAAAATAGCACGATCTTCCTCTTCCAACGTTTCATTCAAAAAGCCCTTTAACAAAAAAAAGGAGGAGGTTGTACATGCGATCAATCTTGCTACTCCTTCTTCCGCTCCACAAACGGTCCGACAACCATGTAAAAAGGAAAGGAAGTTTACCCCTCTTTGGACCTCCTACGGGAAATTGCTGCCCCAATTGCTGAGGCCAAGCTCCTGGCTCGCGTTCCTCCCAAGAAGATGGAGCCTCCCTACCCCAATTGGTATAAACCTAATGAAAAATGTGATTACCACTCGGATGCGCCTGGGCATTCAACGGAGAATTGCTTGACCTTGAAATATAAGGTCCAAGAGCTAATAGACGCCGGGTGGATAACTTTTGACGCTCCTACCTTCGATGTGGATATCAAGCCTCTGTCAAAACCAAAGTGAAAAGGGGTCGAATTAGGAGGATCAACTGTTAGGAGGTCAGAGGATTTTTGGGCCGAATAAACTATATTACCAGATTCATCGTACAGCTGATAGACAAATGTATACCCATCTTCAAGTTGTTGCGTAAGAATCAACCAACGGTGTGGAGTGAGGAATGTCAACAAGCATTTGACAAGATCAAGATGTGCTTGACCAATCCACCGATATTGGTGCCACCCATCGAAGGAAAACCTCTGATCCTATATTTGTCAGTACTCGAAGAATCCATGGGATGCGTGCTCGGTCAACAAGATGAAACAGGGAAAAAAGAGCGAGTCATATATTATCTCAGCACAAAATTCTTAGACTATGAGACCCGTTATATGCCATTTGAAAAAACATGTTGTGCACTAGTGTGGGCAACTCAATGTCTCCGACAGTATATGGCTCGACATACAACGTGGTTGGTCTCCAAAATGGACTCAATCAAGTACCTCTTCGAAAAGCCCATCTTGACCGGAAGGATAGATAAGTGGCAAGTACTCCTCTCAGAATTTGATATCATCCATGTCACTCAGAAAGCTATCAAAGGTAGTCCCCTAGCAAATTATTTAGCACATGGATCAATAGACGAGTATCAATCCCTGCAGGATGAATTTCCTGACAAACATATCATGCGTATTGAACACGGAGAGACCAAAGAAGATGTGTGGACTATGTTTTTCGATGGAGCCTCAAACATGCTTTGACATGGGATTAGAGCCACTTTAATATCCCCAAAAAAGAAATATATCTCGTAACGGCCAGGTTAAATTTTGATTGTACAAATAATATGGCCAAGTACGAAGCCTGTGCTTTGGGAGTCCAAGCATATTTAGATCATGGGATAACCAAACTCAGAATTTTCAGTGACTCATCCCTTGTTATCTATCAACTCAAGCGTGAAACCCAAAATTCCAAATTAATCCCATATCTAAAGTACATTCGCAATTTGACTTTGAGGCTGAAAAGCGTCACATTTGAGTATGTCCCTCAAGAAGACAATCAATTTGTGCAGACCCCAAATCTTGCCTAGCCTCAAAATAAGAGTAGAAGATCTCCTATTCGAAGATGGACAAATCCTAAAAAGCCACTAGGAGAGACTATTAGGCCCCATATTAGAGTAGGAAGACTTTCTTGTACAAAAAAATAAGGATTTCCACCTTCAGGGGTCGAGACCGCAGTCTCGCCTTTCAGGATTGTCGTCTCGACCAATGGTAAGTCGATATCGCCGTCTCGCCACTTGCCATTATCGAGACCCCCCTCCCGTTTGGCGAGATGGCCCTCTCGCCATTTGGTAAGTCGATATCGGCGTCTCGCCACTTATGAAAGTCGAGACCGTCGTCTCGACCTTGCCAGCCGAGACGACGGTCTCGACCTGATAGAGACGAATCCCTATTGTCGCCGCCGTCAAAACGAGGCGGTCGGAGCGACGCGATGGTTTTTTCGACCCTCTTTGATTTTTGCATTTTTTATGGGTGGGTACAACGTCCTTAGGTTGTCCGATAACCGGGCTAACCTAGAGACGAGGTTTTCGAAAAGTGTTTTTGGGTTGTCCGATAACCGGGCTAACCCAAGAACGGGTTTTGAAGGGTTCGTGGAGTCGCCACCGATGTTTTTACCGGAAACATCGGAAAAGGAGTTTAAAAGGCGTTGGTTTTCGAAAACCAACTTTGGTCATTAGAACCAGAGTTGGGTAAGGGAGTTAGTTACGTGTAAAGGAAGTATTAGTTCCTTTACGACACCCCTTTCGGGTTCCCTATGATAGGCCGGCTACTTTGGATAAATAATTAAATTGGAAAATTACGCTTTTACCCTTTTATTATGCGGTATTTAAATTTATGACTACATGGCCCTAACGTTTATTGCATAATTTAAATGAAAGCAGTAAAGATAGAAAGGGAGAGTATGCACCTCCAAAGCAAGCTTTTTATATTTCTCTTTAAAGAGTGGGTGCTTTTTGGCAACCCTTCACTCTACAACTCTCAGAAACTCCGGAAATGCCTCGGAGGGATTCTAAAGAAGATTTAGAACGCTCAATTTATGCCTAGAGACACTCAGAAACTCCGGAAATGCTTCGGAGGGATTCTAGAGAGAGAATATCTAGAGAGAAGGAGGAGCTACTGTGCTTGGTGTGTGGAAATGAGGGGGGGAGGACCCCTATTTATAGGTTTTCACGCTGTCAGGTGGCGAGACCGCCGGTCTCATCTGACAGGGTCGAGACTGTCGTCTCGTCCAACGAGACCGCCATCTCAACCTGTCAACGCGGCGAGACCGCTGTCTGGAGTAACGAGACCGCCGTCTCGTCCTTCGCAAGTGGCGAGACCGTCGTCTCGTCAAGCGAGACGGCGGTCTCGCCACTTGCATGAGGCGAGACGACGGTCTGGGAATTCTAGAGGGCGGTCTCATCCCAACAAAGCGAGAAAACTTATTTTTTGTACAGAAACTCCCTCTTATCCTAGTATGGGGCCTAATAGTCTCTCCTAATGGCTTGTTAGGCTTCATCCATCTTCAAATAGGAGGTCTTCTGGTCTTTATTTGGAGGCCGGGCAAGATTTGGGGTCTACAGCTGCCCCCCCTTTACCCGACCAGTCGACTGCTGGCCTTTTGTGCCAGGGTGATCGACTGGAGGGTAAAGGAGTTGACCCTCTTGCCCGGTTGCCCTTCAGATGCTTCGTCTTTGCGGCGGATGATCTTCTGGGGAAATGTTGTGTTGTGCGCCTCTGGGATGCTCCTTCGACGCGGTAGCTGACCCCTTCGGCTGATGGGTACGAACCCCCATCTGGTTTGACGAGTACGAACCCCCACCCGGTAAGCCCCCTTTTGTAAGGCCTGATGAGTTTACACCCTCATCTGGTGTTTGACGAGTACGAACCCCCGCCCGGTAAGCCCCCTTTTGTAAGGCTTGATGAGTTTACACCCCCATCTGGTGTTTGACGAGTACGAACCCCCGCCCAGTAAGCCTCCTTTTGTAAGGCTTGATGAGTTTATACCCGCATTTGGTGTTAAGCCTCCTGATGCTCCATCTTGCGGTAGCTGATCCTTTGGTTGACGAGTACGAACCCTCGTCTGGTTTGGTGCCTCTGGATGCCCCTTCTTGCGGTGGCTGATCCTTTGGCAATGGTGGCGGCTTACTGATTCTGACCATGCGCCGACTCCTTGGGGAGTGATCTCTGTGTTAGTTGATTGTTTTTGGATTTCTTGAATGGTCATCTGGGTTGTGCCGGGGATTTTGTTGGTGTTTCATCCAGCTTTGTTGATTGCTGGGGATTCTCTGTTTTGATCTTTTGGTGATGCCTCTTGAGTAGGCGGATATCCATTGAGTTTCTGGTAATGCCTCTGAGTAGGCAGATATGTAAATGGTCTTTCTCTTTTTGGTGATCTACCGGGGAATTGATTGCCTTCCCGGGGATCTAATTTTGATTTTCCCCTTGAGGGAATGGAGTTTTGACTCCTTGTTGGATGTTGTTGGTATGAGATGGCTTAATCCCGCCTTTTTCTCGCGGTTTTATCTCTTTTTTCTCGCGATTTAGGATTTTGGCTTTTTCCTTGAGCGTATGCCTTTTTCTTTTTTTAGTTTAAGTTAAGAGTTTTTTTTTTTTTTTTTTTTTTTTTTTTTTAACGCCGGCTTTTGCAAGAGATGGCAAAAAGATGCATGAAATAGAATTTTTATTTATGGGGGGAATTTTTATTACAACCCTATTTTTGGAGTTACTATCCCTATGGGCTATCCTCTGGACCCGATCCCTGGGGAGGGAAATGCTGGTACATGTGATACCGGAAGTCCTCCTGCTCTTGGACTTCATCCTGGTATCGTTGCTGGAACGTGGTCCAGTCGTGGCGCATGTCCTGCTGGTGCTGGTACATTTCTCCCAGCCGGGCGTCAAAGGTATCTTGTCTTTGAGTCAATTGCTCTTGCCTCTGGGATAGTTCCTCTTGTCTTCGGGACATCTGCTCTTGCCTCACAGTCATATGGTCGAACTGCTGGCATAGGTCGCCCATGTGGCGGTGCATGCCAGCAAAGTCATCCGCATACCGGGGCGGTTGCTGCTGCTGCTGCTGCTGGAAGTCGGGAGGTGTAGGCAGATCCTGCATCGCGTCCTGCATCGCGTCCTGGAGCTGCATGCGGATCAGCATTCCCATGCTGACCAAGATTGACCCGCCGATGGATTCGGGTCGCAGTTTGTGGGCCAGCTCTTCCCGGCCAGGGCACCCCAAACTTTCTGCTAGGGGGGTGATGAGTGGAGCCATGAGGACAGCCCCCGTGGATCTGTGCCCGAAGTCCTTGAGGGCTCTCAGGAAGAAGTACCCGGGGTTGCAGCGCCGCCTCTGGCTCATGCAATATAGTACGAAGAGGTCAGGGAGGGATATTTTCCCCTGACTCTCTTTCCTCCCGTGTATGGTTCCTACCAGCAGCTTGTGGCAGATACGGAGTGCTGGGGGGAGTGCGGATCCCCTCATCAGCGTGGGCAGCGTGGTGGCTCCCGTGAGCTCACGCCACATCTCGGCAGTGGTAAGGTTGGTGGGCCGCGAGCAGATGGCCTCACGATACTCTTGGGTCATGGCGTCCTCGGGCCGGACGAACCCGATGGCTACGTTGAACTCTCTGAGGGTGGAGGTCTGGTATTGTCCACCCATGAAGTAGGTCACCATCCTGGTGGGAGGCAGGCCCGAGACCGTGGAGGGGACCTCGGAGTAAGAGACGGAGGCTAAGAACTCCAGTACCGCTTGCGGGTACACATGTGTAGGTGGTGGCTGTAGCAGGAAGCCCCACCCGATGCTATCCAGATGGGCCCGGACGTCGTCCTCCCATCCGAACTCAGCTAGGATGTTGAAATCCAGCTTGAGCATTGGATGCCACTGGTAGGTCCGAATGTTTTCCAGACGGGCCTGGTGCTGTGGCGATAGTTGAGAAGGGTCCTGGGGCGGTGGTGCTGCAGAACTACTGGCACCGGCAGTGTTTCTTCTCTTCCTGGAAGCGCTTCTGCTAAACATTCTGACCAAAGGGTGCTTGGGAGTGCAGGAGTTGAGAGAAATGAGGTTCTGGAGGCAAGGGGAGTTGTGAGGAAGTCCCCAAGCGCGCCCCCTATATATAGGGAATTTTGCAAAATCGAGACCGCCGTCTGGGTGAGCGAGACGGTGGTCTCGACGTTCGGCTTAAGCGAGACGGCGGTCTCGTCGAGCGAGACGGCGGTATCGTTTTCGCCTGCGCCGAGACGGTGGTCTGGTTTGTCCAGACGGCGGTCTCGTCCTGTTGGGTAACCGAGACGGCGGTCTGGTTGGTCTAGACGGCGGTCTCGAATTACGGAAGAGATTTTTTATTATTTTTATTATTTATTTTTTGAGAGAGGTAATAGGACCTGGTCTAAAAACATTTTATGCATGCAATGTTTTTATTTTTTGATGTCCTATAATGCCTATTTTGATTAAGTTTTCAGAAGGATTTAACCAACGTGTCTCGTTGCGTCGAAAGCCTTCTGATTTGCTGCGTTTACTCTTGGCTGTACCATGCCGGACTTCTTGTGACCGAAAGGTAATTTCTTTCTTTCTCTTCTTCTCTTTTCTCTTTTTTTTTTGTTTTTTCTTTTCTAGAGCACTTTTTGTCATGTGGTGTCCCCTTTTCCTTGCTTTAGGGATTTCAATCCTCTTGTTGACTATACGCCTCCATATTCCCAAATTAATTATTAGAATATTGTCGTGAGGGTCAAGAGAAAAGAAGTAAAGAGGTAGAAAGTCAATGGTTTGTGTTTTAGAGGGTTGATTTTTATTGATAAAAGGATTTGTAAGAACGGATGGCTAAGGTTAAGCCTGGGTGTTTAGGCTTTGTCTAAGCAAACATTTTTTTTCCTTTCTTGTATTTGCGCTCTTTGGTTTCATTTCCATTGCTTTTAAATGGCTAGCTGATTTCCCTAGATCGCCCTTTGGGTTTTCGAACTAGGATACTGTGTATTGGCCCTAACTTTTGTCTAGGTTCCTTCTTTTGTAAAATTTTGGAGAAATCCTAGCGGACCTTTATTTGTAACCCTAACTTTTGCCTAGGCTACCCTTTATTGTTGTTCGGGTATCCTACCGGGTTGACCCTATCTTTTGTGTAGCCCCCTTAGTGGGTTTCCTACCGGGTAATTTGCCCTTTTCTTTGGCCTTTGGCTTCTCTGGGCTTTTTCTTTATTTGTTTGGATTTATATTTTTATTTTTTCACAGTATTGGCGAAGCATGACTTTCTTTAAGGATGAGGTGAAGTCTTATTTTTGATGTGCTTCTAATCAACTAACTTGATGGCAATAACAATGTTAATCATTTGGATGCGCCCCCCTTTTTTTTATTTTTCTTTCTCTCTACTTTTGTTTACTTAGACAGGGTCATTTGCATGGTCTAGTCAAAAGTAGAAAGAAGAGAAGCAGATAGAAAGAATCATTCTTTATTAATTAATGAGGGAATATGTGCCCTAAGATGCCCGGGGGTCGGGCTCGCCCTGGGGGATAATCTCTAACAATCATGGGGTTTACATCCCTTAAACAAAGAAAAAAATTTCCTAATGACTAGGGTGGCTCTTGACGCTTGCACCCCTCCACTTCGAAAAATTTGCTTGAGTGTGCGGAGGGGAGACTTCCCTTTTCTCCTTTCTGCCCGTCCCTTAGTAGGGTCATATCCTAGGCCATACTTGCAAGGATTGTCTTTGAATTCTGGGGGTTCCCTCATGCCTTGGGAATCTGCCCCCAGTCCTTGGCCAGGATGGTAACCGTGCTTCAACATCATGCGGGCTACCTTTGTGTTTCTGGGAAGTCGCTCTATGCTGGCAATTTCGAGTGCTTGAAAAGATGTTTCAAGGGCCTCTTCAGCCGCATCCACATAAGGTTGGGTAGACGGTCCACTGATCAGGATATCGTCTTCTGCTTGGACCGTGACCAGTTTGTCGCCCATTATGAATTTGACTTTCTGGTGGAGCGTCGAAGGTACTGCCTTTGCTCCGGAGGTTTCTTCACTTTCTCCCTCTCTTTTACATATTTTTAATTTATATTTATTTGTGCATTAGCTATTAGGGCCATGTAGTCACTATCTTTTAATTCCGCAAATAAAAGGGTAAAAGCGTCATTTTAAAAGTTTGTTTATAAAATAACTGGCCTATCATAGGGAACCTGAAAGGGGCGTCGTAGGGAAGCTAATACCTTCCCTACACGTAACTAACTCCCTTACCCAACTCTGGTTATAATGGCCAAAGTTAGTTTTTCTTAAAAACCAATGCCTTCTTTTCCTTTTTCGATATTTTCGGTAAAAAAATCGGTGGCGACTTCATAAGAACCCTCTTCAAAAACCTCACCCCTAGGTCCATCCCGGTTATTGGACAACCTAGAGGCGTTGTAACCTCACCCATATAAAATAGGAAAATGGAAGTTGGAACCATCGCGTCGCTCCGACCGCCTCTTTTGACAGCTGCGACAGATGGCGACTCCACTTGGGAAGCCTAGAGAGTTGATCCCATTTAGTGATGGGCCGGTTTAATAAATAAACTTAGAAATTTCGCTTTTACCCCACTTTGTCTTATAACATGTTTATTTGTTTGGCTTCAATAACTTTTGTTTGTTTATTTTATGCAATTGTTTGAAATACAAATTGTACACAAACCCTTGCACACAACAGTTCCCTCTATACTCGGGGGCAAGTGAGAAATCCATAGGGAGTGGGTGGCAGGTACGGTTTGCCGTAGTGAGGGCCATGCAGCCCACCAGTATGATCGGAAACCACTACTCAAGGTGATAACCTTCCTCTTTTGGCACAAAGACTGACTATGGCCTTAGTGCTAAGCATGGTCAGAAGGCTGGAGAGTGGGGACCCTATAATGGGGGCACCTTGGGGGCCTCAGCCTTGGTGAGAACAGTTAGAACCTACATTTGCCAACGCACTTTTTTGCACTAAAACCCTACCTCGTGATTAAAATGTCTGCTTACGCGTTCGCGGATGAGTGAATTGTGTGTGCATTTGTTTGTTGCATTTGATTGCATAGCATAACCCAACAATAGATAAAAACAGAAAAATCACAAAAATATTTTTGAAATAAACACCCTTATCTCGGAAAGTCTTCCTTTTAGCTAGTCTGGTTCCAGGTTCTTTATAAGCTAAGTAGCCACGCAGTCCGATAGAAGAGATAAGGGACGCTAACATTATTCTTTCGCAATAAGCAATTCTATCTCGGACAGTCTGTCTTTTAGCTAGCCTGGTTTCAGGTTCTTTGTAAGCTAAGTAGCCATGCAGTCCGACAGAAGAGATAAAAGGTGCTAAAACGAACAACAGAAATAAAAAAACAAATAAATCCAATAAACGAAAAATAAACTCATAAAACAATTTGCGACAAAAGTCAAATCATTTCGCATCATGTCATAAGTGGAAAAACCAAGAGAGAAAATAAAAGGAAAGTACACATCAACATCATTCTGAAAAACTCTCATACATAAAACACATTCATGCTAGGGGGTATTAGATATCTCTAAGACAAAGATGAAAGAGGCCCTAAGCACATTTGTAACCATCCACAGGGAAGGGACAAATGTACTAAGGTATATGGTGATCTTTGTCATACTTGTCAAAAACTATGACAAGAAAGGAACCATTATACCAAAGTGGGTAGGGTACCCTACATAGCGTAAGCTTAAAGGACGATACCTAAGTCACTGTCTTAAAAGATACTAGTCCCACACTCATCATTCATTTCATTAATAAAATTTTTTGGGCATTCTAGAAAGTGGTTGGTCCTCTCCCCGTCCGAACCCGCGCGCAAAAAGCAAAGGCCATGGAGAACCTGGAAGAGCAAAATCGCAAGTTCACCGCTGAGATTAACACCCTCTGGGAACAAATGGCGCAACTAATGGAAGCCATGCGCCAACAGAGTCAAAATAAAGGCGAGACTCAAGCTGATCAAGCCTCTCTCCATGAAGAAGAAGAAGAAGAAGAAGAAGAAGAAGAAGAGGAATTCCTCTTCAATCAAAAGACCCCTATTCAATCCGACACTAGGGCAATGCACATCCACACCCCGAAGGTGTCCAAGCAGCGAATCTCCGCCCTAGAGGAGAAGCTGAAGGCGGTAGAGGGACACAACTTTGACGTCAAAGAGGTGGCGGATATGTGTCTAGTCAAGAATATCCATTTCCCCCCGAAATTCAAGGTCCCGGACTTCCCTAAGTATGTTGGGCTGACCTGCCCCAAGAACCATCTTACGATGTACTGTCATAAGATGGTTGCGCATGCTGATAACGAAAAACTCCTGATTCACTGCTTCCTGGAAAGCTTGGCTAACTCGAGCTCAAAAATGCAGGGGCCACCTATCAAAGGGCTATGGTCACACTATTCCACGACATGATCCACAAGGAAATAGAAGTATACGTGGATGACATGATCGCCAAGTCCAGAAACGAAGTGGACCATATCCAATATCTCAAGAAGCTATTCGATCGGCTTCGAAAGTACCAACTCCAATTGAACCCGGCAAAATGTACTTTCGGAGTACGGTCAGGAAAACTCTTAGGGTTCATCTTCAGCAAAAGGGGAATCGAGGTAGACCCCGATAAGACCAAGGAGATTTTGGAAATGCCCCCACCAAGCACGGAGAAGGAGGTCAGAGGATTTTTGGGGCGAATCAACTATATTGCTCGTTTCATCGCACAGCTGACGGATAAAAACCAGCCAACGGTGTCGAATGAAGAATGCTAACAAGCATTTGATAAAATCAAAACATGTTTAACCAATCCACCAGTATTGGTACCACCAGTTGAAGGAAGACCTCAGATCCTATACCTGTCAATACTCAAAGAATCCATGAGGTGTGTGCTCGGTCAACAAGATGAAATCGGGAAAAAGGAGCGAGCCATATGTTATCTCAGCAAAAATTTCCTAGATTATGAGACCCGTTATACACCATTCGAAAAAACCTTTTGTGCATTGGTGTGGGTAACTCAGCGCCTCTGACAATACATGGCTTGACACACAACATGGTTGGTCTCCAAAATGGACCCAATCAAGTACCTCTTCGAGAAGCCCATTTTGACCGGAAGGATAGCTAGGTGGCAAGTGATCCTCTCAGAATTTGACATCGTCCATGTCACCCAGAAAGCTATTAAAGGTAACCCCCTAGCGGACTATCTAGCCCATGGATCAACAAATGAGTATCAATCCCTACAGGATGACTTTCCCGATGAACATATCATGCACATTGAACACGAAGAGACCAAAGAGGAGGCATGGACCATGTTCTTCGATGGAGCCTCAAACATGCTTGGACACAGGATAGGAGCTATTTTGATATCCCCTGAAAAGAAATACATCCCCGTAATAGCCAGGTTGAATTTTGATTGTACTAATAACATGGCCGAATACGAAGCGTGCACACTGGGAATCCAAGAAACTCTAGATCATGGGGTTACCAAACTCAAAGTTTTCGGCGATTCATCCCTTGTCATCTATCAACTTAAGGGTGAATGGGAAACCCAGAACTCTAAATTAATCCCATATCTAGAACACATTCGCGATTTAGTTTCGAGGCTAGAAAGCGTCACCTTCAAGTATATTCCTTAGGAAGACAATCAATTTGCAGACGCCCTCGCTACTCTATCATCCATGTTCTCCTTAGATCAAGAGCATGAGATGCCAACCATTCAAATCAAGCTACATGACAAACAAGCTTTTTGCATGATAGTAAATGGCGAGCACGATCAAAACCCTTGGTATCACGACATCAAGCGATACCTCATGAAGGGCGAATATCCCAAAGGAATTCATGATAATGATAAAAGGACCATTCGTAAGAGGGTTGTAGGGTTCACGTTGATTGGAGAAACCCTCTAAAAAAGAGCTTCGATTCCACCCTTTTAAGGTGTGTGGATCATGAGGAAGCCCAAACCTTGATAAAAGAAATTCACAAAGGAGCTTTTCGGACCCATGCACCTAGGCATGTCATGGCAAAGAAAATCTTAAGGGTAGGGTATTTTTGGTCCACAATGGAGGCCGATTGTCACCAATACGCTAGGAAATGTCACAAGTGCCAAATCTATGCTGATAATGTTCGCGTTCTGCCCGCACCTCTCAGCACCCTGACTACACCATGGCCATTCTCTATGTGGGGCATGGACGTCATCGGACCCGTCGAGCCCAAAAGCATCTAATGTTCACCGTTTTATCTTAGTGGCCATTGACTATTTCACCAAATGGGTAGAGGCAGCATCATATGCACACGTGACTAGAAAAGTTGTGACCACCTTCATCAAGAGGAATATTCTATGTCGGTATGGTATCCCTCATTGGCTCATTACTGATAATGGGACCAATCAAAACTATAAGATGATGGAGGAATTATGCCAAGATTTCAAAATTCAACACCACAATTCCTCTCCATACTGACCTAAAATGAATGGTGTAGTAGAGGCAGCTAACAAAAATATCAAAAGAATCTTCCAAAAGATGGTGATAACCTACAGGGATTGGCATGAAATGCTACCCTTTGCCTTGCACGGATATCGAACTTCCGTAAGGACCTCCACTAGGGCCACCCCATTCTCCCTCGTATACGGCATGGAGGCGGTGTTGCCGGTAGAAATTGAGATACCCTCCCTAAGAGTTATTATGGAGGCGAAGCTAACATAAGCATAATGGATCTAAAATCGGTATGACCAGCTTAACCTAATCGAAGAAAAACAGTTGGACACCATTTGTCGCGGGCAAGTCTATCAAAAGAAGGTTAAGAAAGCCTACGATAAGAAAATCAATCCCCGCACTTTCCAAAAAGGAGATTTGGTAATAAAGAAACTGTTTCCCGCCCAAAAGGACAAAATTGGAAAATGGGCAGCAAATTATGAAGGACCCTTTATGGTCAAGCAAGCCTTCTTAGGAGGAGCCCTTATCCTCACTAACATGGACGGAGAAGAGCTTCGACATCCAGTCAACTCAGATGCAGTGAAGAAATATTACGCTTGAAGACATTGCTCATGACCAGGATTAAAACTCGCAAAGAGCGTCCTGGGCAAAAAAATAGGGTCCATATTCCTCGCTAGGACACGTCCTAGGCAAAAATTAGAGGTTAAAAAAAACACAACACACAGGAAAAAGAGAGAGCAATGATTACCTTAGCCAAAAACCACAAGGAGACTAAGGTAATACATTCCCAAAAGCAAGAAGACTTTGCATGATCTTCACTCCGAGCTCGAGCATCTCAACTGAAGCAACAAGGAAAAACAAGGAAACAAAAATTAGGGACATGATTGTTATAGCTTATACAGTGTAGCCAACCTTGGCCAGCTCTTCTTCTAAATTCCTTTGTAAATCCTTTTGTAAAAATAAACCATTTGTTTATATTAATAAAAATTATCTTCTTTTTTTCTTGACCAATTCATGAAAATGACTCTATATTAATGAAACATGAGCATGCATAAAAAAGACAACACAAGAAAGCACAAGAAAGGAAAAGAAAAAGGTAAAGAAAGATGCCTGCTAGATCGAAAACCCGCAAAGGGTGATCTAGGCAAAAGTTAAGGCCTTCATGAGCTTGCTAATATATCCTAGGCAAAAATTAAGGCAGCCCGCTAGATCGAAAACCCACAAAGGGCGATCTAGGCAAAAGTTAAGGCCTTCATGAACCCGCTAATATATCCTAGGCAAAAATTAAGGCAGCCCGCTAGATCGAAAACCCACAAAGGGCTGTCTAGGCAAAAGATATGGCTAAAACAAAAATAAGAGCTCATCAGAGTAATCATAGGAGAACAGCAAAAAGAGAATACCAGTCGCTTTCTAGATGCCTCAACTAAAAATAGATTGCATTTAAGGCATCTACACAAATAGTCGCACAAAAACGACTTTGTCAAAATAAAAATAAAAACGAAAAACTGCTTCAAGCAAATAACAATAACAAAAGAGCATTCATGTAAGGGAATTAGCTCTGTGCTTGCATTTGAAATCAGGAAGCACTCACAAACATCCTGATATATCAAAAGAGCAAGTCAAAAGACTCCCCAGCAAACAACGAAGCTGGATGACCACCGGAATAGCCGAAAAATAATCCTCGGCACACCAGATGACTTTACCAAGGAGAAAAAGCATTTCTCACATCTGCCCGACGCATGAGCTAGAGAAGTAAGCCGCCACCACCACCAGTCCTACGAAGGGGACTGTACCAGCCAAATGGGGAGTTCATACCCATCAACTTGCGCATGATCTGCACACAAGCTAGAGCAGTAAGTCGCAACCGGTCCTACGCTATGGACCATACTAGCCTGATGAGGGGTTTATAATCATCCAGTCTACGAACAGTGGACTGCAACTACCAACCTGATGGGGGGTTTATACTCATCAACTGAAGGGTCAACTACCAAAAGAAGGAGCATCCTGAGGTTCTACCACTTGTTAGATAAGGGGTCGACTACCGTAAGAAGGAGCATTCTGAAGCTACAACCAAACTGAATGGGGGTTCATACTCGTCAACCGAAGGGTCGGCTACCACAAGAAGGAGCATCCTGGAGGCGCACAACATTTTTTTGTCCAGAGGGTCGGTCACCGCAAGACGGAGCATCCGAAGGACAGCTGGGCAAGAGGGTTAACTCCTTCACCCTCCAGTCGATCTTTTTGGCATAACAGGCCAACAGTCGACTAGTCAGGTGAAGGTGGGGGGCAGCTGTAGACCCCAAATCTTGCCCGACCTCAAATAAAGAGCGGAAGACCTCCAATTCGAAGATGGGCAAGGCCTAAAAGGTCCTTAAGATAGACTATTAGGCCCCTTATTAGAGTAGGAAGGCTTTTCTATACAAAAAAAAAAGGATTTCCACCTTAAGGGTCGAGACCGCCGTCTCGCTTATTAGGACTGCCGTCTCGCCATTGGCAAGATTGAGATCGTCGTCTCGTTTGGCGAGACGGCCCTCTCACCACTTGCCATGGCGAGACCGCCTTCCCGTTTGGTGAGACGACCCTCTTGCCATTTGGCAAATCGATACCACCGTCCCGATTGGCGAGACGACGGTCTCAACCTGACAGGCGTGAATCCCTATAAAAGGAGAGCGGTCTCCCCTTCTTCTCACACAGTTCTTCCACCTTTCCTTCTAGCATTTCTTAGAATTATTCTTTTAGAGCCCCTTTGAAGCATTTCTAGAGTTTTCTAAGTGTTCTTAGAGAGTTTTTTATAGCGTTGTGAGAGAGAAAAGTCAACGTTGTAGAGTGAAGGGCTGCCAAAATGCGTCCTATCTTTAGAGAATTAATCAAGAAAGCTTGCTCTGGAGGTTTCTTCACTTTCTCCCTCTCTTTTACAGTTTTTTTATATATATTTATTTGTGCATTAGCTATTAGGGCCATGTAGTCACTATCTTTTAATTCCGCGAATAAAAGGGTAAAAGCGTCATTTTAAAAGTTTGTTTATAAAATAACTGGCCTATCATAGGGAACCTGTGAAAGTGATGAAGATCTTATTGATTTACTTTGGCAAAGATCTTGTTGATTTGATGAAGTCAAAGGCTACTTTGTGGCAGTCAAATGTCACTTAGATAAAAGGGTAGTAGGATTAGTGAGTCTGCATCTCCGCTTAGGTATAATCATTTTTATCTCTCGTTGCATGAGGTTTCTTCATTTAAAAGATTTTGCAAAATGCCTCTAAAAAGCGATTAAACGGTTAAAAACAAAGTATTTTGTTAAAAGGTTTTTAATTAACTATTTTAACTAATAGTTTACAAGCTTTATCAACTAAAATGTTCTTAACACTTTTTGCAACAAGTTTTTAAGCTGATATGTTTTTGAAATAATCGATTGTTTTCATTAAAGGAAGTTTTGAAAACCTTCTGTCAGTATTTTAACTGATATAGTTTCGAAATAACCGATTAAAATCACTTAAAATGTTCAGGGAAGTGTTCTGGAAGTATTTTAATCGATATAACTTTGAAATAATCGATTAAAACCACTTGGAGTATTTGTTGATTGATCAGAATGAGCATATGACCGATAAGAATGAGTTTTTGATCGATCAGAATAATTTTAATCGATTAAACTGTGATTTAATTGATTAAAACAACTTAAGAGAATTTCTGCTAAGCATTTTAATCGATTAAAACAGGTTGTTATCAGTTAAAATCACTTAAAAAAGTTTATAAGAATGTTTTGCAGTATTTTAATCGATTGAAAGATGAAACAATCGATTAAAACAGTTTGGAAGAATTTTTACAAAGGGTTTTAATTGATATAAACGTTGTCGTATCAGTTAAAACAAATCTGGAAAATAATCAAGAATGTTTTAATAGATTAAAAGAAGTTTTAACAGATTAAAACAAGACTTTTAACAGATTAAAAGATTATTTTAACAGATTAATTAAACCAGCAGTTTTGAAAATCTTCTATAAAAACAAAATTGATTGAACCTTTTAACATACATCTTTTAGCAAATCAAGCAATCAAAAGTGCTACTTTCAAGAGAGATTCGCGCTAGTTTTTGTCAAGTTCATAAGTGTTCTTTCTTGAGGAAAAACTGCATTCTTTTGGAGAAGAAACACATACTGCAGAGCTGCATAAATCTGGTTTGAGCGTTCTAAGTTTCTTCTATTTGTTTCTTTACTTTCTTTACTGTATTGTGGGTGCCTGGAATTGTGGGCACTGGTTTCTGTAGTTGGAATTTGGCTGCAGGGTTGGACAAGAACTGGAATTTGGTTCTTGGTGAAGGTTTAGGTGCAGGAACTGGAATTGTGGTTCTTGTGGTAGATTGAGTGTGAGATTAAAGTTGTAATCTGTAAAACGTTCAATCTAGTGGAACCCAGCTGGAATTTGGCTGGAGACTGGACATAGCCCTGGGATTGGGTGAACCAGTATAAACCTTGGTTGTATCTTTCTAAACCTTTCTCTTCTTTAATTCTGTCACTGCATTTACTTTTGATTGCTTGCTGTGTATGATTCAAGAACTGGTCTGAAATCTTAATCTTTGAAATAGATAATCTGTAATTTGCGAAAATCTTTCAAAGATCAATTCACCCCCCCCTCTTGATCTCAGCCTACATTTCTAACAACCTGAAAGGGGCGTCGGAAGCTAATACATTCCCTACACGTAACTAACTCCCTTACCCAACTCTGGTTATAATGGTCAAAGTTGTTTTTTCCTAAAAACCAACACCTTCTTTTCCTTTTCCGATGTTTTTGGTAAAAACATTGGTGGCGACTTCATAAGAACCCTCTTCGAAAACCTCGCCCCTAGGTCCAGCCCGATTATCGGACAACCTAGAGGCATTGTAACCTCACCCATATAAAACGCAAAGACGGAAGTCAAAACCATCGCGTCGCTTTGACCGCCTCTTTTGATGGCGGCGATAATTACTGATAATGGGACCAATCTGAACAACAAGATGATGGAGGAATTATGTCGAGACTTTAAAATTCAACATCACAATTCCTCCCCATACCGATCCAAGATGAACAGTGCAGTAGAGGCAACTAACATGAACATTAAGAAAATCATCCAACAGATGGTGATAACATACAAAGATTGGCACAAGATGCTGCACTTTGCCTTACATGGATATCATACTTCCGTACGGACCTCCACCGGAGCCACTTCGTTCTCCCTCATATATGGCATGGAGGTCGTACTGCTAGTGGAAGTCGAAATACCCTCCCTGAGAGTCATTACGGAAGCAAAGTTGACCGAAGAAAAATGGACCCAGAATCGGTACGACCAGCTTAATTTAATCGAAGAGAAACGACTGGATGCCATATGCTACGGACAAGCCTATCAAAAGAAGATTAACAAGGCTTACGATAAGAAGATCAATCCCCGCACTTTTCAAGAAGGGGATTTAGTAATAAAGAAGATGCTTCCCGTCCAGAAGGACAAACTTGGAAAATGGGCAGTAAACTACGAAGGACCCTTTGTGGTCAAGTGAGCTTTCTCAGGAGGAGCCCTTATCCTCACTAATATGGACGTAGAAGAGCTTCGGCACCCGGTCAACTCGGATGCGGTGAAAAAGTATTACACCTGAAGGCATTGCTCATGACCCATCAAGATGAAAACTCGCAAAGAGTGTCCTGGGCAAAATATAGGGTCTGTATTCCTTGCTAGGACACATCCTAGGCAAAATTTAGAGGTTCAAAAATAAAAACAAACAATAAAAAGAGCAATGATTACTTTAGCCGAAAACCACAAGGCGAATAAGGTAGTTGCCTTCCAAAAGCAAGCAAGCTTTGCATAGTCTTTACTCCAAACTCGAGCATCTCAACTGAAGCAATTAGGAGAACTAGGGAGACAAATGTTAGGGACATGATTGTTATAGCTTATACAATGTAGCCAACCTTGGCCAGTCGTGCTTCTAAATCCCTTTGGAAACCCCCCTGTAATGAAACATTCGTTTATATCAATAAAATTATCTTTTACTTCTTTTCTTGACCAAATTATGAAAATGCCTCTGCATTAATAAAACATAAGTACGCACAAAGATCCAACACAAGAAAGCATAAGAAAAGAAAAAGGCCAGCTGAATCAAGAAATCAAGGTGGTCCAAACAAAAGATAAGATTAGAGCAAAATTCGCAGGGGAACCTATTAGCTTCCAGCAACCAACAAGAAGAACAATCACTTTCTAAACACATCTCATAGAAAGATAGATTGCATTTAGAACATCCACACAAATAGTCGCACAATATGACTCTGTCAAAATCAAAAAGAAAAAAAAACACATTCATGCATATAAGCAGACTTGGCTCCATGTTTGCGATTGAAAACAGGAAGCATCCAAGTTTCCAAAATATTTCTCCCCCAAGAAAACAAGAACAGGTCATCATCAAAATAAGAAGCTTCCGTGAACCAACTACCATTCTCCCATCAAAGAATGAAGGCAACCTTCAACATGAAGTCTCCACCTTCAAAGCAAAGCATCCGGGTACTCAAAAGCATTATCAATTCTCCAAGAAGAAGACCAGCCTACTCAGAGGCTAGACCATACAAGTCGTAAAAGACTACACTTCAAACAAAGCATCTGCCTGCTCAGAGGCGCCACTAACTCAATCCCCAATGGATTCCTACCCGCTTTAAGAGGCATTCACCAAAAATCCCCAGCACTCAACCAGTTGGAAGAAAGCCAAAGAATCCCCGGCAAACCAGAAGACTACACCGCAAAAAAAAAAACAAAAGTCACTCCCCACGGAGTCGGTGCATGAGCCAGAGTAGTAAGCTGCCACCACACATAACTTTGTGGCAAGGAAAGTCCCGAAGACAAAGACCTGCGCACGAGCAAGATCAGTGCACATGAACAAAATCAGTAAGTCGCTACCACACCAGTCCTACAAAGTGGACTGTCAAACTAGACGGGGGTTCGTACTCGCCAAACCAGATGAGGGTGCGTACTCATCCAGTCCTACAAAGTGGGCTGCAAGTTCTCCCAACTAGACGAGGGTTCGTATTCGTCAAACTAGATGGGGGTGCATTCTCATCCGGTCCTATGAAGTGGACTGAAAACCAAACCAGACTAGGGTTTGTACTCGTCAAACCAGATGTGGGTGCGTACTCATCAGGCCTTACAAAAGGGGGCTTAAACCAAATTTTACAACGGAAGGGGTCAGCTACCGCATCAAAGGAGCATCCCGGAGGATCACATTCAGCGTCCAAAGGTCAGCTACCATGACAAGGGAAGCAACCGAAGGACAACCGGGCAAGAGGGTCAACTCCTTCACCCTTCAGCCGATCTCTTGGTATAATCGGCCAACGGTCGGCTAGTCAGGTGAAGGGGGGGCAGCTGTAGACCCCAAATCTTGTCTGACCTCACAATAAAGAGCAGAAGACTTTTGTTGAAAGATGGACAAGGCCTCGAAGGTCCCTAGGCATGCTTACTAGGCTCCATGTTAGAATAGGAAAGCTTTTTGTACACAAAAATAAGAGAATTCTGCCCAAAAGCATGAGATGGTCATCCCATTTGGCTAGACAGCCGTCTCGTTTGGAAAGATGATCGTCTCGCCATTCACTAGTGGAAATATAGGTTTCTATGACGGGTTTTTATCACGGTCGTAGTCCACCCGTCATAGTATGTGGCGCGGTGGCATTTTTGTAATAAAATCATAAACTTTCTATGTCGGGTAAGTTTTAACCGACATAATAAGTGGAAAGGTCACTTTTTATGTCGGTTAAATCTTACCCGACATAGAAAGTTCACTTTCTACGTTGGTTAAGATTTACCCGACATAGAAAGTTAACTTTCTATGTCGGGTAACATTTAACCGACATAGAAAGTGAACTTTCTATGTCGGGTAAAATTTACCCGACATAGAAAGTGTCTTTGATGACGGGTGTTAGGGCAACCGACATAGTATCTCCCTACGCTCCATTTCATTTCATCACTTCCCCCATAGCAGAGCTCCCCTGTATGTTTCTCCCTACACTCCATTTCTTTTCATCAGTTCACCCATAGCAGAGCTCCCCGTTCGCCTGTGTACGTTTCTCCGCACCCACATTTGCTCGTCACGCCACCTGCCAACGCTTCGTGCCGCCTGCTGCTACTGGTGCCCGTCGCCTGGGATACGTTTCTCCCCACCCAGCTCTGCACGTCACGCCACCTGCCACCTCTGTAGGTCTTCAAGAGGTAAGTTTTCGTGCTTGCTTTAGCCATTGTAGGTTTACGGTATTGAATCTAGTAAGTAATAATGCTTGTTAAGAGAGGGAAACATCACGGGTGCCTTTAGCTAATTTAGAGATGTATTGTAAGTAGTTTAGTCATTTGAATGTGTTTCGTAGGCATTTGAATGTGTTTCGTGATTTTGATTTTGAAAATTAGATTTGTATTATAATGTAGTTATTTTGAGAGTGGAGTTGGATTTCGTGTAGGCATTATAATGTAGTTATTTCGTGTTTCACGTAGCTAATTTGATTTTGAAAATTAGATTTGTAACAATGGATCGGAGTTGGATCAATTATAGACGAACAACAAATGAATATGAGAGTGGAGTAGAACAATTCCTTGAATTTGCTAAGATGAATGTTCCGGATAATGATGGAAGATTCTATTGCCCTTGTGTTAACTCGCTTGAATGAGCGAAGATTACCGACTGAAGTTATTCGGGAACATGTTCTTTGTGATGGTTTCCTAAAGAGTTACATAAAGTGGACATGGCATGGTGAATTATTAAACATGCCAAGTCTAGAAGACAAAGAAGAAGTTGATCTAGAGATGGATGATTAGCTGGAGGAAATGATTCGTGAACTTGGACAAGATGCCTTCCAACATACACATGTGTACGAGAAGTTGTCCAATGATGCAAAAGAGCCTTTGTATACAAATTGTACTAAGTTCACACGATTGTCGGCGGTACTAAAATTGTTCAATGTGAAGGCAAAGAATGGGTGGACTGATAAAAGTTTCACAGAATTGCTTGAGTTGTTGAGTGACATGCTCCCTGAAGGTAACACATTGCCAACCCGCAATTATGATGCTAAGAAGATATTGTGTCCAATGGGTATGGAGTACCACAAAATTCATGCATGTCCGAATGATTGTGTGTTGTACAGAAAAGAATTTGAGAACTATCACGAATGTCCACAATGCGGGGAATCACGATACAAGAAGAAGGATGGTGATTTTGACAATGATGTAATGAAGGGTACCCCGGCAAAAGTGTTATGGTATCTTCCCATTGTTCCAAGGTTGAAACGATTATTCACTAATGGAAATGATGCAAAGCTCACTAGATGGCATGCAGATAGTCGTATTAAAGATGGTCAGTTGAGGCATCCGGCAGATGGATTGCAATGGAAAAAAATTGATTCCATCTTCCAGAATTTTGGTAATGATCCAAGAAACATTAGGTTTGGACTTGCTACAGATGGAATGAATCCATATGGAAATTTAAGCAGTAAACATAGTTCATGGCCTGTGGTGTTAGTTATTTACAACTTACCTCCGTGGTTGTGTATGAAACGTAAGTACTTGATGCTATCTTTGATGATCTCGGGTCCCAGACAACCTGGAAATGACATTGATGTTTTTTAAAGCCCATTGGTTGAAGAGTTGAAGATGTTGTGGGAGGAAGGTGTTGATGTGTTTGATGGTGTCGCCGCCGTCAAAACGAGGCGGTCGGAGCGACGCGATGGTTTTATCGACCCTCTTGATTTTCGCGTTTTTTATTGGTGGGTACAACGTCTTCAGGTTGTCCGATAACCGGGCTAACCTAGAGATGAGGTTTTCGAAAAGTGTCCTTGGGCTGTCCGATAACCGGGCTAATCCAAGGACTTATTTATTTTGGGTTCTATGGAGTCGCCACCGATATTTTTACCATAAACATCGGAAAAGGGGTTTAAAAAGGCGTTGGTTTTCGAAAACCAACTTTGGTCATTAGAACCAGAGTTGGGTAAGGGAGTTGGTTACGTGCAAAAGGAGTATTAGTCCCTTTGCGACGCCCCTTTCGGGTTCCCTATGATAGGCCGGCTTATTTTTATTGATAAACTAGAAAAACGCACTTTTGCCCTTTTTATTCTGCGGAATTTAAAAGTGTGACTACATGGCCCTACTGTCTACTGCATAATTTAAGATAAAAGCGGTAAAGGTGGAAAGGGAGAATTTGAACCTCCGAAGCACGCTTTTTATATTAATTCTCTGGAAAAATAGGGTGCTTTATGGCAACCCTTCGCTCTACAAGACGTCGGAAACCTCTCGAACGCCGAAAATCACTCTTGAAAACACTCAGAAACTCCGGAAATGCGTCGGAGGGATTCTAGAGAGAAGTTTTAGAGAGAAGGGAGAGCTATGCAGCTGTGGTGTGTGGAAATGAGGGGGGGAGAGCCCCTATTTATAGGTTTCCGCGCTGTCAGGTGGCGAGACCGCCGGTCTCGTCTGACAGAAACGAGACCGCCATCTCGCACAACGAGACCGCCGTCTCGTTTGACAGAAGCAACGAGACCGCCGTCTCGTACAACGAGACCGCCGTTTCGTTTTGCATAAGCAACGAGACACCGATCTGGGTGAACGAGAACCCGGTCTCGTTTTCGTCGTCAACGAGACCCCGGTCTGGGTGAACGAGACCCCGGTCTCGTTTTCGTTGGCAACGAGACCCCGGTCTGGGTGAACGAGACCCCGGTCTCGTTTTCGTTGGCAACGAGACCCCGGTCTGGGTGAACGAGACCCCGGTCTCGTTTTCGTTGGTAACGAGACCTCGGTCTGGGTGAACGAGACCCCGGTCTCGTTGGAGCATCTTTCGCTCAAGCGAGTACATGTGAGTACATCGGTCGCTTGAGCGAGACTCGACCCGGAAGTCCCCTTTGGTGGCAGCATCCGTCGCTCAAGCGAGTACACCAGTCGCTTGAGCGAGATTCGACCTGGAAGTCCCCTTTGATTGCGGCACCTGTCGCTCAAGCGGCGGACGTACTCGCTTGAGCGAGACTTGACCCGGGAGTCCCCTTCCACGCGAGAAACTTTATTTTGGGCCAAAAAACCTTCCCATCTTGGTACGGGAGCCTAATAGTCTCTCCTAGTGGCTTGTTAGGCTTCGGGCGTCCTCGAATAGGGGATCTTCTGACTTTATTTGGAGCCCGGGCAAGATTTGGGGTCTACAGCTGCCCCCCCTTTACCCATCCAGTCGACTGCTGGCCTTCTGTTGTCAGGAAGATCGACTGGAGGGTAAAGGAGTTGACCCTCTTGCCTGGTTGCCTTTCGGATGTCCTGTCTTGTGGCGGACGATCCTCTGGGGAAATGTTGTGGTCGTGTGCCTCCGAGATACTACTTCTGACGTAGCCGATCCTTTTGGTGAACTCGTGATAGAACCTCCGGATACTACTTCTGACGTAGCCGATCCTTCGGTTGATGAGCATAAACCCCCCATCAGGCTGGTAGTTGCAGTCCGTTGTGCGGGACTGGATGGGTACGAGCCCCCCATCAGGGTGGTAATGGCGGCTTACAGTTCAGGTGGCCCATGCGCCGGCAAGGCGCTTCTCGTGTGTTGGTTGATAGGTATAAACCCCCTATCTGGCTGGCGCAGTCCACTGCGTAGGACTGGTGGTGATGGCGGCTTACTGCTCAGGTCGCTCATGCGCCGACTCTCTGGGGAATGATTTTTGTGTTCGTGCACTTCCAGGATACTACTTCTGACGTAGCCGATCCTTTCGATGGACACGTGGTAGAACCTCCGGATACTACTCCTGACGTAGCCGATCCTTCGGTTGATGAGTATAAACCCCTCATCAGGCTGGTAGTTGCAGTCCGTTGTGCGGGACTGGATGGGTACGAGCCCCCCATCAGGGTGGTAATGCGACTTACTGATCTGGCTCGGGCGCAGATCAAGCGCAGCTCTCTGGAGAGTGCTGCTTGTGTTGATTTGACTGCTTTTCGGATTTCTTAAATAGTCATCCGGGTGACGCCGGGGATTTTGTTGGTGATCAATCGGGCTTTGCTGATTGCCGGTGGTCTTTTGTTCTTGTTCTTTTTGGTAATGATCATCCAATCCTGGCTGGTTGATTGGATGGATCTTGGTTTTGTTTTTTGTTTGGTGGTTGAGTCTTTATTGGTTGGTGCGATGGTTTAACCCTGCCTTTTTCTCGCGGTTTTATCTCTTTTTTCCTCGCGATCTTAGGGTTTTGGCTTTTTCCTTGAGCATACGTCTTTTTTACTCTTAGTTTTTTGTTTTGTTTTTACTATGCTGACTTTTGGAAAGGATGGCAAAAAGATGCACGAAATAAAATTTTATTCATGAGGAAATTTTATTACATCTATTTTTTGGAACTACTATCCCTAGGGGCTATCCTCTGGACCTGATCCCTGGGGAGGGTAGTGCTGGTACATGTGATATCTGAAGTCTTCTTGCTCTAGGACTTCATCCTCGTACCTCTGCTGAAAAGTTGCCCAGTCTTGGCGCATGCTTTGTTGGTACTGGTACATCTCCCCCAGTCGGGTGTCAAAGGCCTCTTGCCTTTGTGACAATTGTTCCACTGTTTGGATCAGCTGTTCACGCCTCTGGGACGCCTGTTCTTGTCTTACAGTCATGCCGTCGAGCTGTCGGCACAGGTCGTCCATGTGGAGGTGCATGCCAGCAAAGTCGTCTGAATACCGGGGCGGCTGCTGCTGTTGCTGCTGCTGCTGCTGGGAATCAGGGGATGTGGGCGCGACCTGCATCACATCATGGAGTTCTAAGGCAAAATCCAGGGTGGGGTGGAGAGCCAGCTGGTTCCCGCTACGGATCAGCATTCCCATGCTGACCAAGATCGATCCAGCCGATGGACTCGGGGCGCAGGTTGTGGGTTAGTTCTTCCGGTCCGGGAACACCCAATCTTTTCTGCTAGGGGGGTAATGAGGGGAGCAACGAGGACGCTCCCCACGGTCTGTTCCCGAAGTCTTTGAGGGCTCTCGGGAAGAAGTACCCAGGGTTGCAGCGTCGCCTTTGGCTCATGCGGTATAGTATGAAGAGGTCGGGAAGGGACACCTTGCCTTGACTTTCTTTCCTCGCATGTATAGTTCCTCCCGGCGGCTTGTGGCGGATGCGGAGTGCCTGGGGGAAGTGCAGATCCCCTCATCGGCGTAGGCAGCGTGGTGGCTCCGGTGAGCTCTCGCCACATTTCAGCGGCAGTAAGGTGGGCAGGCCGTGAGCAGACAGCGTCACGATACTCCTGGCTCATGGCTTCCTCGGGCCGGATGAACCCGATGTCCACGTTGAATTCTCTGAGGGTAGAAGTTCGGATCCTGCCCATTCATAAAGTAGGTTACCATCTGAGTGGGTGGTAGGCCTGGGACAGTGGAGGGACTCTCAGAGTAGGAGGACAGAGGCTAAGAATTCCAGACCGGCACTGCGAGTACACATGTGTCGATGGTGGGTGCAGCAGGAATCCCCATCCAATGCCTGTCTAGATAGGCCCGGACGTCGTCTTCCCATCAGAACTCAGTCAGGATGTTGAAATCTAGCTTGAGCATGGGGTGCCATTGGTAGGTCCGGATGTTCTCAAGACGGGCCTGGTGTTATGGTGCAAGGCTGGGAAGGGTCCTGAGATGGCGGTCCTGCGGAACTACTAGCACCAGCGAGTGCCCCTTCTCTTCCTAGAAGCACTTCTTCCAAACATATTGACCAGAGGGGGCTTGGGAGTGCAAGAGTTGAGGGAGAGGAAGTTCCTGGGGTCAAAATGAGGTGTGAGGAAGCCCAAAGCCGCGCCCCTATTTATAGGGAGATTTTCCGAGATCGAGACCGCCGTCTGGGTGGATGAGACGGCGGTCTCGTTTGTCTTCAGGAACGAGGCGGCGTTCTCGTGCAGCGAGACGGCGTTCTCATTTCGCCGACAGCGAGGCGGCGGTCTGGTGCAGCGAGCGGCGTTCTCGTTCTGCGGGTAAATGAGACGGCGTTCTCGTGTAGCGAGACGGCGTTCTCGTTTTGCCGACAATGAGACGGCGGTCTCGTGCAGACGAGACGGCGTTCTCGTTTCGCCATCAGCGAGACGGCGGTCTCGTGCAGCGAGACGACGATCTCGTTTCGCGGAAGAGAAAATTTTCTTTTTTGTATTTTTAATGCTTTTTTTGTTATTTTTTGAAAGGAGTAATAGGACCTGGTCTAAAAACATTTTATGCATGCAATGTTTTTTTATGTTTTGATGTCCTATAATGCCTATTTTGATTAAGTTTTCGGAAGGATTTAACCGACATGCCTTGTTGTGCTGAAAGCCCTTTGATTTGCTGCGTTTGTCTTTTGGCTGTACCATGCCGGTTTTTGTGACCGAAGGATAATCTCTTTCTTTCTTTCCTTCTATTTTTCTTTCTCTATTTTTCTCTTTTTGTTTCTTTGTTTCTTTTGGTAGAGCACTTTTCGTTGTGTAGTGTCCCTCTTTCCTTGTTTTAGGGGTTTCAATCCTCTTGTTGACTATACGCCTCCATATTCCCAAATTAATTATTAGAATATTGTTGTGAGGGTCAAGAGAAAAGAAGTAAGATGAGGTAAAAATCAATGGTTTGTGTTTTAGAGGGTTGATTTTTATTGATAAAGAATTTGTAAGAATGGCTGGCAAAAGGGTTAAGCCTGAGTGTTTAAGCTTTGTCTAAGCAAACATTTTCCCTTTTTCTCTTCTTTTTTTTTTTTATTTGCGCTCTTTGGTTTTATTTCCATCGTTCGTTTTTTTTGGATAGCTGGTTGATTTCCCTAGATCGCCCTTTGGGTTTTCGAACTAGGATACTGTGTGTCGGCCCTAACTTTTGTCTAGGTTTACTCTCTTGTAAAATTTTGGAGAAATCCTAGCGGACCTTTATTTGTAACCCTAACTTTTGCCTAGGCTACCCTTTATTGTTGTTCGGGTATCCTACCGGGTTGACCCTAACTTTTGTGTAGCCCCCTTAGTGGGTTTCCTACCGGGTAATTTTGCCCTTTTCTTTGGCCTTTGGCTTCTCTGGGCTTTTTTTTTTTTTTTTTTTTTTTTTTTTTTATTCTTTTGTTCACAGTATTGGCGAAGCGTGACTTTCTTTATGGCTTAAGTGAAGTCTTATTTTTACGTGCTTCTAATCAGCTAACTTGATGATGATAGTAATGATGAAGTTTTGATTATTTGGGAGCGCTTCTTATTCTTTTTTTTCTTGTCATGTTTGCTTAGACAGGGTTATTTATGTGGTCTAGTCAAAAGTAGAAAGAAGAGAAGCAGATAGAAAGAATCATTCTTTATTAATTAATGAAGGAATATGTGCCCTGAAATGCCCAGGGGTCGGGCTCGCCCTGGGGGATAGTCTCTAACAATCATAGGGTTTACATCCCTTAAACAAAGAAAAAGGTTTCCTAATGACTAGAGTGGCTCTTGACGCCTGCACTCCTCCACTTCGGAAAATTTGCTTGAGTGTGCGGAGAGGGGACTTCCCTTTTATTCTTCCCGCTCGACCCTTGAATGGGTTATATCCTAGGCCATACTTGTGAGGATTATCCTTGAATTCTGGGGGTTCCCTCATTCCTTGGGAATCTGCCCCCAGTCCTTGGCCGGGATGGTAGCCATGTTTCAACATCATACGGGCTACTTTGGTGTTCCTGGGAAGTCGCTCTATGTTGGCAATTTCGAGCGCTTGAAAGGATGTTTCAAGTGCCTCTTCGGCTGCATCCACATAGGGTTGGGTGGATGGTCCACTGATCAAGATATCGTCTTCTGCTTGGACCGTGACCAGTTTATCCTCCACTATGAATTTGACTTTTTGGTGGAGCGTCGAAGGTATTGCCTTAGCGTCATGAATCCAAGGCCTCCGAGGAGACAACTATATGCCTGGAGCTATGTCCATTACATGGAAATCGATGTCAAAGATAGTGGGTCCAATCTGGATTGGCAAATTAATTTCTCCCACTACTTCTCGCTTTGATTCGGTCGAAGGCTCGAACGATGGTGTTACTTGGGCGTAGACGGGCCCCCTGAATGGTTAACTTATCCAAGTGTGCATTTTGGCATTACGTTCAGGGATGACCCGTTATCCACAAGAACTTTGGCGATGAGGTATTCCTTGCATTTGACTGAGATATGCAAGGGCTTGTTGTGTTTTGACCCTTCAAGAGGGAGTTCTTCCTCTGTGAAGGCGAGGTGATCGCTCGCCGTAATGTGACCGACGATCCTCTCGACCTTCTCTTGGGATATGGTGTGAGGTACGTGCGCCTCACTCAAGACCTTCAGCAGGGCATTTCGGTGTGGTTCTGAGCTCATTATCAAGGATAACAATGTGATTTTTGCAGGTGTGCGATTGAGCTGGTCAATAATGGAATACTCGCTTTGTCTTATAAATTGAAGTAATTCCTTTGTCTCCTCCTTGGATTCTTTATCTTCTTTTTCTTCTTCGGTCCTTTTATTTTTTCCTTTATTTTGGGGGACATCTTCTTGTGTGTCCTTGGGGGAGTAGATTCTTCCACTTCTAGTTGCTCCCCCAATGCCGGCTATGTTTGTTATTTCTTCTTTCATTGGTGAAGATTCCCCATATCTCCACGGTACAGCTTTATCTGATTCGTAGGGAAAAGGACGTGGCATAAAAAGTCGCACTGGTGTCCTTGCCCCCTCTTCTTTATTTTTGAGGACCAACGGCCGAGGTTTACTTTCCTCTTGCGGTGATTCGGCCGTTGGGGTGAGCTTTATTAGGAGTGGCTTTCTCTCCATTCTTCTGAGTTGGAAGACGTGTTAGTTAATCCTTCCTTTTTATTATCTTATTTATTAAGTGTGAAGGAGGGGAAATTAAATATGCAAATGTATGTATGCAAGTAGACAAATGTTGAATAAAGAAAAGACTTCATTAATTCGAGTGGGAGGTGTACATTCTCCTATTCCATACTACGAAGCGTCTTTTGACAAAAGCGGAAAAGCCTAAAGAAACCCACAGGCGGGTCTTGTTTTCTTTGTAATTCTTTTTCGGCTTCCCGGACATGTTGAGCGAGCGCTTCGCTTTGTTTATGGATCGCTTGGCTCATTTCTTCGCTGTATTGTTGAGCGTCCTTGATCTTCGCCTCTTGATGTATGACCAAGGCTTCTAGTTCATCGAGCCTTGCGACAGCTCTGTCCTTTTCTTGTAGCACTTGGTCATATTGAGCTAGCCCGCTTTTCTCTTTAATGCGCAGCTCATAAATACCTCGGCTGAGTTTTCTGTTATTCTCTCGCTCTTGGCGGAGGTCTAGCCGAGCTTGGAGGAGTTGTTCTGATAATTCCTTGATCGTTTGAGCTTGTTGAGCTGCTTCCGCCTCAAGGTGTGCTGTTTTGGCAGTTATCTCTTGCAGTTGGCTATCCGAGTTGGTTCTGGCAGATTTGGACGCTCGGATAGCTTGTTCGTTGGCGTCAGCACATTGGTCCTTGAGGCGTTCTATTTCATGATCCTTTTTCCTGCCTTGCCTTTGCAGACCATCAATCATGAGGACAGAGGCCTGTTCTTTTTCCTCAAGGGACCGTATCTGGGCTCCCATTATCTCTACCCTCTGGGTCAAGGCATTGACTTGTGCCTGAAGCTCTTCGTTGTTGGCGAATGGAGCGGGTGTGGTGGATGGTCGGGCCATCTCTCTTCTTCTCCTCCATGCCTCATAATCACTGGTGACAGCTACCCGAGCCTTTCCTAGCTCTCTGTCTCCCATGTAAACTGGCTTCTCCCATGCTTTCCTCATAGTCAATGAGTTGGCCATTGTGCATGGGTCTCCAAAGAAGCACAATCCTCCGAGCTCCCCTCGGGAGATGGTAGTTTGAGTCCTCATAAGTTGCCTTATAGCTACTTTAGGTGAGTAGGCTATGCAACCCCTGAGTCCTATCAAGGGTACATTTGGATGGTTCCAGGCATCCTGACGGAACTGGGCGAGGTCGGAACCAAGGGCGAGACCCAAGATATGCTGTTGGCATCCTTCTGTTCTAACTCATCCCTCCATTCTATGGTCAAGGCGTCGTTGGAGGGGATCTTGGAGAAGCTTCTCAAGGGGTCGGGGAATATCCCCATGTGACTGGAGGCATAGAGGTGCGTGACGCTCCACACATAAAGTAGCGAAGAGCAGCAGCGAAGTGTTCTTCCTTGCTTCTGACGGCAGAAGTCTACCGAAAGCAAGGTGTCGGCAAGAATGGCGGGCAAGGGACTCTTTGAGTTCAGGTCCCAGGCAAAGAAAGCGTCCATGACGGCGTGGTCAACTGTGTCAAGTTGGAAGGGGAACGGGATTGTCCAGAAGATTAATAGCGCCAGGGTTTTGTTGAAGGTAGCCCACTCTGCCCTTTCGAGCCAGGTGGGACAGGTGGTCTTCTAACATTGCTACTTTCCACCCCTGGGTGTTTCCCCTTCCCATCAGGGTACTTTGTCGGTATGGCAGATGGATAAGGGCAGGCTGATCGCTGCAGGAGTATATGCTTCAGTGGCGGATATGGACCCAGCTGATTTGGGCCATTTTAACATAATTTCATACTCCTCTAGGGTAGGCACCATGTCGAACCAGTGGAAATTCAAAACATCGTAAACTTGAGTTCCAGAAGTGAACCAAGTACCCTGAGAAAGACTTGGTCGACACTGATTTTCAGAAGGTCCAAAATCCGTCCATAGGATTTTTCAAATTCTGTTTGGACCTCTGGGGGCATTGTTGCACTGAGCCGCTCTAGCTTCTCAGTATGGTTTCGGAGAATGTCCACCTTTCCCACTTGTCTACTTGACCCCTCCATCTTCTAAAACCAAAATGTATGATTTGATGAAGATGATGTTTATTGTATGAATGTGAGTGTTTATTTCGCTATTTTATCATGTTTTTTCTTCTACATGATGTATGGTATTTGCATTTATTTTTTTTTTTTTGGAAGAATAAACTATCTATATGAATGTTTCATGAATACAATGTTTTGAACCAGGTCTTAAAATTGAATTTTTTAAAAAAAAATGATTTTTTTGTATTTTATTGTTATTTGTCTATTTTATAGCCTTTTATCTCTTTTGTCGGAACTGCGTGGCTACTTAGCTTGCAAAGAACCTGAAACCAGGCTAGCTAAAAGGCAGACTGTCCGAGATAAAAATATGGCTTTATGAAAGAATATTTATCGTCCCTTATCTCTTCTGTCGGAACTGCGTGGCTACTTAGCTTACAAAGAACCTGAAACCAGGCTAGCTAAAAGGCGGATGTCAGAGATAAGGGTGTTTATTTATGAAACATTTTTGTGATTTTGTTCTGTTGTTTATTTATGCTATGCAACATACAAATGCAACAAACATATGCACACACAATTCGATCATCCCGAAGCGGCGAGATTCTGTTTTTATCACGAGGTAGGGTTTTTCTGCGGAAAAGTGCGTTGGTTTAGGGTAGGTTCTAGCTGTTCTCACCAGGCTAAGGCCCCCATGGTGCCCCCATTATAGGGTCCCCACTCTCCGGCCGTCAGACCATGCTCAACACTAAGGCCAGAGTCGGTCTTGTTGCCAAAAGAGGAAGGTTATCACCTTGAGTGGTGGTTTCGGGATCACTGCTGGTGGGCACAAGGCCCTAGCTGCGGCGAAGCAGTACCTGCCACCCACTCCCTATGGTTATCTCACTTGCCCCGGGTATAGGAGGAACTGTAGTGTGCAAGGGTTTGTGTGCAATTTGTATTTCAATCAATTGCGTAAGTATAAACAAACAACGGTTTATTGAAAGCCAATTAATAAAGCATGTTATAAATACAAGTTAAGGGCAAAAAGTGTTATTTTCTTGGTTTATTTATTATTTAAGCCGGCCCATCACTAAATGGGATTAACTCTCTAAGCTTCCCAGTGGAGTCGCCATCTGTCGCCGCCGTCAAAACGAGGCGGTCGGAGCGACGCGATGGTTTTATCGACCCTCTTGATTTTCGCGTTTTTTATTGGTGGGTACAACGTCTTCAGGTTGTCCGAATGCAGGGCTAACCTAGAGATGAGGTTTTCGAAAAGTGTCCTTGGGCTGTCCGATCACAGGGCTAATCCAAGGACTTATTTATTTTGGGTTCTATGGAGTCGCCACAGATATTTTTACCATAAACATCGGAAAAGGGGTTTAAAAAGGCGTTGGTTTTCGAAAACCAACTTTGGTCATTAGAACCAGAGTTGGGTAAGGGAGTTGGTTACGTGCAAAAGGAGTATTAGTCCCTTTGCGACGCCCCTTTCGGGTTCCCTATGATAGGCCGGCTTATTTTTATTGATAAACTAGAAAAACACACTTTTGCCCTTTTTATTACTGTGGAATTTAAAAGTGTGACTACATGGCCCTACCTGTCTCTTGCATAATTTAAGATAAAAGCGGTAAAGGTGGAAAGAGAGAATTTGAACCTCAGAAGCACGCTTTTTATATTAATTCTCTGGAAAAATAGGGTGCTTTATGGCAACCCTTCGCTCTACAAGACGTCGGAAACCTCTCGAACGCCGAAAATCACTCTTGAAAACACTCAGAAACTCGGAAATGCGTCGGAGGGATTCTAGAGAGAAGTTTTAGAGAGAAGGGAGAGCTATGCGAGCTGTGGTGTGTGGAAATGAGGGGGGAGAGCCCCTATTTATAGGTTTCAGCAGCTGTCAGGTGGCGAGACCGCCGGTCTCGTCTGGCAGAAGCGAGACCGCCGTCTCGCACAGCGAGACCGCCGTCTCGTTTGACGAAGCAGCGAGACCGCCGTCTCGTACAACGAGACCGCCGTTTCGTTTTGCATAAGCAACGAGACACCGGTGCAGGTGAGCGAGAACCGGTCTCGTTTTCGTCGTCAACGAGACCCGGTGCAGGTGAGCGAGACCCGGTCTCGTTTTCGTTGGCAACGAGACCCGGTGCTAGGTGAGCGAGACCCGGTCTCGTTTTCATTGGCAACGAGACCCGGTGCAGGTGAGCGAGACCCGGTCTCGTTTTCGTTGGTAACGAGACCTCGATGCTGGGTGAACGAGACCCGGTCTCGTTGGAGCATCTTTCGCTCAAGCGAGTACATGTGAGTACATCGGTCGCTTGAGCGAGACTCGACCCGGAAGTCCCCTTTGGTGGCAGCATCCGTCGCTCAAGCGAGTACACCAGTCGCTTGAGCGAGATTCGACCTGGAAGTCCCCTTTGATTGCGGCACCTGTCGCTCAAGCGGCGGACGTACTCGCTTGAGCGAGACTTGACCCGGGAGTCCCCTTCCACGCGAGAAACTTTATTTTGGGCCAAAAAACCTTCCTATCTTGGTACGGGAGCCTAATAGTCTCTCCTAGTGGCTTGTTAGGCTTCGGGCGTCCTCGAATAGGGGATCTTCTGACTTTATTTGGAGCCCGGGCAAGATTTGGGGTCTACAGATGGGTACACAGGTGACTTATTCAAGTTGCGTGCAATGTTATTTTGTACAATTAATGACTTTCCAGCATATGGTAATTTGAGTGGCTATAGCACAAAGGGACATAAAGCTTGCCCGATATGTGAAGAAGACACATGTCACTATCAACTACAACATGGAAGGAAAACAGTGTACCTTGGACACCGAATATTTCTTCCTTCAAACCATTCATATCGTAAATTAAAAAAATCATTTAACGGATGTCAAGAAAATGATGCAGCCCCAACACCTTTAAGTGGGGAAGAAGTATATCAATGAGTAAGTGCGATTTCGTGTGAGTTTGGAAAGACGCAAAAGAAAGCCACAGGTATATGGAAGAAAATGTCAATCCTTTTTGTTCTTCCATATTGGAGGGTTCTTGATGTGAGGCATTGTATAGATGTCATGCATGTAGAGAAAAATGTGTGTGACAGTATCATCGGAACGCTCCTTAACATTCAAGGAAAAACAAAAGATGGTGTCAATGCTCGTTTGGACATGGTTGAAATGGGTATAAGAGAACAATTAGCTCCTCAACCTCATGGTAACCGAACATACTTGCCTCCAGCATGTCACACACTGTCTAAAAAAGAGAAAAGAAGTTTTTGTGAGTTTTTACGAGGTGTGAAGGTTCCATTTGGTTACTCTTCCAATGTGAAGAGACTTGTATCTATGAAAGATCTAAAATTGCTTGGGTTAAAATCTCATGATTGTCATGTATTGATGCAACAACTTCTACCTGTGGCTATTCGAGGTATCTTACCAGAGAATGTTAGATATTCCTTAACTCGATTATGCTTTTTTTTTAATGCCATATGTAGTAAAGTTATGGACCCGGATGTTTTGGATCAGTTAGAGAATGAGGCTGCAGTAATATTATGTCAATTTGAGATGTACTTTCCTCCATCATTTTTTGATATTATGGTTCACTTGATTGTTCATCTAGCCAGGGAAGTTAGAATCTGTGGTCCAGTTTTCTTACGATGGATGTACCCTTTTGAGCGATACATGAAAATATTAAAAGGGTATGTGAAGAACCAATATCGTCCTGAAGCATCAATTGTTCAAAGATATATTGCAGAGGAAGCTATTGAGTTTTGCACAAACTACTTATCAGAAGTTGAACCTATAGGGTTACCTAAGACTCGTTACCATGTAATAGGTCTTGGTAGAGGAACTCGAGGTGCAAAAGTTGTGACAATGTGTTGAGATGAAGTACTTCAAGCGCATTTGTACATATTGAATAACAGTGAAGAAGTCATCCCCTACTTAAGTGCTCATAAAGAGATTGTGAAGAAAAATAATCCACGTATGCCTAAAAAGTGGGTGATCACTGAACACAACAAGAGCTTTTTGAAGTGGTTTAAACAACAAGTTGAAGGTGACATAACAGCTTCTGATACACTAAAGTGGCTAGCATGTGAGCCAAACTTTGATGTGATATGTTGGGGTGGGTATGATATAAATAACTATTCATTTTATACAAAGGGAGAAGATGAAATAAGCACAATGCAAAATAGTGGAGTCATGGTGGTGGCTGAATCAATGCATTTCTCGAGTTCAAAGGATAAATATCCGATAAGGGCGTCAATGGGCTACTTTGGTGTAATTAAAGAGATTTGGGTAATAGAATACACGATATTCAAAGTACCTATTTTTAAATGCAAGTGGGTTGATTTTAATACTAGCATCTTCACCGATGATCTTGGATTTACCTTGGTTAACCTTGAAAATACTCGTTATACCGAAGAACCATTTATCATGGCATCTCAGGCAAAACAAGTGTTTTATGTCAGCTGATCCAGCTAACAAAGGATGGTCGGTGGTTCTACAAGGAAAACCCATGTATACTTCGATGAGAATGATGAATTAGTACTTGATATACCGAGACACCATGTTTCTCTTCAAATATGCCAAACTTGAGTGTTAATGTAGAAATAGATGATGTGCATGCCATACGTTATGACCATATGGAAGGATTTTGGGAGAATGTTCCAACTTGATAATGTATGAAATTATTTTAATGTATTATTTTTTAATGTATGCACTTTTTTGTTTATCTTCGAGTCATATTGTCTAAACTAATAACTATTATTTTTTCTTTGAACACGAGATATGGCAGATTCATACTGGTACCCCTCCTCCTACACGGTCCCCCCTCCTACAGAAGGTGGTGATCAGAGTCAGCCGTCTACCAGGAAAAAGGGTAGGCGTGCTACACGGTTGAGGGAGTTGAATATCAGTCGTAGCTCCGATCAGAAATTGCCTATCCAGTGTGACATGCAAACTGGTAGAGCCATTGGAGAGCACAGTGCTAGATTCACTAGCTATGTAGCCTTGCTTGGGAGAAGCAAGGTTAGTGCACTGGCAGCGAGTCGGTGCACTGGCAGCGACTATCGGGACCACTCCCATACAGTTAGATATGCCACCTGAAGTCGTATGCAGGACCAAGACAATCCCTTTTTTCTTACTCCAAAGGGATATTTTTGATATTCTCGCTGGTACTGATATGCTATGTGTATCAGTGTTGCAGCTTTGGGAAATGTAAGTATATTTACATATTTTTTATATTCTCACTAGTACATTATTTTATAACTTTATTTATTTTCAATGTTGAAGGTATTTACATCATTTGTGTGTTGAGAGGAAGATCCGTTTTCTCTATGGATTTGTTGACCCTGTTGCCATTCAGTTCGTTGGGAATAAAGCTGAAGAGGTGCAAATGTACTTAATAGAGGCATTTCAAACTGGGGGCAAAGAAGTCTACTTAGCACCTTACTTGCATCAGTAAGTATACATCTTATAAATTAATGCACATTTATGTAAAACTGAAATTTTACTAATATTATTTCAACGTGCAGGGGTCATTGGCAGCTCATAATCATTGTTCCTCGGCAATTTCTTGTGATTCTCTTGTGTTCATTACACAAGAAACCAAATGATTTGGATATTAGAAAGCACATAGACGCGTAAGTTTGGTTTTTTTAATTGTTGTATCATATGTGCACTACTTACACCAAAATTATTTGTCCTTTTGTAGAGCTTTGGAAGCTCACCTAAGGTTGCAAGGCCTTCCATCTCATGCTAGAAAGAAATTGACGTATATTGCACCAAAGGTGACCAAACACCTCTTACTGTTGTTCAATTTGTCATTTAAAGTTAATCTGACATGTATTAAACTTGTAGTGTCCACGCCAACCGGGAAGCCATGAGTGCGGGTATTATGTGATGAAGCACATGCACACCATCATAGCCAAAAATATTCTTAACACGTGGAGGGAGGTAAATATACTATAATTAAGTCAAATATGCCAATTATGTAAATGATTTCTAAATCTGAAATGTTTCAATATGTAGGAATTTACAGACTCATCTCCAATGAAGATTGAAGTCTTAGACGATATTAGAGAGCAGTGGGCTTCTTTCCTTTTAAGCATTCAATCTTCATAGGAAATTTGACTTGTAACAATTTAGATTGAATTGATTTAAGTTAGGAAATTTACATTCGTTTAAGTAAATGAAGCTGTCTGGAACTGGATCTGTCTGTACATATATTGATTTCAATGTGTTTCATATGTACATATCATGCATGCAGCAGGATCTGTCTATCCTGGATATATATCTGTAGCAAATTTATATATGAACTGTGCATATCTGTCTGTACTGGATCTGTGAATATTTGTCTGGAACTGTGATGAATAGGCAGGTCTACTCGAAGAAAGGTAGCATCTGTGAAGAAAATGCAGATTTAAAAAAAAATAACACTTTCTACGTCGGTTATGCCATTACCCAACGTAGAAAGTACTTTCTACGTCGGGTATTGACATAGCCGACGTAGAAAGTTTAACATTTTATGTCGGTTATAGGCATAACCGACATTGATAACACATACAATCACGGTTACTGTTAACCGATATAGATACTGGGGTTATAGAAAGTTAGAAAGTAAGACTTTCTATGTCGGTTATAAGTTTAACCGACATAGAAAGTAAGACTTTCTATGTCGGTTATCAGTGTTAACCGACATAGAAAGTATTATGACCGATCAGAACCAGTTATGACCGATCAGAATAGCTCATACAAAGTAAGACTTTCTACGTCAGTTCCCTGACTAACCGACGTAGAAAGTCGTCCTATGACCGATCAGAACCAGCTATGATCGATCAGTATAGCTCTATGACCGATCAGAACCAGTTTGACCGATCATAATAGCTCATAGAAAGTACAGCTTTCTACGTCGGTTCCTAGGAATCGACGTAGAAAGTCTTACTTTCTATGACCCCCGTATCTATGTCGCCGCTTTAACCGACGTAGAAAGCCCATTTTAACCGATGTAAAAAGCCTTTTTTGCAGTAGTGATTTGCCAATGTCAAGACCGTTGTCTCGTTTGGCGAGACAGTGTCTCACCATTTATGAGACGAGATCGTCATCTTATCACTTGGCGAGACAGCCGTCTCGACATCAAAGTGGTGAGACGGCCATCCAGAATGGCGAGACAGTCGTCTCGACCTTTGTCAAGCGAGATGGCCATCCCAGTCTGACAGGCACGAATTTCTATAAATAGGACCTGCGTTTCAAGGAAAAAGGGATGAAAAAATCCAAAAATTATATAGTTCTTACTCTAATACTCTATATACTTGCTATTTTTGCTCTGAAAGTCCAATTCTAGCTTGTCTAATCAGTCTTGGTAGTTTCCGGTTCAAGAGAGGAGTGTCTGTGTAGAGAGCGGGGAATCACCAAAAGGCACCCCTTGCAAATTTATAAAAGCTTGCTTCGAAGGTTCCTAAACCTCTTATTTTCTTTTATCGCTTTTGTTAATTACTCTCTCTATGCATTAGTTATTAGGGCCATGTAGTCAATTATTTAAATTTTGCAATGAATAAATAAGGGTAAAAGCATAATTTTAATGTTCTTATTCTAAAAATAAACAGTCCATCATAGGGAACCCGAAAGGGGCATCGTGGGGAAGCTAATACCTTCCCCTCATGTAACTAACTCCCGTACCTAACTCAGGTTGTAATGACCAAAATTGGTTTTTCTTAAAACCATCACCTTCTTTTTTCCTTTTCCAATGTTTTTGGTTAAAATATTGGTGGGGACTCCAGGACCTATTTATGAAAACCTAACCCTTAGAATAGTTCGGTTATCGAACATCTTAAGGGTGATGACCACACTTTTAAAACGCGAGTCAAATCAAAAAAATCATCGCGTCGCTCTGACCGCCTCTTTTGACGGCGGCGACAGTGGCCATTAATTACTTTACCAAATGGGTAGAAGTGGCGTCTTATGCTCATGTAACCAAGAAAGTGGTAACCACCTTCGTCAAGAGGAATATCCTATGTCGGTATGACATCCCTCATCGTCTCATTACTGATAATGGGACTAATTTGAACAATAAGATGATGGAAGAATTTTGTCAAGACTTCAAGATTCAGCACCATAATTCCTCTCCCTATCAACCCAAGATGAATGGTGCAGTAGAGGCAGCCAATAAGAACATCAAGATGATCATCCAAAAGATGGTCAAAACTTACAAAGATTGGCATGAAATGTTGCCTTTTGCCCTTCATGGCTATCGAACGCCTGTATGAACCTCCACAGGAGCTACTCCATATTCCCTTGTATATGGTATGGAGGTCGTACTTCCAATAGATACCTTCCCTACGATTCATCATGGAAGCAAAGCTGACAAAAGCTGAATGGGTCCATAGCCGATATGACCAGTTGAATTTAATCGAGGAAAAACGGTTGGATGTCATATGTCATGGACAAGCTTATCAAAAGAAGATTAAAAGGGCTTACGAAAAAAAGGTCAATCCCCATACTTATCATGAGGGGGATTTAGTGCTAAAGAAATTACTTTCGGCCCAGAAGGATAAAATCGAAAAATGGGCATCAAACTATGAAGGATCCTTTGTGGTCAAGCGAGCTTCTTGGGAGGAGCTCTTATCCTCACCAACATGGATGGAGAAGAACTTCGACGCCCGGTCAATTCAGATGCGGTGAAGAAGTATTACGCTTGAAGGCATAGGATGAAAAGTCGTAAAGGGCGTCCTGGGCAAAAGTTAGGGTCCATACACCTCGCTAGGATACGTCCTAGGTAGAAGTTAGAGGTCTTAAAAAAAATAATAAAAAAAATAAAAATAAAATTAAGAGCAATGGTTGCCTTAACTGAAAATCGAAAGGCGGGTAAGGTAACATCCTTCCAGAAGTAGGCAACCTTGCATAGTCTTCACTCAGGGCTCGAGCATATCAACTAAAGCAACTAGGAGAACTAGGGGGACAAACATCATAGGCATGATTGTTAAAGCCTATGCAGTATAGTCAACCTTGGCCAAACCATTTTTCTACATTTAATTTTAATCCTTTTGTAAAAATAATAAACCTTTTGTTTATACGTATCAATAAAAATCCTCTTTCATTTCCCTTTTCTTGACCAATTTATGGAAATGCCTTTTTATTGATAAAATATGCACAAAGTCTTTTTGTCAAATCATGCACCTAAAACAAGAAAGCATTGGAAAAGAAAAATGAAAACAAAAAAAATATAATGCTTGCTAGGAGATTTTTAGGCAAAAGTTAGGGTAGCCTGCTAGATTGAAAATCCGTAAAGGGCAGTCTAGGCAAAAGTTAAGGTACTCGTAAAAAAAGAAAAAACCCGCTAAGATATCCTAGGCAAAAATTAAGGCAGCCTGCTAGATCAAAAACCCCAAAAGGGTGGTCTAGGCAAAAGATAGGGCTAAATAAAAAATATGAATAAAAGAGGAGCCCATCAGCATGATCATGAAAGACCAGCAGGAGAATGCCGGTCACTTTTCTAGATGCATCAAATAAAAAGAATAGATTGCATGTAGGGCATCCACACAAGTAGTCGAACAAAACGACTTTGTCAAGATAAAAATAAAAATAAATAATAAAAATCGATTCCAATAAATAACGATAATCATGCATATAAGGAGACTAGCTCCATGTTTGTGATTGAAAACAGGAAGCACCTAGACTAAGTCTCTGAATAAAATTCTCCCTCAAGAAAGAAGAGCAAGTTGCCACCAATAAAGTGACTCAAGCAAAATAAGAGCTTCCAGAGCCCCAAAGCTCCAAGCCACCATCCTTCCATCCAAGAAAGAGAAGGCACCTCAATAAAGAAAAACCCGTCGGAAAGGCTTAGTCATCCACAAATGGATCTCTGCATACTCCAGAAGAAAAACAAAAAGAATATATTCCCCAAGGCTCAGCATCGCCATCACATGAGTCAGCAAGCACACTCAACCAAATTTCCACCACAGAAAATAAGGGTGTCACCGCCGTCAAAACGAGGCGGTCAGAACGACGTGATGGTTTCGACTCTCTTGATTTTCGCGTTTTTTATTGGTGGTTACAACGCCTTTATGCTTGTTCCCGTCACTACTGCAAAAAAGGCTTTTTACATCGGTTAAAATGGGCTTTCGACGTCGGTTAAAGCGGCGACATAGATACGGGCGTCATAGAAAGTAAGACTTTCTACGTCGGTTAATAGGAACCGACGTAGAAAGACCTACTTTCTTTGAGCTATTATGATCGGTCAAAATGGTTATGATCGGTCATAGAGCTATTCTGATCGATCATAACTGGTTCTGATCGGTCATAGAAGGACTTTCTACGTCGGTTAGTCAGGGAACCGACGTAGAAAGTCTTATTTTGTATGAGCTATTCGATCGATCATAACTGGTTCTAACTCTGTCATAATACTTTCTATGTCGGTTAACACTTATAACCGACATAGAAAGTCTTACTTTCTAACTTTCTATAACCCAAGTATCTATATCGGTTAACGAGTAACTGTTATTGTATGTGTTATCAATGTCGGTTATGCCTATAACCGACATAAAATGTTACACTTTCTACGTCGGTTATGCCATTAACAGACGTAGAAAGTACTTTCTACGTCGGGTAATGACATAACAGACGTAGAAAGTGTTATTTTTTAAAATACCTGCATTTTATTTACGAGATGCTACCTTTCTTCGAGTAGACACGCCTATTCATCACAGTTCCAGACAAATAACCACAGATCCAGGTACAGACGGATATGCACAGTTCATATATAAATTTGCTACAAATATATATCCAGATACAGACGGATTCGATTGCATGACAGATATGTACATATGAAACACATTGAAATGAATATATGTACAGACAGATCCAGATTCTACCCGATTGAATAAATTTCCTATGAATATATGTAAATTTCCTAACTTAAATCAATTCTATCTAAATTGTTACAAGTTAAATTTCCTATGAAGATTGAATGCTTAAAAGGAAAGAAGCCCACTGCTCTTCGATATCGTCTAAGACTTCAATCTTCATTGGAGATGAGTCTGTAAATTCCTACATATTGAAACATTTCAGATTTAGAAACCATTTACATAATTGGCATATTTGACTTAATTATAGTATATTTACCTCCCTCCACGTGTTAAGAATATTTTTGGCTATGATGGTGTGCATGTGCTTCATCACATAATACCCGCACTCATGGCTTCCCGGTTGCCGTGGACACTACAAGTTAAATACATGTCAGTTTAACTTTAAATGACAAATTGAACAATAGTAAGAGGTGTTTGGTCACCTTTGGTGCAATATACGTCAACTTCTTTCTAGCATGAGATGGAAGACCTTGCAACCTTAGGTGAGCTTCCAAAGCTCTACAAAAGGACAAATAATTTTGGTGTAAGTAGTGCACATATGATACAACAATTAAAAAAACCAAACTTACGCGTCTATGTGCTTTCTAATATCCAAATCATTTGCTTTCTTGTGTAATGAACACAAGAGAATCACAAGAAATTGCCGAGGAACAATGATTATGAGCTGCCAATGACCCCTGGATGTTGAAATAATATTAGTAAAATTTCAGTTTTACATAAATGTGCATTAATTTATAAGATGTATACTTACTGATGCAAGTAAGGTGCTAAGTAGACTTCTTTGCCCCCAGTTTGAAATGCCTCTATTAAGTACGTTTGCACCTCTTCAGCTTTATTCCCAATGGACTGAATGGCAACGAGGTCAACAAATCCATAGAGAAAGCGGATCTTCCTCTCAACACACAAACGATGTAAATACCTTCAACATTGAAAATAAATAAAGTTATAAAATAATGTACCAGTGAGAATATAAAAATATATGTAAATATACTTACAATTCCCAAAGCTCGCAACACTCGATACACATAACATATCGAGTACCAGCGAGAAGATCAAAAATATCCCTTTGGAGTAAGAAAAAAGGGATCGTCTTGGTCCTGCATACGACTTTGGGTGGCATATCTAACTGTATGGGAGTGGTCCCGATAGTCGCTGCCGATTGCACCGAGTCGCTGTAAGCGAGATGGTGGTGGTGGTGATTCATGCACAACTTCCTTTGCTTTTTCAGCCTCTTCCTATACAAGTACCAAAAATCAATAACATTAATATACATCAACCTATCAAAAAATAATAAGTACTATCGTTCAATGCATAAATCAACCTGTGCATGTGTTGGGATGGGTCTTGTTAATGAAACTGGCCATAAGATAAAATGGCCAGGTGCACTGTCCCACTTGTTTGAACCTCTTCAGTGGGAATAGGGATTAGGCGGCGAGCATCCCGGACATCTACAACCACCACTCGATCATATCATCTCCAATACTCTGGTGGTGGATGGTTGACCCCAATGCATACATTTTCCCTAAGGTAAACAAAGGATAAAATATTTTAGACTATATAATGCGTAATACTGTACCAAATACATGTCAAAGATATAATACGTACCGTATGCCACCAAATGCTCGGGAGGACCCGCAACATACAACTGACAGTCAGCAGTGTCAGTAGGAGCAACCTCTACCCCTCTATCAGGAGCATCACAACTCTCCTTTGTGCTGACATGAATCGGGGATGCCGCTCGTGCGGGGACAGAAGGTTGAGATGACAAAGATGCCAACTCTGCTCGCATTGAGCTCAATAACTCTGCCTTCAAGTCAGAGTACACCTCATCTCGAATCTCCTTCCTAATTTGTTGTTTGAGCGACTCAAACTCTTGCTCATTCAGCTGCCTCAAAGAAGGAGTTGCCACGGGTGGGGCACCAAAGTGTTAGAATCGCCCAGCGGAATGTTCGCGTGGTCGGACAAAAACCAAGAGGGGGGGTGAATTGGTTTCTTAATAAAAATTAGGTTTTCAAAATTTTCCCCAAATTTTACCGATTAAAAACTGCGTAAATGTAAATAGAGAAGAGTAGAGAAGATTACACAGTAGGTTTATACTGGTTCGGATCAAAAGACCCTACGTCCAGTTGCTAATCACTCAAAAGAGGATTAACGCTGTCACTAAGAACAAATTGTTACAAACAGATTACAATGAAAAAGATAAAGTTAAAGATAACACCTCTCTTGAAACCCACAAGAGATGAAGAACAACTTTCCCTAGAGACGGCACAACACACAATCCACTAAGAACTCCACTTAGTGATTCTTATCGCTTCTAGCCTCACACCAGGTTCCAAAAGCCCCCTTTCCTTGCAACAAACGGTTCTCCGGCACTCACAGACACTTAACTTTTGTATGGAAAGAGTTGTTCTTTCTTTTCTGAGTGCCAAAGCGAGTTTAAGTAGGGAAATTAGGGTTTAGGAATTGGGGATTTCGAAACTAGGGTTCTTGGTAATTGGGTTTTCGAAAATAGGGTTAATTTGAAATTTAAAATGAAAAACAGACTGAAATAATCGATTATTTGGAGTGATAATCGATTAAAACGAGAGCCAAATACGTCAGAACCCAAACCTCTCTGGAATAATCGATTATTTGGTGAAATAATCGATTATCTGTACGGAACAGTACAAAACAATCGATTATTTTGCTGTTTTAATCGATTAAAACAGTGAGTTTGTATAGAAAGTGTTTTCTCACTGTTTTAATCGATTATTTACCTATATAATCGATTAAAGCCGAGCCTAAATGATAAATTTGAGCTTTTTGAAGCTTCTAAGTTACAGACTATGTACCGGCTATCTTAGACTCTAAAAATACAGACTCAATCTTAAATAAAACAGAGTTATTACAATACAATTATCACCAATCTTCAATCTTCAATATTCTAAGTCTTTAGTTCTTGGATCATCATCAAAATCCATTCTTCATATTCATCAAGTGCAACATCAAGTCCTTGAATTGTCAACAATCTCCCCCTTTTTGATGATGATCAAAATTTTCTTTTAAAGCCCTTTGTAATAACCTGTTTTATCTGTCATACTAACAAACACATTAAACATACCAGATAAAATTTAAAATTGAATCATAGGCTTTAAATTTTTCTCCCCCTATTTTGATTATAATCAAAAAGAACTCTGCAACATCAATCATAAGAGCTCCCCCTCAAAATATGCATAAATTAGAGAAAGCTCCCCCTTAATCATAGCATGAAAGAAACATCAAATTTTATTTCACAATCATTCAACCATTACAACATCAAGACAATAACAAAAGAAAATACATTGATTCTCTCTATATCAGACAGTTTTAATCGATTATTTCAAGCAAATAATCGATTATCAGAGGCATTTAATCGATTATATCACGAAATAATCGATTATTCCAGAGGAGAATACCCTGTTTTGGACGTTTTGAGAAAAAATAATCGATTATTACTTCCAGTAATCGATTATTCCAGAGGCTATATCAAGTTTTTAAGGTTTTTACACATTATAACCTATGAATATCCTACAACACGAATTTTAACATAACAACCATCCAAAAACAGTCAAATTAAGCAGAATTTAAGCTATTTCTAATATCCCTAAGTCTCTTCTAAGATCATAGAATCTATCCTTGGGTAGAGGCTTAGTAAATATATCTGCTAATTGACGTTTAGTGTCTACATACTCTATTTTGCAGTTTCCTTTGCTAATATGATCTCTTAAAAAATGATGTCTAATCTCAATATGTTTAGTCCTAGAGTGCATTACTGGATTCTTAGTTAGATTGATTGCACTCGTATTATCACACATTAATGGAATGTCATTTAAATATATGCTATAATCCTCTAATTGTTGTTTCATCCACGGAATTTGAGCACAACAACTACCAGTTGCAATATATTCGACTTCGAGTGGTAGATAAAGCTACACATGCTTGTTTCTTAGAATGCCATGATATTAAGGATGAACCTAACAAATGACATGTCCCACTAGTGCTTTTCCTATCAATTTTACATCCACCATAATCGGCATCAGAATATCCTAATAAACTAATACAAGCATCGGACGGATACCACAAGCCAAATCCAGTAGTTCCTTTTAAGTATTTTAAAATATGTTTTACTACAATTAGATGAGATTCTTTAGGACAATCCTGAAATCTAGCACACACACAGACAGAATGCATAATATCAGGTCTACTAGCAGTTAAGTATAATAGTGATCCTATCATACCTCTATACATAGTTTGATTTACTTCCAAACCTGATTCATCCTTGTCTAAATAGCATGAAGTTCCCATGGGTGTGTTAGCTTCCTTTGAGGTGTCCATACCAAACTTTTTGAGGATCTCTTTGCAGTATTTGGATTGAGAGATGAAAGTGCCATCTTTAAGTTGCTTGATTTGAAGTCCAAGGAAGAATGTTAATTCTCCCATCATAGACATTTCAAACTCTCCCTGCATAATCTTAGCAAATTCTACACACAAAGAATTATCAGTTGATCCAAAAATAATATCATCAACATATACCTGGACCAATAAGATATGTTCTTTAACTTTCTTAATGAATAGTGTAGAATCAATTTTTCCTCTTGAAAAATCATTTGCAGTTAGGAAACTACTTAATCTTTCATACCAAGATCTAGGAGCTTGTTTCAACCCATATAATGCTTTCTTCAATTTGAAAATATGATTAGGATTATTAAAATCTTCAAAACCAGGGGGTTGCTCTACATACACTTCTTCTTTAATAAAACCATTTAAAAATGCACTCTTAACATCCATTTGATATAATTTAAATTTCATCATAGATGCATAAGCAAGAAGTAGGCGTATAGCCTCTAACCTAGCCACAGGAGCATAAGTTTCATCATAATCTATACCTTCCTCCTGACAATAGCCTTTTGCAACAAGTCTGGCTTTATTCTTTGTTATATTACCATCTTCATCAAGCTTATTTCTGAATACCCATTTAGTTCCAATAACTTGATGTGACTCTTCTCTTGGGATTAGTTCCCGAGACTTGATTCCTTTCAAATTGGTTAAGTTCTTCTTGCATGGCTATGCACCATTGATCATCTTTAAGTGCTTCCTCAATGTTTTTAGGTTCAATCTGTGACACAAAAGCAACAGACATACAGAAATTATTCATATTTCTAGTTCTTACCCCTTTTGAGATGTCCCCTATAATGTTGTCCATTGAGAGTCCTCTAGGTGATTGCCATTCTTTTGCTAATTGAGGAGTTTGAGAAGGCACATTATCTTCCAAGTATAATTCATCAAGGGCCTCTCTTATATATTCATCATCACCTGCAAGTCTTTTATTTGACTCAAGAGGATTCCCCCAAGGTCTACAATCTCATCAAAGGTAACATGTATAGATTCTTCTATATTCAAAGTTCTCCTATTAAACACTCTATATGCCTTGCTAGTTAAAGAATAACCTAGAAAAATGCCCTCATCGGCTTTTGAGTCAAATTTTCCTAGATTGTCCTTTCCATTATTTAGCACAAAACATTTACATCCAAAAATCTTTAAATGAGCAACATTAGGTTTTCTACCATTAAACAATTCATATGGAGTTGATTTTATAATTGACCTAATGAGCATTCTATTTAAAACATAGCATGCGGTGCTAACCGCATCAGCCCAAAAATATTTTGGAACATTAGATTCATTTAACATAGTTCTTGCAAGTTCCTCTAATGACCTATTTTTCCTCTCAACTACACCATTTTGTTGGGGAGTCCTAGGAGCAGAAAAATTATGTAATATACCATTTTCCTCACAATAATTCTCAAACTTTTCATTTTGAAACTCACCACCATGGTCACTTCTTAAAACTTTAATTCTTAGGTCTTTCTCATTTTGTATTTGTTTAGCAAACTTTCTAAAGACCTTAAAAGCTTCACTTTTCATAGTTAGGAAAAATGTCCAAGTGTACCTAGAGTAATCATCAACAATTACAAGTCCATAATAGTTTCCACCAAAGCTTTTTATCCTAGAAGGTCCAAATAAATCTAAATGTAATAATTCTAGGGGTTTTGAAGTGGAAATCACATTCTTTGATTTAAATGATGATTTAACTTGTTTACCTTTTTGGCATGCATCACACAATCTATCTTTTTCAAATTTCAATTTAGGCAATCCAATAACTAAGTCTTTTGATATCAATTTATTCAAATGATGCATGTTTATATGAGCCGCTCTTTTATGCCATAACCAAGGGTTTTCTTCCTTAGCAACTAAACATGTTATACTAGACTCATGTAAACAATCCAAATCAATCAAATATATATTGTTATGCCTAATGCCTTTTAATTCTACTTTTTCGGAATCTATTAAATGTATGGTGCAAAATTGGCTTTCAAAAGTTACCTTGAATCCTTTGTCACACAATTGGCTTATGCTAAGAAGGTTATGCTTTAGCCCATCAACAAGAAGCACATCCTTAATCTCCAATGTGTTTGCACCACCTATGTTTCCAATTCGAGAATCTTCCCTTTGTTGTTATCCCCATAAGTCACATATCCTTGTTCTTTGGCTTTGAAACTTACAAATTTCGTTTTATCTCCGAGTCATATGTTTTGAGCATCCACTATCAAGATACCACATAGACTTCTTTGATTTGGAAGTTTCCTGCAACACAAGAACATATAAACTTAGGTCCCCACAACTTTTGGGTCCTTGGGGTTAGAGACATAACAATCTATTTAAATACTGCAAAACTTCTTTTAATTAATCTGCTGGTTTAATTAATCTGTTAAAAGATTCTTTTAATCTGTTAAAAGTGCAGTTTTAATCTGTTAAAACATCTTTTAATCGATTAAAACGAGTGTAGAAAAAAATTTCTAAGTTGTTTTAATCGATTGAAACGAGTTTTTAATCGATTAAAAGAGTTCGATCAGTCATAACTAAATTCGATCGATCATAGCTGATTCTAATCGGTCATAATAAAAATCTGATCGATCATCCTGACCCTTTAAGTGATTTTAATCGATTGAAACGTGTTTTTAATCGATTGAAAAATTCTGACAGCTCATAATTAAAATCTGATCGATCACATTTGCTTCTAATCGGTCATAATTTGATTCTGATCGATCATCCCGACCCTTTAAGTAATTTTAATCGATTGAAACGTGTTTTTAATCGATTTAAAAGATTCGACAGCTCATAATAAAAATCTGATCGATCACAATGAGTTCTAAATGGTTTTAATCGATTAAAAAACAGTTTGTATCGATTAAAATGCTGTAAAAACACTTCTTTGAACATTCTAAGTGATTTTATTTGGTTCTTTCAAAACTGCATCAGTTAAAAACATGTTTTAAGAAAGCTTTTGTAAAAATACTTTGTGTTTTAGTTGTTTAAAACAATTTTAGAGGCTTTTCGCAAAAATCTTTAAGTAAAGAACCTTCATGCAAGATAAAATGTTTTTACCTAAGCATTCATTTAAAACATACTAAATGATTCATTTTCTTCGAATAACTAAAAGAGACAAACAATTCATTTAACTATAGGAACCCAAACATATTTTCCTTTAGGAACTCCAAAATGCTTAATTTTACATCTATTTGAAGTGTGACCTTGTTTCATACAATAGAAGCATGCATTTGAAGTAGTTTTAGAACAAGATACATTATTAACATGACAAGCTCTAGTTCCTTTTTCTACCCATACTCTTTTCTTTTTAGTTTTACTCTTTTTCAAAGGAACTCTTTGATTTACATTATTTTGAGCAATTACCATTTCATGCTTCTTAAGATCATCAATTTCTTTTTCCGCTTTGTCTAGCAAATGGTTAAGAATATCTATGTCATATTCATGCTCTTTACAATTTGCACAAGCTAAGTCCTTATTCTCATCTAAGCATACAATTTTCGTATTAGCTACCTCCTTTTCTTCTAAACATGCAATTTTCAATTTTAAGGACTCATTTTCCTTTTCGGATTTTCTTAGATTTTTCTTTACAACTTTATATTCTTTTTTCATATCCATAAATGCAGTAAATAACTCATTATAAGCATTTTGCAATTCATCATGGTCATTTTCTTCACTAGAGGATGAATCAGAATCACTAACCTCAAAATCCGAAGAAATGTTGTTATTTGCCATCAAGCAAATGTTTGCTTCAATTTCTGAATCGCTTGATTCTGAATTTGAATCACTGTCATCCCAAGCAATATATGCTTTCTTCTTGAATTGCTTTTTGCCCTTTTGTTCATCATTTTTCTTGTTTGGGCATTCGGTCTTCATATGCCTCGCTTCACCACAACCAAAGCATTTTATATTAACGGAAGAATTTTCTTTTACCTTTCCCTTACCTTTGAAAGGATGTCTTCCTTTTGCTTTCATCATCTTGGTGAACTTCTTTATAAAAAGACTCATCTCTTCTTCATCAATTTCGGAGTCTTCTTCTTCTTCTTTCTTATTTTTGCTTTTTGAAATCTCGGTCTTGAAAGCTAGGTTCTTCTTTTGATATTGACCCTCTTCCTCATTTAGTCTTCCAAGGTCAAGTTCATGCTCCCTAAGCTTTCCAAATAACGCAGCCATAGACATAGTGGCAAGATTTTGTGACTCAGAGATGGCCGTCACCTTTGGTTGCCATTTCCTATCCGAGAGATTTCAAAATTTTAACATTTAATTCATCAACGTCAAAAATTTTACCTAGACCGGTGAGATGGTTCACGATGTGAGTGAAACGTTTACGTACGTCAAATATCGTTTCGCCTGGTTGCATCCGGAACATCTCGTATTCTTGGATTAAAGAATTTTTACGTGCTCTTTTGACGTCGTCGGTTCCTTCGTGGGTCACCCTTAGCATTTCCCACATTTCATGTGCACTTTTACAAACTGAAATTCTATAAAACTCATCAAGGGTTAGAGCGAGATGAAATAATGTTTCTAGCCCTAACATCAAATTGTGCTTTTCGACTTTCTTCTGCAGTCCATCTAGAAATAGGTTTAAGAACGTCAACACCGTTCTCTGTAATTTTAGGAACAAATGGACCGTTTAAAATTGCGTCCCAAACGCCTCTATCAACAGACTCTAAAAATATTTGCATACGTACCTTCCAAAAAGGATAATTTTGACCCGCAAAAAGTGGGGGTCTGTTGATAGACGCACCTTCGGCAAAAGTTTGATTTTGTCCGGCCATTTTCGAAAATATTTGAATGACTATCAAAGCAAGCTCTGATACCACTTGTTAGAATCGCGCAGCGGAATGTTCGCGTGGTCGGACAAAAACCAAGAGGGGGGGTGAATTGGTTTCTTAATAAAAATTAGGTTTTCAAAATTTTCCCCAAATTTTACCGATTAAAAACTGCGTAAATGTAAATAAAGAAGAGTAGAGAAGATTACACAGTAGGTTTATACTGGTTCGGATCAAAAGACCCTACGTCCAGTTGCTAATCACTCAAAAGAGGATTAACGCTGTCACTAAGAACAAATTGTTACAAACAGATTACAATGAAAAAGATAAAGTTAAAGATAACACCTCTCTTGAAACCCACAAGAGATGAAGAACAACTTTCCCTAGAGACGGCACAACACACAATCCACTAAGAACTCCACTTAGTGATTCTTATCGCTTCTAGCCTCACACCAGGTTCCAAAAGCCCCCTTTCCTTGCAACAAACAGTTCTCCGGCACTCACGGCACTTAACTTTTGTATGGAAAGAGTTGTTCTTTCTTTTCGAGTGCCAAAGCAGAGTTTAAGTAGGGAAATTAGGGTTTAGGAATTGGGGATTTCGAAACTAGGGTTCTTGGTAATTGGGTTTTCGAAAATAGGGTTAATTTGAAATTTAAAATGAAAAAGCAGTTGAAATAATCGATTATTTGGAGTGATAATCGATTAAAACGAGAGCCAAATACGTCAGAACCCAAACCTCTCTGGAATAATCGATTATTTGGTGAAATAATCGATTATTTGTACGGAACAGATACAAAACAATCGATTATTTTGTTGTTTTAATCGATTAAAACAGTGAGTTTGTATAGAAAGTGTTTTCTCACTGTTTTAATCGATTATTTACCTATATAATCGATTAAAGCCGAGCCTAAATGATAAATTTGATATTTTTGAAGCTTCTAAGTTACAGACTATGTACCGGCTATCTTAGACTCTAAAAATACAGACTCAATCTTAAATAAAACAGAGTTATTACAATACAATTATCACCAATCTTCAATCTTCAATATTCTAAGTCTTTAGTTCTTGGATCATCATCAAAATCCATTCTTCATATTCATCAAGTGCAACATCAAGTCCTTGAATTGTCAACACAAAGTACTGTCTGAGGCCCACCCCTCGTCCAGCACCACGAACACGTCCAGGATGCTCTGGGGTACCAATGGCCACTGCCAATATATCCTGACGGCCATGTGGGTGGAATGATCCCTGAGTGCTCTGCTCAACCAACTCATCCTACAACACAAACAAATGATTTTTTAGCAAATAAAAATGCCTATTGTAGTATAACATATATAATTAGTTTAGGATATGCTACTTACAATACGTTGAGCAACAACATTAGTTTGCTCAGATAAGTAATTCCCTGATGAGGTCTGGCGAGCTCTCTTCCATTTATCATGGCGTGAAGGGCGGGTGACGGAACTCACAACAGAGTCATCCGAAGGTAGACTTGAAGAAGTCTCCTTCGGCATCTTCTCCTCCAATTTCTCATAACCCCCACGAGACAACTCTGTGGGGGTGGATATTCTTCCTCTGAATATCCTGTGCCTTACGCCTCTTGGCCTGTTGCATTCCATGTTAAATACCAAATTTAAAACCTCTATTTTAAAAAAATTACTGCAAACAAATGACAAATGTGCTAACACTGAAACCTAGGGTCTAATCGGCTGAGTCCGAAATGCCTGCCATGTCTCCTCATCCAAAAAGCGATACTGGTCACATGGGTTCTTGTTGCTCAATGCCCCATATATGTATCGACTGGTCGAGATCACTCTTAAAACCTCTCCGAGCGTTCCCCGGCATATGAGATCCACTTTGTCCTCAACAAAGTGGTGTTAGGGACATCATATGTGACCTACACAATAAAAATAACATGAAGTTCCCAAAAAAAGTTAAATATATATACATGTTAAATGCTCAAGTAAGAGTAGGTACCAGGATACTTTGCCAAATCTGGTTCTTCGGTGTCTCCGGAACATGGTCCCAATCCTCAATAAGAATACTAACCTTGCTTCTCCCAAGCAAGGCCACATAGCTACTGAATCTAGCATTGTGCTCTCCGGTGGCTCTACCGGTTTGCATGTCAAGCTGGATAGACAATTTCGATCGGAGTTGCGGCCGATATTCAACTCCCTCAATCGTGTAGCACGCCTACCCTTTTTCTGGTAGACGGTCGACTACGATCACCACCTTGTGTAGGAGGGGGGCTGTGTAGGAGGAGGGGTACCAGATGAATCTGCCATATACTGTGTTCAAAGAAAAAAATAATAGTTATTAGTTTAGACAATATGACTGAAGATAAACAAAAAAGTGCATACATTAAAAAATAATACATTAAAAAAATTTCATACATTATCAAGTTGGAGCATTCTCCCAAAATCCTTCCATATGGTCATAACGGATGGCATGCACATCATCTATTTCTACATTAACACTCAAGTTTGGCATATTTGAAGAGAAACATGGTGTCTCGGGTATATCAAGTACTAATTCATCATTCTCATCGAAGTATACATGGGTTTTCCTTGTAGAACCACTGACCATCCTTTGTTAGCGGGATCAGTGACATAAAACACTTGTTTTGCACGAGATGCCATGATAAATGGTTCTTCGGTATAACGAGTATTTTCAAGGTTAACCAAGGTAAATCCAAGATCATCGGTGAAGATGCCGAGTATTAAAATCAACCCACTTGCATTTAAAAATAGGTACTCTAAATATCGTGTAATCTATTACCCAAATCTCTTCAATTACACCAAAGTAGCCCATTGACGCCCTTATCGGATATTTATCCTTTGAACTCAAGAAATGCATTGATTCGGCCACCACCATGACTCCACTATTTTGCATTGTGCTTATTTCATCTTCTCCCTTTGTATAAAATGAATAGTTATTTATATCATACCCACCCCAACATATCACATCAAAGTTTGGCTCACATGCTAGCCACTTTAGTGTATCGGAAGCTGTATTGTCACCTTCAACTTGTTGTTTAAACCACTTCAAAAAGCTCTTGTTGTGTTCGGTGATCACCCACTTTTTAGGCATACGTGGATTATTTCGCTTCACAATCTCTTTATGAGCACTTAAGTAGGGGATGACTTCTTCACTATTATTCAATATGTACAAATGCGCTTGAAGTACTTCATCTCGACACATTGTCACAACTTTTGCACCTCGAGTTCCTCTACCAAGACCTATTCCATGGTAACGAGTCTTAGGTAACCCTATAGGTTCAACTTCGATAAGTAGTTTGTGCAAAACTCAATAGCTTCCTCTGCAATATACCTTTGAACAATTGATGCTTCAGGACGATATTGGTTCTTCACATACCCTTTTAATATTTTCATGTATCGCTCAAAAGGGTACATCCATCGTAAGAAAAGCTGGACCACAGATTCTAACTTCCCTGGCTAGATGAACAATCAAGTGAACCATAATATCAAAAAATGATGGAGGAAAGTACATCTCAAATTGACATAATATGACTGCAGCCTCATTCTCTAACTGATCCAAAACACCCGGGTCCATAACTTTACTACATATGGCATTAAAAAAAGCATAATCGAGTTAAGGAATATCTAACATTGTCCGGTAAGATACCTCGAATAGCCACGGGTAGAAGTTGTTGTATCAATACATGACAATCATGAGATTTTAACCCAAGCAATTTGAGCTCTTTCATAGATACAAGTCTCTTCACATTGGAAGAGTAACCAAATGGAACCTTCACACCTCGTAAAAACTCACAAAAACTTCTTTTCTCTTTTTTAGACAGGTGTGTGACATGCTTGGAGGCAAGTATGTTCGGTTACCATGAGGTTGAGGAGCTAATTGTTCTCTTATACCCATTTCAACCATGTCCAAACGAGCATTGACACCATCTTTTGTTTTTCCTTGAATGTTAAGGAGCGTTCAGATGATACTATCACACACATTTTTCTCTACATGCATGACATCTATACAATGCCTCACATCAAGAACCCTCCAATATGGAAGAACAAAAAGGATTGACATTTTCTTCCATATACCTGTGGCTTTCTTTTGCGTCTTTCCAAACTCACACGAAATTGCACTTACTCGTTGATATACTTCTTCCCCACTTAAAGGTGTTGGGGCTGCATCATTTTCTTGACACTCGTTAAATGATTTTTTTAATTTACGATATGAATGGTTTGAAGGAAGAAATCTTCGGTGTCCAAGGTACACTTGTTTTCCTTCCATGTTGTAGTTGATAGTGACATGTGTCTTCTTCACATATCGGGCAAGCTTTATGTCCCTTTGTCGTTGTAGCCACTCAAATTACCATATGCTTGGAAAGTCATTAATTGTACAAAATAACATTGCACGCAACTTGAATAAGTCACCTGTGTACCCATCAAACACATCAACACCTTCCTCCCACAACATCTTCAACTCTTCAACCAATGGGCTTAAAAAAACATCAATGTCATTTCCAGGTTGTGCGGGACCCGAGATCATCAAAGATAGCATCAAGTACTTACGTTTCATACACAACCACGGAGGTAAGTTGTAAATAACTAACACCACGAGGCCATGAACTATGTTTACTTGCTTAAATTTCCATATGGATTCATTCCATCTGTAGCAAGTCCAAACCTAATGTTTCTTGGATCATTACCAAAATTCTGGAAGATGGAATCAATTTTTTTCCATTGCAATCCATCTGCTCGGATGCCTCAACTGACCATCTTTAATACGACTATCCGCATGCCATCTAGTCAGCTTTGCATCATTTCCATTAGTGAATAATCGTTTCAACCTTGGAACAATGGGAAGATACCATAACACTTTTGCCGGGGTACCCTTCATTACATCATTGTCAGAATCACCATCCTTCTTCTTGTATCGTGATTCCCCGCATTGTGGACATTCGTGACAGTTCTCAAATTCTTTCCTGTACAACACACAATCATTCGGACATGCATGAATTTTTTGGTACTCCATACCCATTGGACACAATATCTTCTTAGCATCATAATTGCGGGTTGGCAATGTGTTACCTTCAGGGAGCATGTCACTCAACAACTCAAGCAATTCTGTGAAACTTTTATCAGTCCACCCATTCTTTGCCTTCACATTGAACAATTTTAGTACCACCGACAATCGTGTGAACTTAGTACAATTTGTATACAAAGGCTCTTTTGCATCATTGGACAACTTCTCGTACACATGTGTGTGTTGGAAGGCATCTTGTCCAAGCTCACGAATCATTTCCTCCAGCTGATCATCCATCTCTAGATCAACTTCTTCTTTGTCTTCTACACTTGGCATGTTTAATAATTCACCATGCCATGTCCACTTTATGTAACTCTTTAGGAAACCATCACAAAGAACATGTTCCCGAATAACTTCGATCGGTAATCTTCGCTCATTCAAGCGAGTTAACACAAGGGCAATAGAATCTTCCATCATTATCCGGAACATTCATCTTAGCAAATTCAAGGAATTGTTCTACTCCACTCTCATATTCATTTGTTGTTCGTCTATAATTGATCCAACTTTGATCCATTGTTACAAATCTAATTTTCAAAATCAAATTAGCTACGAAACACGAAATAACTACACTATAATGCCTACACGAAATCCAACTCCACTCTCAAAATAACTACATTATAATACAAATCTAATGTTCAAAATCAAAATCACGAAAGAATGCCTACGAAACACATTCAAATGACTAAACTACTTACAATACATCTCTAAATTATCTAAAGGCACTCGTGATGTTTCCCTCTCTTGACAGCATTATTACTTACTAGATTCAATACTGTAAACCTACATTGGCTAAAGCAAGCACCAAAACTTACCTCTTGAAGACCTACAGAGGTGGCAGGTGGCGTGACGTGCAGAGCTGGGTGGGGAGAAACGTATCCCAGGCGACGGGCACCAGTAGCAGCCGACGGGCACGAAGCGTTGGCAGGTGGCGTGACGAGCAAATGTGGGTGCGGAGAAACGTATACAAGGGAACGGGGGAGCTCTGGTATGGGTGAACTGATGAAAGGAAATGGAGCGTAGGGAGAAACGTACAGGGGAGCTCTGCTATGGGGGGGAAGTGATGAAATGAAATGGAGCGCGGGAAGAGGGTAAAACAGAAGATACTATGTCGGTTGCTCTAACACCCGTCATCAAAGACACTTTCTACGTCGGTTAAAATTTACCCGACATAGAAAGTTCACTTTCTACATCGGGTAAATGTTACCCGACATAGAAAGTTAACTTTCTATGTCGGGTAAATTTTAACCGACGTAGAAAGTGACCTTTCCACTTACTATGTCGGCTAAAACTTACCCGACATAGAAAGTTTATGATTTTATTACAAAATTGCCACCGCGCCACATACTATGACGGGTGGATTACGACCGTGATAAAAACCCGTCATAGAAAGCTATTTTTCCACTAGTGCGTGCTTCATCATGGTATTCTTGCTGGAAGGTTTTCCAGTCTTGCCGCATCCCCTGCTGATATTGGTACATCGTCTCCAGCCGGGTGTCAAAGGCTTCTTGCCTTAGGGACATCTGCTCTTGCCGCATCGACATCTGCTCAGGCCAGCAAAGTCGTCTGTGTACTACGAGGGTTGTTGGTGCTGATGTGGTTGTTCGAAGTCGGGAGGCGTGGGGAGATCATGCATCGCCACAATGTCCTGGAGGTCCAGCGCGAAGTCCAGGGAGGGATGAAGGACCAACTGGGTTCCTCGGCGCATCAGCATCCCCATGCTGACCAGGATCGACCCGTTGATGGATTCGGGTCGCAAGCTGGGGGCCAGTTCTTCTTGGCCGGTGCATCCCCATTTTTCTGCCAAGGGAGTGATAAGAGGAGCCATGAGGACGGCTCCCACTGCTCTGCTCCCGAAGTCCTTAAGGGCCCTCAGGAAAAAGTAGTCAGGGTTGCAGCGCCGCCTCTGGCTCATGCAATAAAGTACAAAGAGGACTGGGAGGGTTACCTTACCCTGACTCTCCTTCCTCCCATGGACAGTCCCAACCAGCAGCTTGTGGCAAATGCAGAGGGCTGGAGGGAGTGCAGAACCCTTCATCATTGTGGGTAGCGTAGGCACCCTGGTGAGCTCCTGCCACATCTCGGTGGCGGTGAGGCTGGCGGGGCGGCTGCAGATGGCCTCCCGGTATCCCCGAGTGAGCACGTCCTCGGGCCGGACGAATCCAATGCTCACATTGAACTCGTCGAGGGTGGTAGTCCAGTATTCCCCACCCATGAAATAATTCACCATCTTGGTGGGTGGAAGGCCCGGGACCATGGAGGGAGCCTCGGCGTAGGAGATGGAGGCCAAGAACTCTAGTTCCGCCTGAGGGTACACGTGGGTAGGTGGAGACTGCACCAGAAAGCCCCACCCAATGTTGTCTATGTGGGTCCGGACATCATCCTCCCACCTGAACTCAGCGAGGATACTGAAGTCTAGTTTGAACATGGGGTGCCATGAATATTCCCGGATGTGCTCGAGGCGGGCCTGGTGTTGTGGCGAAAGCTGAGTGGGGTCTTGAGGGGCTGGTGCCGAGGAACTGCTGGCACCAGTAGTGCCTCTTCTCTTCCTGGAGGGGTTTCCACGGAACATATTGACCCGGAAGTGCTTGGAAGTGATGAATCTGAGAGTTGGAGGTTCCGAAGTGCAGGGAGTTGTGAGGAACCCCTCCCCCCCATCGCACCCCTATTTATAGCGGATTTTTCAAAATTCGGGACCGCCGTCTGGGATGTCGAGACGGGGGTCTCGATTTTTCGCAGGTCGAGACGGCCCTCTGGGTTCTCGAGACGGCGGTCTCAACTTTGGGTTGAAACGAGACGGCGGTCTCGATTTTACCTAAGTCGAGATGGCGGTCTCGATTTGCTAAGGACCGAGACGGCGGTCTGGAAATCCCAGACGGTCGTCTCGAATTTTTGGTAAAGTTTTTTTTTTTTTGAATGTAAAATAGGACTTGGTTCAAAAACATATTATGCATGCAATGTTTTTATGTTTGATGTCCTATAATGCCTATTTTAATTAATTTTTCAGAAGGATTTAACTGACGTGTCTCATTGCGTCGAGTGCCTCCTGATCTGTCGTGCTTATTCTTGGCTGTACCATGTCGGACTTCTTGTGACCGCAGGATAATTTCTTTCTTTCTTTTCTTTTTTTGTTCCCTTTTTTTTGTAGAGCACTCTTTGCCATGTAGTGTCTCTTTTTCTCCACTCTAGGGGTTTCAATCCTCTTGTTGACTATACTATACGCCTCCATATTCCCAAATTAATTATTAGAATATTGTTGTGAGGGTCAAGAGAAAAGAAGTAAAGAGGTAAAAATCAATGGCTTGTGCTTTAAAAGGTTGATTTTTATCTAGAAAGTGGTTTTTGTAAGCATGGCTGGCTAGGGTTAGGCTTAGGTGTTTGGGTTTCGTCTAAGCAAACGTTTTTCCCCTTTTTTTTGTACTTGCGCCTCTTAGTTTTATTTCCATTGCTTTTAATGGCTAGCTGATTTCCCTAGATCGCCCTTCGGGTTTTCGAACTAGGATATCGTGTTTTGGCCCTAACTTTTGTCTAGGTTCCCTTCTCTTGTATTTTTTGGAGAATCCTAACGGACCTTATTTTGTAACCCTAACTTTTGCCTAGGCTACCCTTTATTTTTGTTCGGGTGTCCTACCGGGTGGACCCTATCTTTTGCATAGCCCCCTTAGTGGGTTTCCTACCGGATATTTTGTCCTCTTTTTTTTGTTTTTTTTTTTTTGCCTTTGGCTTTTATGGGCTTTTTTTGTATTTTATTTTTTGTTCACAATATTGGCGAAGCATGACTTTCTTTTATGGTGAGGTAAAGTCTTATTTTTATGTGCTTCTAATCAACTAGCTTGACTGTAATGGCAATGGTGAATATTGATTATTTGGATGCGCTTTTTATTCTTCTTCTTTTTTATTTACTTAGACAGGGTCATTTATGAGGTCTAGTCAGAAATAGAGAGAAGAGAAGCAAATAGTAAGAAGTATTCTTTATTAATTAATAATGGAATATGTGCCCTAAAATGCCCGGGGGTCGGGCTAGCCCCGGGGGATAGTCTCTAACAATCCTGGGGTTTACATCCCTTAAATGAAGAAAAAGATCTCCTAATGACTAGGGTAGCTCTTGATGCTTGCACCCCTCCACTTCGGAAAATTTGCTTGAGTGTGCAAGGGGGAGACTTCCCTTTTCTTCTTTCCGCTCGGCCCTTAGTAGGGTCATATCCTAGGCCATACTTGAAAGGATTGTCCTTGAATTCTGGGGGCTCCCTCATGCCTTGGGAATCTTCCCCCAGTCCTTGGCCAGGATGGTAGCGCTTGAAAAGATGTTTCAAGGGCTTCTTCAGCCGCATCCACATAAGGTTGGGTAGACGGTCCACTGATCAAAATGTCGTCTTCTGCTTGGACCGTGACCAATTTGTCATCCACTATGAACTTGATTTTTTGGTGGAGCGTTGAAGGTACTGCCTTAGCGTCATGAATCCAAGGCCTGCCGAGGAGACAACTATATGCTAGAGTAATATCCATTACATGGAAATTGACGTTGAAGATAGTGGGTCCAACTTGGATTGGCAAATTAACTTCTCCCACTACTTCTCGTTTAGATCCGTCGAAGGCTCGAATGATGGTGCTGCTTGGGCGCAGACGGGTTCCTTGGATAGTCAACTTGTCCAGTGTGCACTTGGGCATCACGTTCAAGGATGACCTGTTATCCACAAGAACTCTGGCAATGAGGTACTCCTTGCATTTGACTGAGATATGCAAGGGCTTGTTGTGGTTTGACCCCTTGAGGGGGAGTTCTTCCTCTATGAAGGTGAGGTGACAGGGTATATACCCACTCCCTATGGATTTCTCACTTGCCCCCGGGTATAGAGGGAACTGTTGTGTGCAAGGGTTTGTGTACATTTTGTATTTCAAACAATTGTGTAAGTATAAACAAGCAACAGTTATTAAAACCAAACAGTAAATCATGTTATAATACAAGGTAGGGCAAAAGCATTATTTTCTTGGTTTATTTACTTTTAAGCCGGCCCATCACTAAATGGGATCAACTCTCTAGGCTTCTCCAGTGGAGTCGCCATCTATCGCCGCCGTCAAAACGAGGCGGTCGGAGCGACGCGATGGTTTCGACTCTCTTGATTTTCGCATTTTTTATTGGTGGTTAGAACGCCTTTAGGTTGTCCGATAACCGGGCTGAACCTAGGGGCGAGGTTTTCGAAAGGGTGCTCTTGGATTGTCCGATAACTGGGCTAACCCAAGAGCTATTTTTGAAGGGTTCTCTGGAGTCACCACCAATGTTTTTACTGGAAACATCGGAAAAGGAGTTTAAAAGGCGTTGGTTTTTCAAAAAACCAACTTTGGTCGATAGAACCAGAGTTGGGTAAGGGAGTTAGTTACGCGTAAAGGAAGTGTTAGTTCCTTTACGACGCCTCTTTCAGGTTCCCTATGATAGGCCAACTATTTTAAAATAAATAAACCTGATGAAAATACGCTTTTGCCCTTTTATTTTGTGGAATTTAAAGATTATGACTACATCGCCCTAATGTCTATTGCATAATTTAAATAAAGCAGTAAAAGGTAGGGAAAAAGAGTAGAGACATCCGAAGCAAGCTTTTCTATTAATTTCCTTGAAAATAGGGTGCTTTGCGGCAGCCCTTCACTCTATACAGCGCTGGAACCTCTCAAAAATGCTATAAAAAATCTCTAGAGAGAGAAACTAGTGATGTGACTAGAGAGAGAATCAGAGTGGTGTGTGGAATGAGGGGAATGGAGGCCCTATTTATAGGGATTCACGCCTGTTAGGTCGAGACGGTCGTCTCGTCTGACAAGGTCGAGACGGCCGTCTCGACATTCCAGATGGCCGTCTCGCCTTGCAGGGATGGCGAGACGGCGGTCTCGCCACTTGTGCATGGCGAGACGACGGTCTCGAATCCGAGACGGCGGTCTCGACCCTGAAAGGCAAAAATCCTTATTTTTGTGCCAAAAAACCCTTCTATCCTAGTATGGGGCCTAAGAGTCTTTCCTAGTGGCTTCTTAGGCTTCGTCCATCTTCGAAAAGGAGGTCTTCTGATGTTTATTATGAGGCCGGGAAAGATTTGGGGTTTACAAAGGGATTAAAGAGAAGAAAACCCATCATCCCTAGCGGAGGCCCAAAAAAAAAGCCCTAACAAGAGAAGGCCAATAAACTCCCCAAGTGAGTCACACAAGAAAACAAGGAATCAGAAATTCCTCCTCCTTGGAATAAGAACTTCACAGAACTAGCTCTCACCATCATTAATCAAGGAGCCAAGACTCCATCCCCTCAGAGGGTAACTAAAATTAGATCCCCAGGGAAACAAAAAAATTCCCCAGTGGATCATAAAAAAGAAAAGCACATCCCCAATGAGCCTACTACAAAGGTAGTCTTCAAAGACATATCCTCAAGAAATTCGTTCGCCTACGTATAGGCAATACCTGGCAAGCAAAGAGCCAACGCCCCCAAATGGAATATTGAAAGTGATGAAGATCTCATTGAAATACTTTGGCAAAGATCTCATTCATTTGATGAAGTCAAAGATGAAGTCAAAAGCAACTTTGCAGTGGACAAAAGTCACTAAGATAAAAGAGTAGAAGAATTAGTGTGTCTTCAGCTATGCTTAGGTATAATCATTTTATCTTTTCTGCTGCATGAGGTTTCTTCACTTAAAATATTTTGCAAAATGCGTCTAAAAATGTTTTTAACAATTAAAAACAAAGTATTTTGACAAAAGCTTTCTTAAACAAGTTTTTAACTGATACAGCTTTGATAGAACCGATTAAAAATACTTAGAATGTTCAGAGAAGTTTTTTTACAATATTTTAATCGATACAACTTGATTTTAATCGGTTAAAACCACTTGGAGTTCAGGATGATCGATCAGAATACAATTATGATCTATCAGAATCAGACATGATCGATCATAATATAATTATGACCGATCAGAATCAGATATGATCAATCAGAATTGAATTATGACCGATCAGAATCAGATATGATCGATCAGAATTGAATTATGACCGATCAGAATCAGTTATGATCGATCAGAATTTAGTTATGACCGATCAGAACTCTTTTAATCGATTAAATCTCATTTCAATCGATTAAAACAACTTAGAAAATTTCTACGCAGCATTTTAATCGATTAAAACTTATTTTTATCAGTTAAAATAACTTGAAAAGTTTTACAAGAAAGTTTTGCAGTATTTCAATCGATTGAATCGTGAAACAATCGATTAAATCAACTTAGAAGATTTTTTGTAAAGTGTTTTAATTGATACAAACATTGTCGTATCAATTAAAACAAATCTGTTAAAGAATCAAGAACGTATTAATGGATTAAAAGAAGTTTTAACAGATTAAAACTGCACTTTTAACAGATTAAAAGAATCTTTTAACAGATTAATTAATACAACTGTTTTGAAAATCTTCTATAAAAACAGAGTTGCTTGAACTTTTTAAACATACATTGAACATCAGTTTTTATACATCCTTGAGCAATCAATCAAGCAAACTTTAGCACTCTTTTCAAGAAAGATTCGCGTCAATTTTTGAGAAGTTCTTTGAAAATCTTTCTTGAGGCAACTTGATTTCTTTTGAAGAAGAAACACTTACAGCAGAATTGCATAAACTGGTTTGAGCATTCTAGTTTCTTCTTTTTCATTTCTTTACATTCTTTTTGTATTGTTTGGTGCCTGGAATTTGGGCACTGGTTTCTCTGCAGCTGGAATTTGGTTGTAGAGGTTGTCAAGAACTGGAATTTGGTTCTTGGTAAAAGGTATTGTTTGGTGCCTGGAATTTGGGCACTGGGTTCTCTGCAGCTGGAATTTGGTTGTAGAGGTTATCAAGAACTGGAATTTGGTTCTTGGTGAGAGGTTAAGTGCAGGAACTGGAATTTGGTTCTTGTGGTAGATTAAGTGTAAGATTGTAAATCTGTAAAACATTTGATCTAGTGGAACCCAGCTGGAATTTGGCTGGAGACTGGACGTAGCCCTGGTATTGGGTGAACCAGTATAAAACACCGGTGATATCTTTCTTAACCTTCCTCTATTTTAATTCTGTCGCTGCATTTATATTGATTGATTGCTTTGTGATTTAAGAACAGATCTGAAATCTTATTTTTACAAATAGATAATCTGTTAATTGTGAAAAACTTTCAAAGATCAATTCACCCCCCTCTTGATCTAAAACTACTTTTCTAACAAATATCAGCCTATTCAGAGGTAAAACAGTACAACAACCAAAGAGACTTCAGATGAAGCATCTACCTACTCAAAGGCATCATCAGAATCAATAAATCCCTAATGGATTCCTGCCACCCAAAAGGCATTTATTAAAGAATCGCCAGCAATCAACAAGCTAGATGGATATCACACAAAGCCAAAATCAAAATATTCCTCATACACCGGACAAAAACAATTTTCAAAGAAAAGAACTACTCCCTATGGAGTCAAACCACACAATTTAGTCCAAGGAAAGGACTACAAACCAGACGGGCGTTCGTACTCGTCAAACCAGATAGGGGTGCATACTAATCCAGCCCTACAAAGTGGACTACAAACCAGACGAGGGTTCGTACTTGTCAAACCAGATGGGGGTACGTACTCATGTAGCTCTACGAAATGGACTACAAACCAGACGGGGGTTCGTACTCGTCAAATCAGATGGGGGTGCGTACTCATCCAGCCATACGAAGTGGACTGCAAACCAGACAGGGGGTTTGTACTCGTCAAACCAGATGGGGGTGCGTACTCATCCAGCCCTACGAAGTGGACTGCAAAACTAGACAGAGGTTCGTACTCGTCAAACTAGATGGGAGTGCGTACCTTCCAACTCTACAAAGTGGACTGCAAAACCGATGGAGGTTAGTACTCATTGTCGCCGTCGTCCGTTCCGACGTCCTGGGACATCTCGAACGTTAATGCGAGCGGTCGCGAAAAGATGGTTGAGACTCGCGTTTTTTGTTAAAAATATGTTCATTGCTTCCGAGGCGCTCAACGCTGAACTATCCTCTAATAGAAGCAAGGTTTTCGAAAATGGTTCTTTTGGAGTCGCCACCAATGTTTTGACCATAAACATTGGAAAAGGAGAAAAAGGCATTGATTTTAATAAAAACCAAACTTGGCCATTATAACCAGAGTCGGGTAAGGGAGTTAGTTACGTGTGGGGAAGGTATTAGCACCCCACAACGCCCCTTTCGGGTTCCCTATGACGGATTAATTCATTTAAGTAAAGATTACAAGAAATTATGCTATTACCCTATTTTATTCGTACAGTATTTAAATATGGCTATCTACATGATTTTATCTACATTGCATACAGAAAGCAGTAAATAAAGCAATAAAAGGGAAGAGAATTGAGAAGAACCTCCGAAGCAAGCTTTATATTATAAGTCTTTTATACAGAGGATGCTTTGCGGCAATCCTTCGCTCTACAACGACTCTCCTCTCGAATAACCTCGACTCGACTAAAATTTTCTAGAAGAATCGAATGCCGGAATACAAATTCCTTAACTGATTGTTACCTATTAAAGGCAATCAGAGAGATCATTCGAAGGAGGAAGAGAAGAAGACAAGTCTTGGAGTTGTCTGGGGTGTGGAGAATGACAAATGAGGCTCCTATTTATAGATTTCGCAGCCTGGACATCTGGGACGGCCGTTTGGGTTGGGACGGCCGTCCCAACTGCACATTTTACACTGAGCCAAGCTGGGACGGCCTGTTGGGTTTGGGACGGCCGTCCGAACTGCGTTTTGGGGTTTGGGACGTGCGTCGCAAAGGTGAGACGTGCGTCCCACTTGCATTTTGGTGTTTCGGACGGCCGTCCCAGTTTGGGACGGCTGTCCCAACCTGTTTTGGCCTGTCTTCGCATTTTGGGACCCCCGGGAAGCTTTCCTTTCCTTTTTCGGACGTCGTTTGATGCCGATGTGTGTCCGTTGAAGCTTTATCTTCATATAGGAAGTCTTCTTGGCCTTCATTAAGATGTCGGGCGAGCTTTATCTTCGTGTAGGAAGTCTCTTTAGTCTTTATTGCGTGGATGGGTGAACTCCGTCTCGTTGCGGGAGGTCTTTCTCGGTTTTTCTTTGATATGAAGCGGGGTGAACTGTATGAAGTTTTCCTAGCTTTTATTTTGAGAGGCCGGGCAAAATTAGGGGTCTACAGTCATCAACCACGCCAAAGAAGCAACCCGGAGCTTCACATTCATCGTCTAGAGGGTCAGCTACTGCACCAAAGGAGCATCCGAAGGACGACCCGGCATGAGAGTCAACTCCTTCACCCACCATCCGGTCTTACAACACATCCGCCTGTAGCTAGTCAGGTAGGCAATAGGGGGGCAGCTATAGACCCCAAATCTTGCCTGGGTTAAATAGTAGCTCTAAGAAATCCTCTATTTCGAAGATGGTTAAGGCTCCGTTAGGCCCCTAGTAGCATTCACTAGGTTCCATTTAAGAATAGGAGAGATTTTTGAGAAAATAAAAATTTAGAAAAAATGGGACGGTCGTCCCACTTTTCTAGACAGTTGTCCCACCTTCCTTGAAGCTTGGGACGACCATCCCACTTTCCCAGACGGTCGTCCCACCTTCCTTGATGCTTGGGACGACCGTCCCACTTTCTCTGACGGTCGTTCCACCATTCAGAAGCCCAGACAGCCATCCCAGCCTATCTGGCACGATTTGCTATAAATAGAGGCTCATTCTAGCTTAGTTGGACACACCACAAACTCTCCTATGCTCTGAGGACCTATGTTTTGGGACTTCTAAGCAACTCTGAGAATTATTCCAGAGTACTAATGATCTTTTTGACACTTGAGGAGTTTAGTTATTATTTTTTTTTCGAGGGAGGAGTGCCTTTGTAGAGTGCGGGACTGCCAAAAAGCGTCCTCTAGTTCAAGATTTATAAAATCTCGCTTCGAAGGTTTTTCTTCTTATATCTTCTATTTTACTACTTCCCTTGTATGCATTAGTTATTAGGCCCATGTAGGTAGCTATTTAAATACTACAATGAATAAATAGGGTAGAAGCATAATTTTATTGTCTTTATTTTAAGATTATTCCATCATAGGGAACCCGAAAGGGACATTGTGGGGTTCTAATACCTTCCCCACACGTAACTAACTCCCTTCCCCACCCTCAACAAAAGTTTGGTTTTGTCCGGCCATTTTCGAAAATTTGAAAAATTATCAAAGCAAGCTCTGATACCACTTGTTGGTATCGCGCAGCGGAATGTTTGTGTTAAGACAAAAACCAACAGGGGGGGTGAATTGGTTTCTTATAAAAAATATCCCTTTAAACAAATTTTCGCAAGATTTTACCGATTAAACGATAATATAATAGAGTACTTGAAAAATAAAGACATAAGAGAAGTAGATTAAATAGTAATTTATAGTAGTTCGGATCAAAAGACCCTACGTCCAGTTGTTAATCACTCTAAAGAGGATTAACTCAGTCACTAAAATAATGGTTCTCAAATAAACAAATTACAAATAGAAAAGGATTAGAAAACACCTCTCTTGAGTCACACAAGAGATGAACACCTCGTTTGAAGCCACAAAGGATGAAGAAAACTTTTCTAGAGACGGCACAACACTCAATCCACTGAGAATCTCACTCAATAATTCTTATCACTTCTAGCCCACACTAGGTTTTCAGAGGCCCTTTTTCTTCCCTGCTCAAAGTTCTCCCAGCAATCACAACTCTTAACTTTTCTAAGTATGAAAAAGGTTTGTCACTTTGCAAAGAACATGAGAGTTCTATAAATAGAGTTTTAGGGTTTTCTAATTTAGGGATTTTCAAAAATTAGGTTTGAAATTCGAAATTTAAATTCATAACTGACATAGATAATTGATTATCATCAGTGATAATCGATTATCACAGAACCAATTTTGAATTTGAACCCTTAACAGCCAGAGATAATAGATTATCACTTGAGACAATCGATTATTCCAAAGCCACTTTCAGAAAACTTGAAGTTTAAACAGGATAATCGATTATTCACAGCAATAATCGATTATTCCAGTGTGTCCTTGATAAAAATGAAGCTTTTGTGGACAGAATAAGTGTTGGCTATCATGGACTCTATTTTTACAGACTCAAGATGAAAAAACAGAGTTATTACAAGCAATTTCAAATGAATATAAGTATTCTAATCTTGAAGTCCTTTTTCTTGAATCATCATCAAAATCTTTAGTCATCATATCCTTGTATTTTCAACACATAAAAAAGAGGTGTGCTTCCTTTTGGGTTGTCCCAAGTTTACCAATCTCGCATTCCATGCTTCTTCCTCTCCAAAAAGGGGTGTAGGACATGAAAAAGGAATGTCCTACACCTTTGGGCTGCCCATGCATGTATCCTATGGATCCAAGGCTTCTTTTCCACCAAAAAGGTATTCTTCAAAAAGGAGGTGCAAAAAGTGAGCCTACAAAAGGAATGCAAAAATAAGTCAAAAACATAGGAAAAGAAAATACTAAGTAAATTAAAAATGAAAGGTGAGGAGAAAGTCTCCCTTTTTGTCACGCTCCTAGTGATCTTCCTAAGGATGACCTCTTCCATTTTTGGGGTAACTAAGGACTCATCACGTGATCCACTCAAAATCAGAGTTCAAGTCTTCTACAATTGCTTCTGCTTCTGAATTTGTAGTTGTTCCCTTGACTTACAACAATAGTATTTTTATTTTGTAGTGGGTAGCATCTCACTTTATTTTATCAACTAAAATGTTCTTGAGTGTAGACCTCAAATCTTGCCCGGCCAATCAGTAGACCTCAGAAATCCTCCATTTTGAAGATGGTTAAGGCTCCATTAAGCCCCTAGTAGCATTCACTAGGCTCCATTTAAGAAGAGGAGAGATTTTTGAGAAAATAAAAATTTTAGAAAAAGTTAGAAAACTGAGACGGTTGTCCCACATGTCCAGACAGTCGTCCCACTTGTTATTTAAGCTGGGACAGTTGTCCACATTCCCAAACAGTCGTCCCACCTCCATTGAACCTTATGATGGTCGTTCCACCTTTCCTTGAGCCCGGGATAGTCGTCCCATTTTCCCAAACGGCCGTCCCACCTGACAATGTTCCAGACGGTCGTCTCGGCCTGCCTGGCGCATTCTGCTATAAATAGGGGGCTCATTCAACTCATTCCATACACCATAGACTCTCCTATGCTCTGAGGACCTATTTTTGGGTCTTCTAAGCAACTATGAGTATTATTACAGAGTACGAGTGATCTTTTTGACACTCGAGGAGTTTAGTTATTATTTTTGTTCGAGGGAGGAGTGCCTTTGTAGAGTGCGAGGACTGCCAAAAAGCGTCCTCTAGTTCAAGATTTATAAAAGCTCGCTTCGGAGGTTCTTCTTCATATCTCTTCTCTTTTACTGCTTTCCTTGTATGCATTAGATATTAGGGCCATGTAGGTAGCTATTTAAACACTGCAATGAATAAATAAGGTAGAAGCATAATTTTATTGTCTTTATTTTAAGATTATTCCATCATAGGGAACCCGAAAGGGGCGTTGTGGGGTGCTAATACCTTCCCCACACGTAACTAACTCCCTTACCCAACTTTGGTTATAATGGCCAAAGTTGATTTTTCTTAAACCAACGCTTTCTTTTATTTTCCTTTTCCAATGTTTATGGTAAAAACATTGGTGGCGACTCCAGAACCCATTTACGAAAACCTCGTTCTTAAGGGTAGTTCGGTTATCGAACATCCTAAGATCGATGATTACATTTTAAAACAAACGTGAGTCATCAAAACCATCGCGTCGCTCTGACAATTTTTTTACGGCAGCGACAGATGGCGACTCCACTAGGGAAGCTAGAGAGTGTATCCCATTTAGTGATGGAATAATCTAAAAAAATATTAGATTTAAAATTATGCCTCTACCCTTTCTTTGCTTTACTATTTGGTTTTAATAACTGTTTGTTTATTTTCTGCAATTTTTTAAAATACAAGTTATACACAAACCCTTGCACACAACAGTCCCTCTATACCCGGGGGCAAGAGTGAATTCACATAGGGAGTGGGTAGTGTTTATGGCCGACCCTGGTAATGGCCATAGTGCCAGCGGGTTGTTGTCAGAAGCCACCACTCAAGGTGATAACCCTCCTCTCTTAGTCTGTAGGACGTCGACAAGGCACTTAAGCCACACATGGTTTGAGGGCTAAGAGACGATGGGAACCCTATAATGGGAGCACCTTGGGGGACCTGATCTTGGTGAGGACAGTTAGAACCTATCTTTGCCAATACACTTTTCTGCAGGAAACCCCTACCTCGTGATAAAACATCGTCACTCTGTTCGCAGATGAGTGAATTGTTTGTGCATTTGTTTGTTGCATTTTGTTTTTCACATTTACATAGCATAATCATACAACAACAAATAAAAATAATACAAATGAAAATAACATCTCAAAATCATTTTGTAATAAACAACCTTATCTCGGACAGTCTTCATTTAAGCTAGCCTGGTTTCAGGTTCTTTGTAAGCTAAGTAGCCACGTTGACTTACAGAAGAGATAAGGGATTATAAAGCAAAATAACTTAATAACAAATCAACTTTATCTCGGACAGTGTTCATTTAAGCTAGCTTAGTTTCAGGTTCTTTGTAAGCTAAGTAGCCACGTTGACATATAGAAGAGATAAAGGGGTTAAAAATAATAAAAAACAAAATACAATAAAACGATTTTGACAAATTCAAAACATTCATTTCAAAACAAATACAAAACATAATAAAACACATTTTGACAAAGTCAAAACATTCATTTCAAAATAAAAATAAAATGATAAAACAATTTTGACAAAACATTCATTTCAAAATAAAAGAGATAATAATATAATAAACAATTTTGACAAAGTCAAAACCATTCACACCTTCATCATTTCAAGAGTGGTAAAATAAGAGAGAAAATAAATGCATAAGGAAAGTATACATACACATCATCCTAGTAAAGTCTCTCATGCATAAATTCATTCATTCTAGGGGCACTAGATATCCCTAAGATAAAGGCAAAAGAGACCCCAAGCACGTCTGTAACCGTCCACAAGGAACGAAAAAATGTGCTAAGGTGTGGTAACCTTCGTTATACTTGTCAAATTCGTGATGGGGAAGGAACCATTACACCAAAGTGGGTGTGGTGCTCCATGAAGTGTAAGCTTTAGGGAGAATACCAAAGCCATTGTATTAAGGCATATCTATCCCACACTAATCATTCATTTCACAAATTTAAAAAATAAAAACCACCCTAATGTTAGAATCGTGCAGCGGAATGTTTGCGTATCCGGACAAAAACCAAGAGGGGGGGTGAATTGGTTTCTTAACAAAAATTAGGGTTTTAAAAATGTTTGCAAATTTCACCGATTAAATTGTTGTGTAAAGTAAATAGAGCAAGGATAGAGTCTTACACAGATGATTTATACTGTTTTGGATCAAAAGACCCTACGTCCAGTTGCTAATCACTCAAACAGAGGATTAACATTGTCACTATAATCACGATTATACAATCAGATTACAAATAAGAAGATAAAGTAAAGAATACACCTCTCTTGAGTCACACAAGAGATGAACACCTCCTTTGAGTCCCACAAAGGATGAAGAACAGCTTTCCTTAGAGATGGCACAACACACAATCCACCAAGAAAACCCACTTAGTGATTCTTATCGCTTCTAGCCCACACTAGGTTCCAAAAACCCCTTTTTCCTCCAACAAACAGTTCTCTAGCAATCACAGCTCTCAACTTTTATTTGAAAAAGTTTGTTCAATTTGCAGAGAGCCTTAGAGAACCTTAAGTAGATGGATTAGGGTTTGGGAATTGGGGATTTTCGAAACCTGGTGAATTGGGAATAAGATTTTCGAAACTTGGTCCAATTTTGAAATTCAAAACACATATCTGACTGAAATAATCGATTATCTTGAGTGTTAATCGATTATTACAGAGCCAAATTCACCTGGAACCCATAACCACGCAGTTTAATAAATTAATAGGGTAATTAATCGATTAACAGCCTTGTTAATTGATTAACAGGGGCTTTAATCAATTATTCTAGAGAGCTGATACAGAAAATGGTTTTTCTCTCTGTAATAATCGATTATCCTGCCATTTAATCGATTAATCCAGTATGTTTTTGTTAAAAATGAGTTTTAGAACCTTTAAAGAGTAGACTATGTGCTGGCAATCTTAGACTCTAATATTACAGACTCAAAATCATAAAAAAATAGGGTTATTACAAAACATTACAAGTCTTCAAATCTTTAAGTCCGTTGTTCTTAAATCATCATCAAAATCTACAGGCTTCATAACCATGTATGTTCAACATTCATATCCTTGTATGTTTAGACAATCTCCCCCTTTTTTATGATGATCAAAATTTCCTTTAAAGCTCTTGTAATAACCTATTTTGCTTGTCACAGCTAAACAAAAAACATTAAACATACCAGATAATATTTAACAAACATAATAAGAGGTTTTAAATAAATTTCTCCCCCTATTTTGATTATGATAAAAAAAATGAAAGCTTCCCCTCAATAGATGCACAATTTATAAATGACTCCCCCTCAAACAAAGCAAAAATTACCAATTTTATTCAATAAATGAAAGTTATTACAAACAAAGAGATATGTGGAAGAGATTAAAACTCTTCACTTGCATCGCTATTGAACTGAGCATCAAACCTATCTTCTAGGTTACAGACACTATCATCTACATCAGAGATTCGGCGAATGATTTCCTCATGCCGTTCTTGAGAAATTGTGAAGAATTCTTGCATTCTTTGATTCATATCAAAGACCATATCTTCCATTGATTATCGGGATGTAGGAGGGGCAGAAGATGTTCCAGCATTATGAATATGTTCAGAGCATATCTTCCATTGATTATTGGGAATGTCGTCTTTGTGAACATAAATGTTATTGACACGCACCATTTGAAGTTGAGTTAGCGTGCTATCAAGCATTCGGTTTGAATTTGTAGTTCTTACCTTTTGTTCCCCTTCAACATTCACTCCTTTGTACTCTAAATGTCGAGAGATAAGAAGAGCATAGGGAATTTTAAAAGTTGGATGACGCTCAGCATGGTCATTGTGACAAGGCTGCCCCAATCGATTGGCTTATTATTCATGATTGCATGAATAATGCGAAGCTCTATGGATGAGCATTGGGAATGGTTGGTTGCCCGGGGACATAAAATCCAGACAAGTAGATGCAGTAGCAGGTGTTCCTCCTTCTTTAATGGATCGGCCAGAAGAAGACGCCCAATCTCCATGGAGGGGTTTCGGAGAAAAGAACGGTAAGCCATAATTTTCTCAAAATCGTCTAACTCGGAAAAAATATTAATAGCATCATCTCTTACATTAAAATGTGCAACATTTTCCCATATATCATCATCAAGGATGATAGTCACACCCTTGACACGAGAAGTGGCTACTTGATCTCTAAATTTTGAAACGAGAATAGAATATCCTAACTAAATCAGGGTAGTATGTACCTTGCATTTGGATAAAAGGGAGGACACCTTGAATTTCAAGAAGATTCGGAAAATTAAATCCCCTATTGATGAATGGATCACCAATAATGAATTTTGGAGTAATGATACCTCTTTCCTTCCGAAAGGTGAGAAATTCCTGTCTACCCTCATCATCTGAGATCCATCCTTCGACAAAATTTGGACGGGGATGAGATGCATGAGCAGATCTTCTTCTTGTGGGAATTTTAGCATGAGAAGGGGATGCCATTTTAGGATTAGAAGAAAAACAAGAGAGTTTTGGAAGACAAGTGAGGTTAGGAGAGAGCAAGAAGGCTTGAATGATGCTAGAATGCTTGGATTCAAGAGTTTGAGGTGTGGAGAAGTGAAATGAAGGCTTCCTATATATAGAAGACATGTATAACAGTCATAAACGGTCACATTAGGGTGAAGGAGAGCCAAAAGAGCCATTGAAAATGGCTAGTTCATGAAAACTACCAAGTTTAATCGATTAAAGCTTGAAATAATCGATTAAACCAACAACAGAACCATTTAATCGATTAACTGATGCTCTTAATCGATTAAATGAGCAATTAATTGATTATTGGTTGAAATAATCGATTATTCCAGAGAGTAACTTTAGATTTTGGACATTTAGGTGCAGATAATCGATTATTGCTTCAAATAATCCATTATTCCAGAGAGATCATCAAATTTTTGAGGTTTAAACACACGATAATCTATTAATACCCTACGTAATCGATTATAACATTACAACCATGCAAAAACTGATTAATTAAGCAAAATTTAAGCTATTTCTAATATTCCTAAGTCTTTTCTAAGATCATAGAATCTATCCTTGGGAAGAGGTTTAGTAAAAGTATCTGCTAATTGATGCTTTGTATCAACATATTCAATTTTACTGTTTCCTTTGCTAATATGATCTCTTAAGAAATGATGTCTAATCTCTATATGCTTAGTTCTAGAGTGCATTACTGGATTCTTAGTAAGATTTATTGCACTTGTATTATCACACATCAAAGGAATATAACTTAGAAAGATACTATAGTCTTCTAATTGTTGTTTCATCCATAAAATTTGAGCACAACAATTACCAGCTGCAATATATTCAACTTCAGTAGTGGATAAAGCAACACATGCTTGTTTCTTAGAATGCCAAGACACTAATGATGATCCTAACAAATGACATGTTCCACTAGTACTCTTTCTATCTATTTTACATCCACCATAATCAGCATCAGAATAACCTATTAAACTAGGAGAAACTTCAGATGGATACCATAAACCAAAACCTGTGGTTCCTTTTAAATATTTTAAAATTCTTTTTACTGCAGTTAAATGAGATTCTTTTGGACATGCTTGAAATCTAGCACACACAAAAACATAATGCATAATATCAGGTCTACTTGCAGTTAAGTATAACAATGAACCTATCATACCTCTGTACATATATTGATTAATTTCCAAACTTGATTCATCCTTATCTAAATAGCATGAAGTTCCCATGGGTGTGTTAGCTTCCTTTGAAGTGTCCATTCCAAATTTCTTGAGAATCTATTTGCAGTATTTGGTTTGAGAGACAAAAATTCCATCTTTAAGTTGTTTAATTTGAAGTCCAAGGAAGAATGTTAATTCTCCCATCATTGACATTTCAAGTTCTCCCTGCATTATCTTAGCAAATTCTACACACAAGGAATTATCAGTTGATCCAAAAATGATATCATCAACATATACTTGAACTAATAAGATATGTTCTTTCACTTTCTTAATAAACAACGTTGAATCAATTTTTCCTCTAGAAAAATCATTTCAAGCTAGAAAACTACTTAATATTTCATACTAAGACCTAGGAGCTTGTTTCAAACCATATAATGCTTTCTTCAATTTAAAAATATGATTGGGATAATTAAAATCATCAAATCCAAGGGCTTGCTCCACATATACTTCTTCTTTGATAAACCCATTTAAAAATGCACTTTTAACATCCATTTGATATAATTTAAATTTCATCAATGAGGCATAAGCAAGAAGTAGGCGAATAGCCTCTAACCTGGCAACAGGAGCATAAGTTTCATCATAATCAATACATTCCTCTTGACAGTAACCTTTGGCAACAAGTCTGGCTTTATTCTTTGTTATATTTCCATCTTCATCAAGTTTGTTTCTAAATACCCATTTTGTTCCAATTACTTGATGTGATTCTTCTCTTGGAATTAATTCCCAGACTTGATTCCTTTCAAATTGATTAAGTTCTTCTTGCATTGCTATGCACCATTGGTCATCTTTAAGCGCTTCTTCAACACTTTTGGGTTCTATCTGTGAAACAAAAGCTACAGACATACAGAAATTTTTCATATTTCTAGTTCTTACTCCTTTTGAGATATCACCAATAATATTGTCCATTGAAAGTCCTCTTGGTGATTGCCATTCTTTTGCTAATTCAGTTGGTTGAGAAGGCTCATTCTCATTCAAATACAATTCTTCAAGAGCCTCTCTTATGTACTCATCATCACCTGCAAGTTCTTTATTTGACTCAAGAGGATTTCCCCTAAGGTCGACAATTTCATCAAAAGTAACATGTACAGATTCTTCAACATTTAAAGTTCTTCTATTAAACACTTTATATGTTTTGCTAGTTAGTGAATAACCTAAGAAAATTCCCTCATCGGCTTTTGAGTCAAATTTTCCTAAGTTGTCCTTTCCATTATTTAACACAAATCATTTACATCCAAATATTTTCAAATGAGCAACATTAGGCTTTCTACCATTTAACAATTCATAAGGAGTTGATTTTATAATTGGCCTAATAAGCATCCTATTCAAAACATAACATGCAGTGCTTACAGCGTTAGCCCAAAAATATTTAGGAACATTTGATTCATTTAACATTGTTATAGAAAGTTCCTCTAGTGACCTATTTTTCCTTTCTACTACACCATTTTGTTGGGGAGTCCTAGGTGCAGAAAAATTATGCAAAATTCCATTTTCCTCACAATACTTTTCAAACCATTCATTTTGAAACTCACCACCCTGGTCACTTCTTAATACTTTAATTCTTAAGTCTTTTTCATTTTGAATTTGCTTTGCAAACATCCTAAAGACCTTAAAAGCTTCACTTTTCAATGTTAAGAAAAATGTCCAAGTATATCTAGAAAAGTCATCAACAATCACAAGAGCATAATAATTTCCACCAAAACATTTTATCCTAGAAGGACCAAATAAATCTAAATGTAATAGTTCTAAAGGTTTTGATGTGGAAATAACATTCTTTGATTTAAAGGATGATTTTACTTGTTTACCTTTTTGACATGCATCACATAATCTATCTTTTTCAAACTTTAACTTAGGCAAACCAACAACTAAGTCATTTGATATCAATTTGTTTAATTGATGCATATTTATATGAGCCGCTCTCTTATGCCATAACCATGGGTTCTCTTCCTTAGCAACTAAGCATGTTATACTAGTATCATGTATACAATCCAAATCAATCAAATAGATATTATTATGCCTAATGGCTTTCAATGCTTCATTTTCAGAATCTATCAAATGTATGGTACAAAATTTACTTTCAAAGATTACCTTGAATCCTTTGTCACAAAGTTGACTTATACTTAGGAGATTATGCTTTAGCCCATTAACAAGAACCACATCCTTTATCTCCAAAGTGTTTGCACCACCAATATTTCCAATTCCAAGTATCTTTCCTTTGTGGTTGTCCCCATAGGTTACATATCCTTGTTCTTTAGCTTTAAAACTTACAAAATCCGTTTTGTCTCCTGTCGCCGCCGTCAAAACGAGGGCGGTCGGAGCGACGCGATGGTTTCGACTTCTCTTGTTTTCGCGTTTTTTATTGGTGGTTACAACGCCTTTAGGTTGTCCGATAACCGGGCTGAACCTAGGGGCGAGGTTTTCAAAAGGGTTCTCTTGGATTGTCCGATAACCGGGCTAACCCAAGAGCTAGTTTTGAAGGGTTCTCTGGAGTCGCCACCGATGTTTTTACCGGAAACATCGAAAAAGGAGTTAAAAAAGGTGTTGGTTTTTCGAAAAACCAACTTTGGTCGTTAGAACCAGAGTTGGGTAAGGGAGTTAGTTACGTGTAAGGGAAGTGTTAGTTCCCTTACGACGCCCCTTTCGGGTTCCCTATGATAGGCCAACTATTTTAAAATAATTAAACCTGATGAAAATACACTTTTACCCTTTTATTTTGCGGAATTTAAATTTATGACTACATGGCCCTAATGTCTATTGCGTAATTTAAAATAAGACGGTAAAAGATAGAGAGAGAGTAGAAACCTCCGAAGCAAGCTTTTCTATTAACTTTTGGAAATTAAGGTGCTTTGCGGCAACCCTTCACTCTACACGGCGTTGAATACCTCTCAAAAACGCTAAAAAACACTCTTAGAAACACTCAGAAGCTCCAGAAATGCGTCGGAGGGATTCTAGAGAGAGAATCTAGTGATATGACTAGAGAGAGAATGAGAGAGGTGTGTGAAATGAGGGGAATGGAGGCCCTATTTATAGGGATTCGTGCCTATCAGGTCGAGACGGCTGTCTCGTCTGACAAGGTCGAGATGCCGGTCTCGACAGTCGAGACGGCGGTCTCGCCTTGCTGGAATGGCGAGATGGCGGTCTCGCCTTGCAAAAATGGCGAGACGGCGGTCTCGCCATTCGCAGGTGGCGAGACGGTCGTCTCGCCAAAGGAGACGGCGGTCTCGCCACTTGCGCAAGGCGAGACGGTGGTCTCGAATCTGAGAAGGCGGTCTCGACCCCAAAAGGCGAAAATCCTTATTTTAGTGCCAGAAATCCCTCCTATCCTAGTATGGGGCCTAATAGTCTCTCCTAGTGGCTTCTTAGGCTTCATCCATCTTCGAAAAGGAGGTCTTATGATCTTTATTGTGAGGCCGGGCAAGATTTGGGGTCTACAGCTGCCCCCCCTTTACCTGACTAGTCGGCTGTTTGGCCTGTTGTGCCAGACAGATCGACAGGAAGGTAAAGGAGTTGACCCTCTTGCCCGGTTACCCTTTGGATGTTCTGTCTTGCGACGATTGATCTTCTGAGGAAAACTTTGTATTTGTGCACTTCCGGGATACTCCTTCTTACGGTAGCCGATCCCTTCAGTGGGCACGTGGTAGAACCTCACGATACTCCTTCTAACGGTAGCCGATCCTTCGGTTGATGGGTATAAACCCCCCATCAGGCTGGTAGTTGTAGTCCGCTGTGTGTCGAACTGGATGGGTATGAACCCCTCATCAGGCTGGTAGTTGCGACTTACTGATCCGGCTCGAGCACAGATCAGGCGCACCACGTGTGTAGGTTGATAGGTATAAACCCCCTATCAGGCTGGTACAGTCCACTGCGTCGGACTGGTGGTAGTGGCGGCTTACTGTTCAGGTGGCTCATGCGCCGAGCGTTGAGATGTACTTTTTCTTGGTCTTTTTTGGAGATGTTGTCGTCCGGTCTGCGCCGGGGATTTTGTTGGTGTTCATCCAGTTAGTTGCTGGGGATTCTTTGTTCTTGGTTGTCACCGCCGTCAAAAAGAGAGGCGGTCGGAGCGACGCGATGGTTCCGACTTTCCAATTTTCGCGTTTTTTGTTGGTGGTTACAAAGCCTTTAGGTTGTCCGATAACCGGGCTGAACCTAGGGGCGAGGTTTTCGAAAAGGCGCTCTTGGATTGTCCGATAACCGGGCTAATTCAAAAGCTAGTTTTGAAAGGGTTCTGTGGAGTCGCCATCGATGTTTTTACCGAAAACATCGGAAAAGGGATTAAAAGACGTTGGTTTTCGAAAAACCAACTTTGGTCATTAGAACCAGAGTTGGGTAAGGGAGTTAGTTACGTGAAAAGGAAGTATTAGTTCCTTTACGATGCCCCTTTCGGGTTCCCTATGATAGGCAAGCTTTATGTAAATGATTAAACCAGAAAAATACGCTTTTACCCTTTTATTTTGTGGAATTTATAATTACGACTACATGGCCCTAGTATCTATTGCATAATTTAAAATTAAAGTGATAAAAGTAGAGAGGGAGAATATGAACCTCCGAAGCACGCTTTTGTATTAATTCTTTTTAAAAGAGGGTGCTTTGTGGCAGCCCTTCACTCTACAGCGCCGGAAAACCTCTTGGAACGCTCGAAAAACACTCTAAAGACACTCAGAAGCTCCGGAAATGCGTCAGAGGGATTCTAGAGAGAGAAACTAGTGATTTTCTAGAGAGAAGGAGGAGAAAGCTCTGTGTGGTGTCTGAAAGTGAGGGGAGGGAGCCCCCTATTTATAGTTTTTCGCGCCTGATGGGTCGAGACCGTCGTCTCGTCTGACAAGGTCGAGACCGCCGTCTCGCCATGCCAATATGGCGAGACCGCCGTCTCGCCAAACGAGATGGCGGTCTCGCCATTTGCATGAGGCGAGACGGCGGTCTCGATTTCGAGACGGCGGTCTTGTCCCAAGAGGGCGAGAAACCTTATTTTCGTGTCGAAAATCCCTCCTATCCTAGTATGGGGCCTAATAGTCTCTCCTAGTGACTTGTTAGGCTTCGTCCATCTTCGAATAGGAGGTCTTGTACTCTTTATTTGGAGGTCGGGCAAGATTTGGGGTCTACAGCTGCCCCCCCTTTACCTGACTAGTCAGTTGTTGGCCTGTTGTGCCAGACAGATTGACAGGAAGGTAAAGGAGTTGACCCTCTTGCCCGGTTACCCTTTGGATGTCCCGTCTTGCGGCGGTTGATCTTCTGGGGAAAACTTGGTGTTCGTGCACTTCCAGGATACTCCTTCTGACGGTAGCTGATCCCTTCGGTGGACACGTGGCAAAACCTCAGGATACTCCTTCTAACGGTAGCCGATCCTTTGGTTGATGGGTAACCCCCCATTGGGCTGGTAGTTGCAGTCCGTTGTGTGGGACTGGATGGGTATGAACCCCCCATCAGGCTGGTAGTTGCAGTCCGTTGTGTGGGACTGGATGGGTATGAACCCCCCATCAGGCTGGTAGTTGCGACTTACTGATCCGGCTCGAGCGCAGATCAGGCGCACCGCGTGCGCAGGTTGATAGGTATGAACCCCCTATCAGGGTGGTACAGTCCACTGCGTAGGACTGGTGGTGGTGGCGGCTTACTGCTCGGGTGGCTCATGCGCCGATCGGGCACTCCTTGTGTGCTGGTTGATAGGTATGAACCCCCTATCAGGTTGGTACAGTCCACTGCGTAGGACTGGTGGTGGTGGCAGCTTACTGCTCGGGTAACTCATGCGCCGATCGGGCACTCCTTGGGGGAGTGATTTCTGTGTTGGTAGATGTACTTGGACCTCTTTGAATGGTCATCCGGGTTGTGCCGGGGATTTTGCGGGTGCTCATCCAGCTTGCTTGTTTGCTGGGGGTTCTTTGCTTTTGACTTTTTGTGGTGATCATCCGACTCTTGCTGGCTGGTCGGATGAGTCTTGTTTGTTGTTCGACTTTTACTTGGTAGTCGAAGTTTTTGTTGATTGAGGTGAGCGACTTGTCTTCAATCCAGCCTTTTTCTCGCAGTTTTATCTCTTTTTTCTCGCAATTTCGGATTTTGGCTTTTCTTATTGAGCGTATGCATTTTTTTCTTTTTAAGCTTTTTTGTTACGCTGAATTTTGCAAAAGGTGGCAAAGAGATGCATGAAATAAAATTTTATTTATAAGGAGGTTTTATTACAACCACGTTTTATTTTGGCAAGTACAATCCCTAAGGGCTATCATCTGGAGACGATCCGAGGGCGAATTGCTGGTAGAGGTGATATCGGAAGTCCGCTTGCTCTCGGACTTCATCGCGGTATTCTTGTTGGAATGTTGTCCATTCCTGCCGCATCACCTGCTGGTGCTGATACATCTCCTCCTGCCGAGTGTTGTAGGCTTCTTGCTGCACCGTCATCTGGTCGAGCTGCCAGCGCAGATCGCTCATGTTGCGGTTTAGGCCGGCGAAATCGTCCATGTACGGTGGTTGTTGTTGTTGTTGTTGTTGCTGCTGCTGCTGGAACTCGGGAGGTGTGGGGATATCTTGCATCGCCACAAGCCCCTGGAGATCTAGTGCGAAATCCAGCGAGGGGTGAAGGGCCAACTCGGTCCCTCGGCATATCAACATCCCCATGCTGACCAGGACTGACCCGTTGAGGGATTCGGGTTGTAAGTTGGAGGCCATTTCTTCCCGCCCAGGGCACCCCCATCTTTCTGCCATGGGAGTGATAAGAGGAGCCATGAGGACGGCCCCTGTTGATCTGTTCCCGAAGTCCTTAAGGGCCCTCAGGAAGAAGTAGTCAGGGTTGCAGCGCCGCCTCTGGTTCATGCAGTAGAGTATAAAGAGGTCAGGGAGGGTTATCTTACCCTGACTCTCTTTCCTCCCGTGGATGGTCCCCGCCAGCAGCTTGTGGCAGATGCGGAGTGCTGGGGGAAGCGCGGAGCACCTCATAAGTGTAGGCAATGTGGTCGCCCCTGTGAGCTCGTGCCACATTTCGGAGGCGATGAGGTTGGCGGGGCGAGAGCAGATGGCCTCGCGGTATCCCCGAGTTAGTATGTCCTCGGATCGGACGAATCCAATGCCCATATTGAATTCGTCGAGGGTGGTGGTCCGGTATTCCCCACCCATAAAATAGGTTACCATCTTGGTGGGCTGCAGGCTCAGGACCATGGAGGGGACCTCAGCGTAGGAAACGGAGGCCAGGAATTCGAGTACCGCCTGTGGGTACACATGTGTGGGTGGAGGTTGCAGCAAAAAGCCCCACCCGATGCTGTCTATGTGGGTCCGGACATCGTCCTCCCACCCAAATTCAGTCAGGAAGCTGAAGTCGAGCCTGAGCATCGGATGCCACGGATAAGTCTCGATGTTCTCGAGGCGGGCCTGATGTTGTGGTGACAGCTGAGAAGGGTCCTGGGGTGGCGGTGCCGCAGAACTGCTGGCACCGGCAGTGCTCCTACTCTTTCTTGAGGCGCTTCTACCGAACATGTTGGCCAGGAAGTGTTTGGGGAGTGTAAGATCTGAGAAATGGAGGTCCTGGAGGCAAGGAGAGTTGTGAGGAACCCCCCAAGCGCGCCTCCTATATATAGGAAATTTTTCAAATTTGAGACCGCCGTCTGGGAAGGCGAGACGGTGGTCTCGAGTCTCCTACAAGTCGAGACGGCGGTCTGGATCATCGAGACGGCGGTCTTGTCGTGGGGCTCAAGCGAGACAGCGGTCTCGTCAAGCGAGATGGTAGTCTCGTTTTTGCCTGAGTCGAGACGGCGTTCTCGTCTTGCCGGCGGACCGAGACGGCGGTCTGGAAGATCCAGACGGCGGTCTCAAATTTCAGGGTTTTTTTTTTTTTTTTTGGTTTAGGAAGGAAATAGGACCTGGTTCAAAAACATTTTATGCATGCAATGTTTTCATGTTTGATGTCCTATAATGCCTACTTTGATTAAATTTTTAGAAGGATTTAACCGACGTGTCTTGTAGCGCCGAGTACCCTCTAATTTGTGCTTTCGTATTTGTTGTACCATGCCGGACTTCTTGTGACCGAAGAGTCATTTCGTTTTTCCTCTTTTCTTTCTTCTTTATTTCTTTTTGTAGAGCACTCTTTGTCATGTAGTGCCCCTTTTTCCTCACTTTAGGGATTTCAATCCTCTTGTTGACTATACGCCTCCATATTCCCAAATTAATTATTAGAATATTATTGTGAGGGTCAAGAGAAAAGAAACAAAGAGGCAAATTCGATGGCTTGTGTTTTAGAGGGTTAATTTTTATTGATAGAGTTTTTGTAAGCATGATTGGCTAGGGTTAGGCCTAGGTGTTTAAGCTTTTGTCTAAGCAAATAGTTTTCTTTCTTTTTTGTACTTGCGCCTTTTGGTTTTATCCCCATTGCTTTTTATGGCTAGCTGACCTCCCTAGATCGCCCTTTGGGTTTTCGAACTAGGATATTGTGTTTTGGCCCTATCTTTTGTCTAGGTTCCTTCTTTTTGTAATTTTTGAGGAATCCTAGCGGACCTTATTTTGTAACCCTAACTTTTGCCTAGGCTACCCTTTATTGTCGTTCGGGTATCCTACCGGGTCGACCCTATCTTTTGTGTAGCCCCCTTAGTGGGTTTCCTACTGGGTTATTTGCCCTTTTCTTTGGCCTTTGGCTTCTCTGGGCTTTTCTCTCTTTTTTTTGTGTATTTATTTTTGTTCACAATATTGGTGAAGCATGACTTTCTTTTATGGTGAGGTAAAGTCTTATTTTTATGTGCTTCTAATCAACTAGCTTGACGATAATAGCAATGGTAAATGTTGATTATTTGAATGCGCTTTTTATTCTTCTTCTTTTTTTGTTTACTTAGACAGGGTTATTTGTGTGGTCTAGTCAGAAATAGAAAGAAGAGAAGCAGATTGTAAGAATCATTCTTTATTAATTAATAAGGGAATATGTGCCCTAAAATGCCCGGGGGTCGGGCTAGCCCTGGGGGATAATCTCTAACAATCATGGGGTTTACATCCCTTAAACGAAGAAAAAGATTTCCTAATGACTAAGGTGGCTCTTGACGCTTGCACCCCTCCACTTTGGAAAATTTGCTTGAGTGTGCGGAGGGGAGACTTCCCTTTTCCTTTTCCCGTTCGGCCCTTAGTAGGGTCATATCCTAGGCCATACTTGCAAGGATTATCTTTAAATTCTGGGGGTTCCCTCATGCCTTGGGAATCTGCCCCCAATCCTTTGCCAGGATGGTAACCATGCTTCAACATCATGTGGGCTACCTTTGTGTTTCTGGGAAGTCGCTCTATGCTGGCAATTTCGAGCGCTTGAAAAGATGTTTCAAGGGCCTCTTCAGCCGCATCCACATAAGGCTGGGTGGACGGTCCACTTATCAGGATATCGTCTTCTGCTTGGACCGTGATCAATTTGTCGTCCACTATGAACTTGACTTTCTGGTGGAGCGTTGAAGGTATTGCCTTAGCGTCATGAATCCAAGGCCTGCCGAGGAGACAACTATACGCTGGAGTAATATCCATTACATGGAAATTGACGTTGAAGATAGTGGATCCAACTTGAATTGGCAAGTTAACCTCTCCCACTACTTCTCGTTTAGATCCGTCGAAGGCTCGAACGATGGTGCTGCTTGGGCGTAGACGGGTTCCTTGGATAGTCAACTTTTCTAGTGTGCACTTGGGCATCACGTTCAAGGATGACCCGTTATCCACAAGAACTCTGGCGATGAGGTACTCCTTGCATTTAACCGAGATATGCAAGGGCTTGTTATGGTTTGACCCCTCCAGAGGGAGTTCTTCCTCTGCGAAGGTGAGGTGATCGCTTGTCGTGATGTGACCGACGATCCTCTCAACCTTTTCTTGGGATATGGTATGAAGCACGTGTGCTTCGCTTAAAACCTTCAGCAGGGCGTTTCTGTGCGGTTCCGAGCTCATTATCAGAGATAACAATGTTATCTTTGCAGGTGTGCGATTGAGCTGGTCTATAATGGAATACTCGCTTTGCCTTATAAACTGGAGTAATTCCTCTGTCTCCTCCTTGGATTCCTTATTTTCTTTTTCTTCTTCGGTCTTTTTATTTTTTCCTTTATTTTTGAGGACCTCTTCCTGTAAGTCCTTGGGGGAGTAGACTCTTCCACTTCTAGTCATACCCCCAATGCCGGCTATATTTGTTATTTCTTCTTTTATTGGTGAAGATTCCCCGTATCTCCACGGTACAACTTTATTTGTTTCGTAGGGGAAAGGACGTGGCATAAATAGTCGCACTGGTGTCCTTGCCCCCTCTTCTTTATTCTTGAGGACCAACGACCGAGGCTTATTTTCCTCTTGCGGCGAGTCGACCGTTAGGGTAAGCTTTATTAGGAGTGGTTTTCTCTCCATTCTTCTGATTTGGAAGACGTGTCAATTAATCCTTCCTTTTTATTATCTTTATTTATTAAGCGTGAAGGAGGGGAATTAAATATGCAAATGAATGTTTATGCATGCAACTAGACGGTTGTCGAAAAAAAAAATTTTATTTATTCAACAGAAGGTGTACATTCCCCTATTACATACTACGAAGCAACTTTTGGGAAAATCGGAAAACCTTAAAGAAACCCACAGGCGGGTCTTGATCTCTCTGTAGTTCTCTTTCGGCTTCCCGGACGTGATGAGCAAGTGCTTCACTTTGTTTTCGGACCGCCTGGGTCATATCTTAACTATACTTCTGAGCCTCTTTGATCTTCGCCTCTTGATGAACGACCAAGGCTTGTAGTTCATCGAGCTTTGCAACGGCTCGGTCTTTCTCTTGCAGTACCTGGCCGTACTGAGCTAGCCCGTCTTTTTCTTTGCAGCGTAGCTCAGCGAGACTTCTGTTGAGTCTCCGGTTGGCCTCTCGCTCTTGGCGTATGTCTAGCCGAGTCTTGGTGAGCTCTTGCGACAACTCCTTGATCGTTTGAGCCTGCTTTGCTGATTCGGCCTCAAGGCGTGCTGACTTGGCGGTTATTTCTTCGAGTTGGCTATCCGAACTGGTTCTGGCAGTTTTGGATGCTCGGATAGCTTGTTCATTAGAGTCAGCACATTGATCCTTGAGGCGCTCTATTTCATGATCCTTTTTCTTGCCTTGCCTTTGCAAACCGTCAATAGTGAGGATAGATTCTTGCTCTCTTTCTTCAAGGGCCCTCATCTGGGCTCCCATGATTTCTATCCTCTAGGTCAAGGCATCAATTTGAGCCTGCAACTCTTCGTTATTGGCGCTCGTAATGGGTGTGGTGGATGGTCGAGACATCCCTCTTCTTTGTCTCCACACCTCGTAGTCACTGGTGACCATCACCCGAGCTTTTCCTAGCTCTCTGTCTCCCATGTAGACTGGTTTCTCCCATGCCTTTCTCACAGTGAGTGAATTGGTGATTGTGCATGGGTCTCTGAAGAAACACAGTCCTCCGAGTTCCCCCCGAGAAATGTTAGTTTGAGTCCTCATGAGCTGTCTCATAGCTACTCTAGGTGAATAGGCTATGCAACCCCTGAGTCCTATCAAGGGTACGTTCGGGTAGTCTCCACATCTGATGAGAACTGGGCCAGGTCGGAACCAAGGGCAGACCCAGGACAAACTGTTGGCGTCCTTTCGTTCCAACTCGTCCCTCCATTCTGAAGTTAAGCGTCGTTGGAGAGGGATTTTGGAGAAGCTTTTTAAAGAGCCGGGGAACATCCCCATGTGTCTAGAGGCGTACAGATGCATGACGCTCCACACAAACAGTAATGAAGAGCAGCAACGAAGTGTTTTTCCTTGTTTCTGGTGGCAGAATTCCACCGAGAGCAAGGTGTCAGCAAGGATTGCAGGCAGGGGACTTTTTGAGTTCACGTCCTAAGCGAAGAAGGCGTCCATGACGGCTTGATCTACTGTGTCGAGGTGAAAGGGGAACAAGATCGTTCCAAAAATGATTAGGCCCAGGGTTTTGTTGAAGGCGACCCACTGTGCCCTTTCAGCCAAGTAGGACAGGTTGTCTTCCAACATTGATACTTTCCAACCCTTGGTGTTCCCTTTTCCTATCAGGGTACTCTGCTGGAAAGGTAGTTGAATGAGGGCAGCGACCGGTGCTGCAGGAGTGTATGCCTTGTGGCGGATATGGACCCCGGCTGATTTGGACCATCTTAACATAGTCTCATACTCCTCTAAGGTGGGCACCAGGTCGAACTGCGGAAATTCGAAGCACCGCAGACTGGAGTTCCAGAAATGGATTAATACCCTGAGGAACACCTGATCGACACAGATCTTCAGTAGGTCTAAAATCCGTCCATAGGATTTTTCAAAATCGGCGCGGACCTCTGGTGGCATTGTCGCGCTAAGCCGTTCCAACTTCTCAGTATGGTAACGGGGAATATCCACCTTCTTGAGTTGTCTACTAGTCCCCTCCATTTTTCTAAAACCAAAATGCATGTTTTATGAAAAATGATGCTTATTTGAATGAATGTGAGCGTTTATTTTCTGTTTATCATGTTTTGTATGATACGTATTTTTTTGAAAAATAAACTATCTATATGAATGATTTGGGATGTTTATGAATCAGGTCCCATTTATTGTTTTGGGAAACGGATTTTATTTAGTATTTTACTTTTATTTATTTGTTCATTTTATAGCCTATTATCTCTTCTGTCGGAACTGCGTGGCTACTTAGCTTACAAAGAACCTGAAACCAGGCTAGCTAAAAGGCAGACTGTCCGAGATAAAATGCGGCTTTATGTGAAAGAATAGTTAGCGTCCCTTATCTCTTCTGTCGGAACTGCGTGGCTACTTAGCTTACAAAGAACCTGAAACCAGGCTAGCTAAAAGGCAGAATGTCCGAGATAAAGGTGGTTATCTTCTCACTTTTTGATTTTTAGGGTTTTTCATTTTTGTTTGTTATATGATTACCCTATGCTAATGCATCAATACAAATGCAGCAAACGAATGCACACACAATTCATTCACCCACGAGCAGAGCCACGCTTATTTAATCACGAGGTAGAGTTTTCCTGTAGAAACGTGCTTGGTTTAGGTGGTTCTACACTGTTCTCACCAAGGCCAAAGGTCCCCAAGGTGCCCCCATTATAGGGACCTCTCAATCTCTCAGTCCTTGGGTCATGCACAGAACTCCGTGTCGACATCCTTAGACCAAAAGAAAAGAGTTATCACCTTGAGTTGGTGGTTTCTAACAACGGTTGTAGCCCCGTGTGCCAACAAGCCGGTCGTATCTGCCACCCACTCCCTATAGGTATTCACTCTTGCCCCCCGGTATAGAGGGACTGTTGTGTGCAAGGGTTTTTGTGTGCAATTTATATTTCAAACAATTTGCAGAAAATAATCATATAGCAATTAATAAAGCCATACAATAAAACATACAGAAAAGGGTAAAGGCGTAATTTCAAATCTTTACTTAGTTTGAATTTATCCGTCACTAAATGGGATCAACTCTCTAGCTTCCCCAGTGGAGTCGCCATCTGTCGCCGCTGTCCGTTCCGACGTCCAGGGACATCTCGAATGTTTATGCGAGCGGTTGCGGAAAGATGGTTTAGACTCGCGTTTTATGTTTAAAATATGTTCATTGCTTCCGAGGTGCTCAACAACTGAACTATCCTCTAATAGAAGTAAGGTTTTCGAAAAAGGGGTTCTTTTAGAGTCGCCACCAATGTTTTGACCTTAAACATTGGAAAAGGAAAAAATGTTGATTTTAATAAAAACCGCACTTGGCCATTATAACCAGAGTTGGGTAAGGGAGTTAGTTACGTGTGGGGAAGGTGTTAGCACCCCACAACGCCCCTTTCGGGTTCCCTATGACGGATTAATTCGTTAAGTGAAGATTATAAGAAATTACGCTATTACCCTATTTTATTCATACAACATTTAAATATGGCTATCTACATGATTTTATTTACATTTCATATATAAAGCAATAAATAAAGCAGTAAAAGAGAAGAGATTTGAAAAGAACCTCCGTAGCAAGCTTTATATTGCAACTCTTTTACAATAAGGACGCGTTTCGGCAATCCCTCCCTCTACAACGACTCTCCTCACGAATACAGACTCGACTTGACTAAAATTTTATAGAAGAATCGAATGCCGGAATATAATTCCTTAACTGATTGTTACCTATTTAAGGCAATCAGAAAGATCATTCGAAGTAGGGAGAGAAGAAGACAAGTCTTGGGAGTTGTCTGGAGTGTGGAAAATGAGCAAATGAGCCTCCTATTTATAGTTTTCGCAGCCTGTCACCTCGGGACGGCCGTCCGGGACTCAGAAAACAAGGATGAGCGTCTCAGGGAGTTGGGACGACCGTCTGGAAGTTGGGACAACCGTCCCACTTGAATTTTGGCCTTGGGACGGCCGTCCCAATTTGGGACGCGCGTCTCACTTCTCCTAGGTTGTTTGGGACGGCTGTCCCACATTTGGGACGGCTGTCTCAACTTGTTCTGGCCTGTTTTTGTGTTCTGGGACCCCCGGGAAGGTTTCCTTGCTATTTTCGGACGTTGTTTGATGCCGATGGATGTCCGTTGAAGCTTTATCTTCATATAGGAAGTCTTCTTAGCCCTTGTTGAGATGCCAGACGAACTTTATCTTCGTTGTAGGAGGTCTCCTTAGCCTTTATCGAGAAGCCGTATGAACTCCGTGTTATTGTAGGAGGTCTCCTTGGTTTTTATTAAGAAGCTGGGTGAACTTCATCTTCGTGTGAAGTTTCCCTAGCTTTTATTGAGAGGCCGGGAAAAATTAGGGGTCTACAATCCACGAATAGGCGAGAATTCGTTTTTATCACGAGGTAGGGTTTTCCTGCAGAAAAGTGCATTGGCGAGGGTAGGTTCTAACTGTTCTCACCAGGCTAAGGCCCCCAAGGTTCCCCCATTATAGGGTCCCCACTCTCCAGCCTTCCGACCATGCTTAGCACTAAGGCCATAGTCAGTCTTATTGCCAAAAGAGGAAGGTTATCACCATGAGTGGTGGTTTCCGATCACACCGATGGGCACAAGGCCATCACTACAGCGAACCGTACCTGCCACCCACTCCCTATGAATTTCTCACTTGCCCCCAGGTATAGAGGGAATTGTTGTGTGCAAAGGGTTTGTGTACAGTTTGTATTTCTCACAATTGCATAAGTATAAACAAGCAACAGTTATTAAAGCCAAACCGTAAAACATGTTATAATACAAGGTAAGGGCAAAAGCGTTATTTCCTTGGTTTATTTATTTTTTAAGTCGGCCCATCACTAAATGGGATCAACTCTCGAGACTTCCCTAGTGGAGTCGCCATCTATCGCCACTGTCAAAAAGAGAGGCAGTCGGAGCGACGCGATGGTTCCGACTTTCCAGTTTTCACGTTTTTTGTTGGTGGTTACAACGCCTTTAGGTTGTCCGATAACCCGGCTGAACCTAGGGGCGAGGTTTTCGAAAAGGCGCTCTTGGATTGTCCGATAACCGGGCTAATTCAAAAGCTAGTTTTGAAAGGGTTCTGTGGAGTCGCCACCGATGTTTTTACCGGAAACATCGGAAAAGAGATAAAAGGCGTTGGTTTTCGAAAAACCAACTTTGGTCATTAGAACCAGAGTTGGGTAAGGGAGTTAGTTACGTGTAAAGGAAGTATTAGTTCCTTTACGATGCCCCTTTCGGGTTCCCTATGATAGGCCAGCTTTATGTAAATGATTAAACCAGAAAAATACGCTTTTACCCTTTTATTCTGTGGAATTTATAATTACGACTACATGGCCCTAGTATCTATTGCATAATTTAAAATTAAAGCGATAAAAGTAGAGAGGGAGAATATGAACCTCCGAAGCACGCTTTTGTATTAATTCTTTTTAAAAGAGGGTGCTTTGTGGCAGCCTTTCACTCTACAGTGCCGAAAAACCTCTCGGAACGCTCGAAAAACACTCTAAAGACACTCAGAAGCTCCGGAAATGCGTCGGAGGGATTCTAGAGAGAGAAACTAGTGATTTTCTAGAGAGAAGGAGGAGAAAGCTCTGTGTGGTGTCTGAAAATGAGGGGAGGGAGCCCCCTATTTATAGTTTTTCGCGCCTGACAGGTCGAGACCGCCGTCTCGCCCTTCGCATGTGGCGAGACCGCCGTCTCGCCAAATGAGACGACGGTCTCGCCATTTGCATGAGGCGAGACAGTGGTCTCGATTTCGAGACGGTGGTCTCGTCCCAAGAGGGCAAGAAACCTTATTTTCGTGCTAAAAATCCCTCCTATCCTAGTATGGGGCCTAATAGTCTCTCCTAGTGACTTGTTAGGCTTCGTCCATCTTCGAATAGGAGGTCTTCTACTCTTTATTTGGAGGTCGGGCAAGATTTGGGGTCTACATTGGTCTTTCTGTGGTGATCATCCGACTCTTGCTGGCTGGTCGGGCAATCTTTGTTTGTTGTTCGACTCTTACTTGATTGTCGAAATTTGTTGGTTGATGTGATTGGCTTGTCTTAATCCTGCCTGTCGCCGCCGTCCGTTCCGACGTCCAGGGACATCTCGAACGTTTATGCGAGCGGTCACGAAAAGATGGTTAAGACTCGCGTTTTATGTTAAAATTATGTTCATTGCTTCCGAGGTGCTCAACAACTAAACTATCCTCTAATAAAAGCAAGGTTTTCGAAAAGGGGTTCTTATGGAGTCGCCACCAATGTTTTAACCGTAAACATTGGAAAAGGATAAAAAAGCGTTGATTTTAATAAAAACCAAACTTGGCCATTATAACCAGAGTTAGGTAAGGGAGTTAGTTACGTGTGGGGAAGGTGTTAGCACCCCACAACGTCCCTTTCGGGTTCCCTATGACGGATTAATTCATTTAAGTGAAGATTACGAGAAATTACGCGATTACCCTATTTTATTACATAATATTAAAAATGACTATCTACATGACTTTATTTCATATTGCATACATAAAGCAATAAATAAAGCAGTAAAAGAGAAGAGAATTGAAAAGAACCTCCGTAGCAAGCTTTGTATTGCGAATCTTTAATCGTAAGGATGCGTTTTGGCAATCCCTCACTCTACAAAGACTCTCCTCTCTGAATACAAGATCGACTCGACTAAATTTTTACAGAAGAATCGAATGCTGGAATATAATTCCTTAACTGATTGTTACCTTATTAAGGCAATCAGAGAGTTCATTCGAAGTAGGAAGAGAAAAGACAAGTACTGGGAGTTGTCTGGTGTGTGAAACAGTGACAAATGAGCCTCCTATTTATAGTTTTTCGCAGCCTGGCAATTTGGGACGACCATCTGGGTTGGGACGGCCGTCTGGGTTGGGACGGTCGTCCCACTTGAATTTTTTACCTTTGGGTCCACCCCTTGAAGTGTGGGACGGGCAGTCTCACTTGGGACGACCGTCCCACTTGGCCAGGGTAGCTTAGGACGGCCGTCTCACATTTGGGACGACTGTCTCAACTTGTTTTGGCCAGCCTTTGTGTTCTGGGACCCCCGGGAAGCTTTCCTTTCTTTATTCGGACGTCGGTTGATGCCGATAGACGCCCGTTGAAGCTTTATCTTCATATAGGAAATCTTCTTTGGCCTTTTATTGAGATGCCAGGCGAGCTTTATTTTTTATAGGAAGTCTCCTTAGCCTTTATTGAGAGACTGGGCAAAATTAAGGGTCTACAGCTGCCCCCCTTCACATTCCTGGCTAATTTGTTGGCTTAATATGCCGACAAAATTAGTTGGTAGGGGAAGGAGTTAACCCTTTTGCCCGGTTATCCTTCAGATGCTTCTTTGCTGATCCTCCGGATGATAAATATTTTTGATAGGTACCAACCCCTATCTGGTTTAAGCCTTACTTTATAAGGCTCTGGTGAGTACTTACCCTCACCTGGTATGAGTCTGCATTTCACTAGACTCTTGTGGGTACCTACCCCCACTAGGTATGAACCTTGTTTTGCAAGGCTTTGGTGAGTACCTACCCTCACCCAGTATGAGTTCGCATTTTGCTAAACTCCTATGGGTACTTACTTCCAAGGTGCTCAACACTTGAACTATCCTCTAATAGAAGCAAGGTATTTGCAACCCATTTTTTTGTAATGCTCGGTGAGTATTTTACTCCACCGATGCATTCCGCTAAGTTTTGATGAGTACCTACCCTCATCCGGTCCAAACCTTATTTTATAAGGCTCGGTGGGTACCTACCCCCACACGGTACGAATCTGCGTTTTGCTAGATTCGATGAGTACCTACCCTCATCCGGTATAAACCTTATTTTATAAGGCTCTAGTGGGTACCTACCCCCACCCAGTACGAATCCGCATTTTGCTAGATTCGATGAGTACCTACCCTCATCCGGTATAAACCTTTATAAGGCTCGGTGGGTGTCTACCCCCACTTGGTACGAATCTGCATTTTGCTAGATTCTGATGAGTATTTACCCCCATCCGATATAAACCTTATTTTATAAGGTTCTGATGGGTACCTACCCCCACCCGGTACGAACCACGTTCTGCAAGGCTCTGATGGGTACCTACCCCCACCCGGTACGAACCCCGTTCTACAAGGCTCTGATGGGTACCTACCCCCACCCGATACGAACCCTGTTCTGCAAGGCTCTAATGGGTACCAACCCCCACCCGGTACGAACCCCGTTCGCAAGGCTCTTGTGGGTACCTACCCCCACCCGGTACGAACCCCGTTACGCAAGGCTCGATGGGTACCTACCCCCACTTGGTACGAACCCCATTCTACAAGGCTCGATGGGTACCTACCCCCACCCGGTACGAACCCCGTTCCGCAAGGCTCCGATGGGTACCTACCCCCACCCGGTACGAACCCCGTTCGCAAGGCTCCGATGGGTACCTACCCCCACCCGTACGAACTCCGTTACGCAAGGCTCTTGTGGGTACCTACCCCCACCTGGTACGAACCCCGTTCCGCAAGGCTCGATGGGTACCTACCCCCACCAGGTACGAACCCCGTTCGCAAGGCTCCGATGGGTACCTACCCCCACCCGTACGAACCCCGTTCGCAAGGCTCCGATGGGTACCTACCCCCACCCGATACGAACCCCGTTCCGCAAGGCTCGATGGGTACCTACCCCCACCCGGTACGAACCTCGTTCTGCAAGGCTCTGATGGGTGTAGACCCCTAATTTTGCCCGGCCTCTCAATAAAAGCTAGGGAGACTTCACACAAAGATAAAGTTCACCCGACTTCATATCAAAAATCGAGAAAGACCTCCCGCAACAAGACGGGGTTCACTCATCCACACAATAAAGACTAAGGAGACTTCCTGCACGAAGATAAAGCTCGCCTGGAATCTTAATAAAGGCGAAGAAGACTACCTTTATGAAGATAAAGCTTCAACGAACATCTATCGGCATCAATCTACGTCCGAAAAAAGGAAAGGAAAGCTTCTCGGGGGTCCCAGAATGCGAAAACTGGCCAAGACAGGTTGGGACAGCCATCCCAAACTGGGACAGCCGTCCCAAACAGCAAAAAGCCAGTGAGACGCACGTCTAACCTTTGGGACGCACGTCCCAAACCCCAAAACACAGTTGGGACGACCGTCCCAACCCAGACGACCTTCCCACTCTCCCCCCAGCTTGGCCCAGTGTAAATTTTGCAGTTGGGACGGCCGTCCCAACCCAGACGGCCGTCCCAGATGTCCAGGCTGCGAAATCTATAAATAGGAGCCTCATTTGTCATTCTCCACACCCCAGACAACTCCAAGACTTGTCTTCTTCTCTCCCTCCTTTGAATGATCTCTCTGATTGCCTTTAATAGGTAACAATCAGTTAAGGAATTTGTATTCCTGCATTCGATTCTTCTAGAAAATTTTAGTCGAGTCGAGTTTATTCGAGAGGAGAGTCATTGTAGTGTGAAGGATTGCCGCAAAGCGTCCTCTGTATAAAAGAATTATAATATAAAGCTTGCTTCGGAGGTTCTTCTCAATTCTCTTCCCTTTTATTGCTTTATTTATTGCTTTCTGTATGCAATGTAGATAAACCCATGTAGATAGCCATATTTAAATACTGTACGAATAAAATAGGGTAATAGTGTAATTTCTTGTAATCTTTACTTAAATGAATTAATCCGTCATAGGGAACCCAAAAGGGGCGTTGTGGGGTGCTAATACCTTCCCCACACGTAACTAACTCCCTTACCCGACTCTGGTTATAATGGCCAAGTTTGGTTTTTATTAAAATCAACGCCTTTTTCTCCTTTTCCAATGTTTATGGTCAAAACATTGGTGGCGACTCCAAAAGAACGCTTTTCGAAAACCTTGCTTCTATTAGAGGATAGTTCAGCGTTGAGCGCCTAGGAAGCAATGAACATATTTTTAACAAAATACGCGAGTCTCAACCATCTTTTCGCGACTGCTCGCATTAACGTTCGAGATGTCCCAGGACGTCGGAACGGACGGTGGCGACAGATGGCGACTCCACTGGGGAAGCTAGAGAGTTGATCCCATTTAGTGATGGATAAATTCAAACTAAGTAAAGATTTGAAATTACGCCTTTACCCTTTTCTGTATTTTTATTGTATGGCTTTAATAACTGTTGTATGATTACTTCTGCAAATTGTTTGAAATATAAACTGCACACAAAAACCCTTGCACACAACAATCCCTCTATACCCGGGGGCAAGAGTGAATACCTATAAGGAGTGGGTGGCAGATACGACCGACTTGTTGGCACACGGGGCTACAACCGTTGTCGGAAACCACCAACTCAAGGTGATAACTCTCTTCTTTTGGTCTAAGGATGTCGACACGGAGTTCCGTGCATGACCCGAGGACTGAGAGATTGAGAGGGCCCTATAATGGGGGCACCTTGGGGACCTTTGGCCTTGGTGAGAACAGTTAGAACCGCCTAAACCAAGCACGTTTCTGCAGGAAAACCCTACCTCGTGATTAAATAAGCGTGGCTCTGCTCGTGGATGTATGAATTGTGTGTGCATACGTTTGCTGCATTTGTATTGATGCATTAGCATAGGGTAATCATACAACAAACAAAAAAAATGAAAAACCCTAAAAAATCACAAAAAGTGATAAGATAAAAGACCTTTATCTCGGACAGTCTTCAGTTAAGCTAGCCTGGTTTCAGGTTCTTTGTAAGCTAAGTAGCCATGTTAACCGACAGAAGAGATAAAGGGTCATAAAAATATAAAAACAAAGCAAAGCCATGAAAATAGCTCTGTTACAAAATAAAAGTTTTTTTAACAAAAGTCCTATAATTCATACCACTTGTTGCTCATAAAAATAAAAAGAGAAGAAAATAGGACTCTCTTCATTAAAATCCGTAAACATTCATATAGATAAGCTTTCTTTTCAAGAAAAACCCAGTATTATCGTGCATCATATTAGGAATAAAACATGATAATACTTAGAAAAATAAACACTTGCATACATGCATTTACAAAAATTCATCCTCATATCATGCATTTTCACTTTTTGCTAGATAATGGAGGGATCAAGTAATAGACAATTAAAGAAAGTGGAGATCCTTCTATGCCGTGTAGAGAAGTTAAGGCAGTTGTGTACATATATGCCGCCAGAGGCCTGTGCTAGTTTTGAGAAGTCTTATGGAAGAATTCTTGACCTCTTGAAGATCAGTATTGATCCGATATTTGTTAGAGCATTGGTCCACTTCTGGAGTCCCAATCTACACTGCTTTGAGTTTTCGCAGTTTGACTTGGTACCAACCTTAGAAGAATATGAACTCATGGTCAGATGGCCTCAGTCAGTTGGGGTCTATGTTTGTTCGGGAGTATACGTAGCCGTGAGTAAGGTTGCTACTATCATACGACTGCCTCCTCATCAATCCACCCTAGAGGGAAAAGGGAATATCAGAGGTTGGAAAATGGATGTAATAGAAGACCACTTAGTTTCTCTGGCTGAAAAGAAAGATTGGTCTACATTCAACAAAACTCTAGCATTAGCAATGTTTGGAATCATATTATTCCCATTTCATGTGAACATTGTGGATCATGCTGCAATAGATGCATTTTTTGCCTGGGATGTGTACTCAAAGAGTCCTATACCTGCAATCCTCGCTGACACCCTGCTTTTCGTAGATTTTTGCCGACAGAAACATGGGAAAACACTTAGATGCTGCACTTCATTATTATACGTATGGGGCGTCACTCATTTCTACGCTTCAAGCCACATGGGCGTATTTCCTGATCCTCTAAGGAGTTTTTCAAAAATCTCTCTTCAACATCGTCAAGCCTTAGAATGGAAAACCGAGTTAGAAAACTGGAACATAGAGCATGTATCATGGGTTTGCCCTTGGTTCTGACCCGGTTATATTCTCGTACGATGCGGAGATTACCTGAGCATACCACTTCTAGGTCTTAGAGGTTGTATAGCCTACTCTCCTAAGATGGCTATGAGACAACTTATGAGAACCCGGACCGCACCAATTCGGGAAGAGCTCGGAAGGCTCGAGTCTATGCCATTATTCCCATAGCTTTGAAGAAGTATCCACTGTCCGGAAAGCATGGGAAAGACCGATCTATATGGGAGATAAAGAACTCGGAAAGGTTCGAGTATCTACATCCCATGAATATGAAGAATGGAGGAAAAATAGAGGGATACCCCAACCATCTGCTGCATTCACCACAACGTTAGTCGATGAAGAGCTACAATTGCGGGTCAATGCCTTAAACAAGAGGGTTGAAATCATGGAAGCTTAGCTAAGGGCTTTTGAAGAAAAAGAGCAAGAATCAACCCTTATAATAGATGGTCTAAAAAGGCAATGTAGAAAGAAGGACCACGAAATAGAGCGTCTTAAGAATGATTGTGCTTGATTATCGGGAAGAGACTAAACAAGCATTGAAGATTCCGAGACTTGAGCAAGATAGTCCGTTCCGGGACATGAATGACGAAATAGCACATCTTGAGAGCACGCTTGCGAACAGTGCAAGAACGATCAAGTTAATACAAGATGACCTAGCAAATACTCGGTCGAAGCACAAAAGTGGTGGGAAACCGCCAAAAAATACGAGTAGACCTAGAGGAGCTACATGAGAAAGAAAAAGATGGATTAGCTCAGTATGGTCAATTACTTCTTGAAAGAGACCGAATAATAAAGAGGTCTGATCAGCAGCATGCCTTGATCGTTCATCAGGAAGAGAAGATAAAAGAGGCTCGTCAATATAGTGAAGATATGAGCCGGGCGCTATCTGAGCAAATCAAGACGCTCAAAAATCACATGATAACAGCTGAAGACGAATTACGAAGAAAGCCCGATTTACCTATAGGATTCTTCAAGCTTTTTCGCTTTTGTCAACACTTGCTTCAAAGCATTGTATAGAAGGATACACACTTTCTAATAAAAGGATTTTTTTTTCCTTAAATTGTCTATTGCATTCATAAGTTGCATACATTCACATATCCCTCCTCGTTTTAATAATAAAGATAATAAAAAGAAAGAATTAACTGATGTGCTTTCCACAAATCAGAAAAATGGAAAAGAAGCCTTTCGTCATCAAAATCTCTACGACGGTCGATAAATCCGAAGATAATAACAAACAAGCACCGTTAAACATTCCGATCAATAAAAGGGAAGAAATAATAACGCCTTTACGTTTATTCGTACCGCGTCCTTTCCCTTATTCATCAAATAAAGTTGTACCTTGGAGATACTCAGAAGAATTGCCAGTTAACCAAGATATCTCCAACATAGTCGGTATTGGGGGCATGACTCGAAGCAGAAGAATATACTCCCCCAAGGAATTACAAGAAAATACTCCTAAAGAAAAGGCGAAAAATAAGGCCGAAGAAGAAAAGGAATCCAAGGAGGAGACAGATGAGTTACTCCAATACATAAGACAAAGTGAGTACTCCATCATCGATCAACTCAATCGTACTCCAGCAAGGATAACTTTGTTATCACTCATCATGAGTTCGGAACCGCATCGAAACGCATTGTTAAAGGTTTTGAATGAATCATTCGTTCCGCATGAAATATCCCAAGACAAGTTTGAAGGAATTATTGGTAATATTATAGCCAATAATCATCTTACCTTCACTAATGAAGAACTCCCTGTTGAAGGGTCCAATCATAATAAGCCCTTGCATATTTCTGTCAAATGCAAGGAATATCTCATTTCTAAAGTTCTTGTGGATAATGGGTCATCCTTAAATGTTATGCCTAAAAGTACACTCGATAAGATAACAGTGCAAGGAACCCACATGCGCCCGAGTAATACAGTTGTTCGAGCCTTTGAAGGATCAAGACGAGAAGTAGTAGGAGAGATCAGTCTACCAATCCAAATTGGCCCTACTATCTTCAACATAGACTTCCACGTGATGGACATCACGCCAGCATACAGTTGTCTCCTTGGTAGACCTTGGATTCATAGCGCTAAGGCAATACCTTCAACACTCCACTAGAAAGTCAAGTTTGTGATAAATAATAAACTAGTCACAGTTCAAGCTGAAGAAGACTTTCTGATTAGCAAACCATTTGTCCAACCATATGTGGATGCGGCTGAAGAGGCTCTTGAAACATCTTTTCAAGCGCTCGAAATTGCCAACATAGAAAGACTCCCTGGTAATATGAAGGTGGCCCATATGATGAAAAAATATGGATATCGCCCAGGACAGGGGCTCGGAAGGAATGCTCAAGGGATAAGAGAGCCACCAGATTTCAAGGATAATCCGCTAAAGTATGGTTTAGGGTACGACCCCACAAAAGATCGAACCATATGGAAAATAGGGAAGTCTTACCCCTCGAAGATGGTATTCCGAAGAGGAGGGGTATTAGCGCAAAGGGTAGCGTTAGTCATTAGGTGTCCTTCTTCTTATTCTAAGGGATGTAAACCTAATGACTATTAGAGATCACTCCTCGGGGTATGCCCGGCCCCCGAGCATCTTTAGGGCACACATTTCCCTGAAATTACAAAAGAATGATATTCTTACTATCTGCTTCTTTTCTTACTAAATGTATCTATACCCCATTTTAATAAACAAGGTTTAGATAAAACGTTTTGTTCCAAACGCGTCTGAACAATTAAAGCGCCACAAAGTAAAGTAAAAATGATTAACTAACTAGAAACACAAATGAAATCTATCTTGACAAAATCAAGTTTCGACAATGTTGTGCAAAAAAATATATATGCATATAAAAGAAAAGCCCGTCGAGGCCAAAGGCGAGACAAGAAAATAAAAGGGCAAAATACCCGGCATGAAACCCACAAAGGGGAATGCACAAAAGTTAGGGTAAACCCGGCAGGAGACCCGAACAATAATAAAGGGTAGTCTGGGCAAAAGTTAGGGTTATTAAAAGTCCGCTAGGTATTCATTAAAAATAAATACAAAAAAGGGAAACCTAGACAAAAGTTAGGACATAAGCACAGCATCCTAGATTGAAAACCTGAAAGGGCGGCCTAGGGAAGTTAATCAATCACAAAAAGGCGCTATAAATCAGTAAACAACGACGCCACATCATAAGAATGAAACGGTTATCTAAACTAGCCTAAACACAGACTAACCTTGGCTAGCCATTCTTACAAAAACCTCTATTATAAAAAATATCCCTCTAAAACACAAGCCTTTGTTGTAAATCCTTTTCTTTCTCTTCTCTTGACCATTTCACTATAAAGCATTCAAGTAATAAAGGGGAATGTGGAAACATAGTGATCAATAGGAAGGTCGAAATCCCGAAGGAAAGGAAGGAAGGCATTGATATGACAGTTGCCCTACGAACAAAAGATAATTCTTCGGCCATAGCAAAAGAAAATTCCAAGACGGCAAATCAATACAGCTTAGCTTGTTGATCAAGAAACAAGATGACATAAAGGCACAACACCAAGAATGCGCCCGAAGTCAAAGCACATCAGTTAAAACTTTTGAAATATTAACTGAAATAGATCATAGGATGCATATCATGAAACATTACATGCATTAAAGCATAGATGAAGGGAATCCTATCTTCAATTTCAACAAAAAACACGAAAATTAACTCAAAAAAACAAAAAACCAACATAAGAAGCTTGAGACGGCCGTCCCAAAGTCCAGACGGTCGTCCCAAAGGCCAAATTTCAGTTGGGACGCACGTCCCAGGTGGGGGTTGGCCTGTGTGTATTTTTTTCAGTTCAGACGGCCGTCCCAAACTCCCTTGCGCGACCTATATAGGTGGGGCGCGGATTTTGACTCTAGTACTTCAATCCAAGCTTCCTATCTTGCTTTTCCTCCTTCTCTATACACTGTTAGCATCCCTAAGAGAACAGAGCTCACAATGGAACGTGGGGAAGCCTCATCTAGGAGAAAGCGCACCAGGACTGCTGCCAGAAGAACTCCTATCACTAGCATGTTGCTAGCAGAGGCACATCAACAACGACTGGCAAATATCCAACAATTTGCCTGGTATCCTATGCTGCGACTGGATTTCAAAATCTTAGCTACATTCGGCTGGGAGCAAGATGTCAGACAGTTCATCCACAAAATAGGATGGGACTTTCTGCTTCGTGAGCCACCTACTCGGATCCACCGCACTGCCACAATGGAATTTCTTGCCTCTGTCAACATGATGGAAATGCCATCTGCGACTCCAGGAGTGCCACCAACTCAAGCGGTCTCCTACTGGATGGAAGGAGCCTACCGGACCACTGTTCTGGATGACTTTAATGTCATAATGGGTTTCTGCCAAAGAGCAGATACAAGAACACCAGAATACCGGTCCGCATATCTGGAGAAACCTTCTGTTCTCACCACCACTAGCATGTGGAAAGAGATCACTAGAGCTCACAACCTGCCAACACACTTGAAGGGGGCATCCTTCTCTCCTCCGCTCCGCATATGCCACAAACTGCTCGCCGGGACCCTACACAGCCGGAAGGAGAGCCAGGGAAAGGTAACGTTGGCTGACCTTTTCATTGTCTACTGTATGCACCAGGGGCATAAGTGCAACCCGGGATACGCATTCCTGAAGGCCGTAAAGGAATGCGGTACTCGGGGACCAGCAGGAGCTATCATGGTGGCTCCCCTCCTTACTCCTTTGGCTGAGTACTGGGGATGCACTGACGGAGAAGATATCCCAGCTGAACTCCAATCAGAGCCTATCAACGGAGGAGTGCTGACACACATGAACATCCTCAGCAGGCAAGGGACAGGGTTCATCTTGAACCCTATCATCTCGATTTCATGGGATATGCGCGACTTCGATACGCCGCAGGACATCCCTACTACCTCCTGATCCCAGCAGCAGTCACATGATCCAGACTTCCCCGCCCTGTACCGACGCCTGGACGAGGAGCACGCATACATGGAAGGAGAGTTCCAGTTCATACGCCAGCAGTTTAGTCAGCTGACTGTTAGGCAAGACAGGACGGATCGCCAGATAGAGAGCTTGGTCCAAACCCAGGCAAGGTTCCAGCGCCGCCTACTCCGCTGCTTCCCTTCACCAGTACCATCCGCCCACTCCAGTCCAGAGGCGGATGATTAGGAGGAGTCTTTCTATAGTTTTTTTAGTATTTTGAAAAAAGCTTGAATGTACCAAACAAAAAGCAGTAATAAATAAAAGTAGTTATTTCTATTTCATATTTCAAAAGCCCATGTGTACAAAAACTATAAAATAAAAGGCACACATGATATACTAAAAAGCCGGATTTCAAAAATTCGCGATAAAATTAAATAGCGATAGAAAAAGGCAAAATCAAAATTATCTTCAGCAAAATAAGGAGCTTGAAGGAAACTAGTTCCAACCATCAACCTTCTACACCAATAAAAGAAGGAGAAGAAAAGCCAATGGAAAAGGCTTGATCATCCTCAAGAGGATCTTTGCCTATTCAAAGGCAGAAAAATACTCCCTGACTCAGCATCATCATCACATGAGTCGTCAAACAGAGTCATTTAAAACTTCAATCAAACATCCTTCCATCCAAAAAGAAGGAAGCCATCAAAATAGAAAAGCCAACAGAAAGGCTCGACAATCCCCAAGAGGATCCTTGCCTACTCCAAAGGCAAAATGAAAAAGACTACTTCGTGACTCAGCTTCATTACCACATGAGTCATCAAGCACACTCATATAAGGATCTCCGCTTCATTCCCCAACGGAGAACAAGGGCTACACAAGGGCCCATCATACAAAGTCAAGCTCTCTATATCACCGGAGGGCAACAAAAAGAAAAGAAAGAAAAAATTTTTATCCGCAACAGAGGCCACTACAGAAAAAGGCCAAATAATTGTCTCTAAACAGAGCATATCAAGAAAAATCTCCACAAAGAGGAAAAGAAGAAAAATCTTCACCCCGATCAATAAAAAACTCCACAAAGCCAAGAGCCAAGACTCCATCATCAAAGTTGGATCCCCAAGAAATAAGGGAAAATTCCCCAAGGATCACCGAAAAGAAAAAAGAAAAAATATCTTTTCATTCAAAGAAGAAGCCAAGGTGCATAAAAAGAGCACACACGCTCATAACGCCTAGAAACGGATATCCATAGTGAAGCACAAAAGCCTTCACTTGCAATAAAGCAAGCAAAAAACTAATATCCCCAAGAAATGGGAAATCAACCTATGCAAGAGGCAATCCAAACCCTCAAAGTCTTCACCACTATTGAAGCATTCGCCTAATCAAGAGGCACAACAAAATCCCCAAATAAATCTTCGCCTAATCAAGAGGCACAATCAAGAAGAGAATTCAAAATCCCTAAAGGATTCCCGCCTAAAATAAGAGGCAACCAACAAAAATCCCCGGCAAAACCGGATGGCTAAACAAGAAAAGCCAAAAACTAAGAATCCTCGGTCAAGACCGGACGGCTAAAAGGAAAAGCCAAAAACCCCAAAGAATCCCCGGCAAAGCCGGATGGCTAAACACAAAAAAGCCAAAACAATGAAATCCCCCGGCAAAAGCCGGATGGCTAAACGAAAAAGCCAAAAACAAAGAATCCCCGGTAAAACCGGATGACTAACAAAAAAGTCAAAAAAGTCAAAACAAAATATTCCCCACGGAATAGGCGCATGAACAGAAACAATAAGTCGCCAACACATCTCCAAAACCAGATGACCACAGGATTGACTATCAAAAAGTCATCCTAAAAGCCTTGTAGAACGAGGCTTATTCAGAACCTTGCAGAACGGGGTTCGGACCGGGTGGGGGTAGGTACCCATCAGAATCTTGCAGAACGAGATTCGAACCAGGTGGGGGTAGGTACCCATCAGAGTCTTGCAGAACAGGGTTCGGACCGGGTGGGGGTAGGTACCCATCAGAACCTTGCAGAACGGGGTTCGGACCGGGTGGGGGTAGGTACCCATCGGAATCTTGCGAACGAGATTCGAAACGGGTGGGGGTAGGTACCCATCGGAGCCTTGCGGAACGGGGTTCGGATCGGGTGGGGTAGGTACCCATCGAGAACCTTGCAGAACGGGGTTCGGACCGGGTGGGGTAGGTACCCATCGGAATCTTGCGGAACGAGATTCGGACCGGGTGGGCGTAGGTACCCATCGAGCCTTGCGGAACGGGGTTCGGACCGGGTGGGGGTAGGTACCCATCGAGCCTTGCGGAACGGGGTTCGGACCGGGTGGGGGTAGGTACCCATCGAGAATCTTGCGAGCGAGATGCGGATCGGGTGGGGGTAGGTACCCATCGAGCCTTGCAGAACGGGGTTCGGACCGGGTGGGGGTAGGTACCCATCGAATCTTGCGGAACAAGATTCGGACCGGGTGGGGGTAGGTACCCATCGGAACCTTGCGAACGGGGTTCGGACTCGGATGAGGGTAAGTACTCATCGAATCTAGCAAAAATGCAGATTCGTCATCGGGTGGGGGTAGGTACCCACCAAAACCTTAAAAATAAGGTCTGTACTCGGATGAGGGTAAGTACTCATCAGAATCTAGCAAAAATGCATATTCGTACCGGGTGGGGGTAGGTACCCACCAGAACCTTAAAAATAAGGTTTTGTGCCAGATGAGGGTAGATACTCATCAAAACTTAGCAAAATGCATGGGGTAGAGTAAAAATACTCACCAGAAGCATTTCTAAAAGCGGGTGCAAAGACTTGCTTCTATTAGAGGATAGTTCAGTGTTGAGCACCTCGGAAGTAAGTACCCACAAGAGTTTAGCAAAATGCGAACTCATACCAGGTGAGGGTAGGTACTCACCAAAACCTTGTAGAACAAGGTTCATACCTAGTGGGGGTAGGTACCCACAAAAGTCTAGTAAAATACAGACTTATACCGGGTGAGGGTAAGTACTCACCAGAGCTTTATAAAAGGAGGCTCAAACCAGATAGGGGTTGGTACCTATCAAAATATTTATCATCCGGAGGATCAGCAAAGAAGCAGCATCCGAAGGATAACCGAGCAAAAGGGTTAACTCCTTCCCCTGCTGAATAATTTTGTCGGTATATTAAAACCAACAAATTGATTAGGCAGGTGAAGGGGGGGCAGCTGTAGACCCCTAATTTTGCCCGGCCTCTCAATAAAAGCTAGGGAGACTTCACACAAAGATAAAGTTCACCCGGCTTCATATCAAAAACCGAGAAAGACCTCCCGCAACAAGACGGGGTTCACTTATGCACACAATAAAGACTAAGGAGACTTCCTGCACGAAGATAAAGCTCGCCTGGAATCTTAATAAAGGCCAAGAAGACTACCTTTATGAAGATAAAGCTTCAACGAACATCTATCGGCATCAATCTACGTCCGAAAAAAGGAAAGGAAAGCTTCTTGGGGGTCCCAGAACGCGAAAACTGGCCAAGACAGGTTGGGACAGCCGTCCCAAACTGGGACAGCCGTCCCAAATAGCAAAAAGCCAGTGAGACGCACGTCTCACCTTTGGGACGCACGTCCCAAACCCCAAAACACAGTTGGGACGGCCGTCCCAACCCAGACGGCCGTCCCACTCTCCCCCCAGCTTCGCCCAGTGTAAATTTTGCAGTTGGGACGACCGTCCCAACCCAAACGGCCGTCCCAGATGTCCAGGCTGCGAAATCTATAAATAGGAGCCTCATTTGTCATTCTCCACACCCCAGACAACTCCAAGACTTGTCTTCTTCTCTCCCTCCTGTAGACCCCAAATCTTGCCCGACCTCCAAATAAAGTCAGAAGACCCCCTATTTGAAGACGACCGAAGCCTAACAAGCCACTAGGAGACTATTAGGCCCCCGTACTAAGATAGGAGTGTTTTTTGTCCCAAAAAATAAAGTTTCTCGCCCTGAAAGGACGAGACCGCCGTCTAGAAGGACCAGACCGCCGTCTCGCCTCACGCCAGGGACGAGACCGCCGTCTCGCTTGTCCAGACGGCAGTCTCGTCACCTGAAAAGGCTGAGACGGCGTTCTGGATTATCCAGACGGCGGTCTCGACTTCTGCCTAGTCGAGACGGCGGTCTGGATTATCCAGACGGTGGTCTCGACTCCCTGCCATGGTCGAGACGGCGGTCTGGATTGTCCAGACGGCGGTCTCGACCCTGTCAGACGAAATGGCGGTCTCGACCTGTCAGGCGCGAAAAACTATAAATAGGGGCTCTCCCCCCCTCATTTCCACACAGAAACACACAGTTCCTCCTCCTTCTCTCTAGATTTTCTCTCTCTAGAACCCCTCTGAAGCATTTCCGGAGTTTCTGAGTGTCTTTAGGAGAATTTTGAGCGTTCTAAATCTTCTTTAGAATCCCTCCGAGGCATTTCCGGAGTTTCTGAGCGTTGTAGAGTGAAGGGCTGCCACAAAGCACCCTCTTTTAAAGAATATAAGAAAGCTTGCTTCGAAGGTTCATAAACCTCTTTATTTACTTTACCGCTTCCATTTAAATTATGCAATAGACGCTAGGGCCATGTAGTCATAATCTTTAATTACCACATAATAAATGGGTAAAAGCACAATTTTCCAGTTTAATTATTTATCCAAAGTAGCCGGCCTATCATAGGGAACCCGAAAGGGGCGTCGTAAAGGAACTAACACTTCCTTTACACGTAACTAACTCCCTTACCCAACTCTGGTTCTAATGACCAAAGTTGGTTTTCGAAAACCAACGCCTTTTTAAACTCCTTTTCCGATGTTTCCGGTAAAAACATCGGTGGCGACTCCACGAACCCTTCAAAACCCGTTCTTGGGTTAGCCCGGTTATCGGACAACCCAAGAACACTTTTCGAAAACCTCGTCTCTAGGTTAACCCGGTTATCGGACAACCTAAGGACGTTGTAACCACCCATAAAAAACGCGAAAGCAAGAGGGTCGACAAAACCATCGCGTCGCTCCGACCACCTCGTTTTGACGGCGACGACAGATGGCGACTCCACTGGGGAAGCCTAGAGAGTTGATCCCATTTAGTGATGGGTTGGCTTAAAAATAATTAAACCAAGAAAATGGCGCTTTTACCCTGCCTTGTATTATAACATGCTTTATTGTTTGGCTTTCAAATAACTGTTGCTTGTTTATATTTACGCAATTGATTGAAATATAAATTGCACACAAACCTTTGCACACTACAGTTCCCTCTATACCCGGGGGCAAGTGAGATAACCATAGGGAGTGGGTGGCAGGTACGGTTCGCTGTAGTTAGGGCCTTGTGCCCACCAGTGTGATCGGAAACCACCACTCAAGGTGATAACCTTCCTCTTTTGGCAACAAGACCGACTCTGGCCTTAGTGTTGAGCATGGTCGGACGGCTAGAGAGTGGGGACCCTATAATGGGGGCACCTTGGGGGCCTTAGCCTGGTGAGAACAGTTAGAACCTACCCTAACCAATGCACTTTTCTGCAGGAAAACCCTACCTCGTGATAAAAACGAAATCTCGCCTGTTCGGGGATGATCGGATTGTGTGTGCATATGATTGTTGCATTTGTATGTTGCATGGCATAAACAAACAACAGAACAAAAACCAAAAAATATTTTTCACAAATAAACACTCTTATCTCGGACAGTCTGCCTTTTAGCTAGCCTGGTTTCAGGTTCTTTGTAAGCTAAGTAGCCACGCAGTTCCGACAGAAGAGATAAGGGACGCTAAATATTCTTTCACATAAAGCCATATTTTATCTCGGACAGTCTGCCTTTTTAGCTAGCCTGGTTTCAGGTTCTTTGTAAGCTAAGTAGCCACGCAGTTCCGATAGAAGAGATAAAAGGCTATAAAATAAACATCAAATAAAAAAATCAAAATACCAAAAAATAAATAAACTTCTGACAAAGTCAAAATCATTCATACCACATCATACCATGAGTAAAGAAAAAACCAAGAGAGAAAATAAAAAATGAGAGCGCATTCAGCATCATTTAAATAAAATCTCTCATGCATAAGCATACCTCATGTTAGTTTAAGCACTCAACATGCATTAATAAAACTTTTCGGACATTCTAGAAAGTGGCTGGTCCTCTCCCTACTCGCACTCGTGCACAAAAGGCAAGAGCAATGGAAAATTTAGAGGAGCAGAACCGAAAGCTCACTGCAGAGGTCAATACCCTCCGCGAACAAGTGGCCCAACTAATGGAGGTCGTACGCCAGGGGCAGAGCAAAGGCGAAGACCAAGCTGAACATATCCCTCCCCATGAGGAAGAGGAGGAGGAATATTTTTTTGGCGAGAAGGGTGCTAAGACTACACGCATCCTTACTCCAGAAGTGTCCAAACAACAACTCTCCGCCCTAGAGGAGAGGCTGAAGGCGGTCGAAGGGCATAACTTCGACGTCAAGGAGGTGGCTGACATGTGCCTCGTGAAGGACATCCGCTTCCCTCCCAAATTCAAAATCCCGGACTTCCCCAAGTACGCCGGGATGACCTGCCCAAAGAACCATCTTACGATGTATTGTCGTAAGATGGCCGCCCATGCTGACAACGAAAAACTCCTGATCCACTGCTTCCAGGAGAGTCTGGCGGACACAGCTCTCAACTGGTACATGCAGTTAGAGAGAGGGCAGGTCTAGAACTGGAAAGAGCTGGCTGACGCTTTTCTCCGTCGTTACCGATACAACATCGATCTGACCCCCGACAGGTCAGATCTCAGAACTCTGAGCAAGAGGAACGATGAACCCTTTAAAGCGTACGCCCAGAGGTGGAGGGAAATGGCAGCCCAGATAGAGCCTCCCCTCACAGACAAAGAAACAGTGGCTATGTTCACCGACTCACTGACCGGAGCGTACTACGACAAGGCGATAGCCAGTACCTCCAATCTCTTCTCGGACATAGTCACTGTAGGAGAAAGAGTAGAGCAAGGGCTGAGGAGTGGCAAGATAGCACGACCCTCTCCTTCTAGCACATCATTCAAAAAGCCCTTCAAAAAGAAGGAAGAGACCGTGCACGCCATCAATTTTGCAACTCCTTCTTCCACCCCTCAGACAGAGCGGCAGCCACGAAAAAAGGAGAGGAAGTTCACGCCTATCCCCACCTCCTATGCGAAGCTGCTGCCCCAACTGTTGGAGGCCAGCCTCCTGGCCCGCGTTCCTCCCAAGAAGCAGCTGGAGCCTCCCTATCCCGAGTGGTACAATCCCAACGAAAAATGTAGCTACCACTCGGATGCACCGAGGCATTCAACCGACAAGCTGCTTGACCTTGAAATATAAGGTCCAGGAATTAATCGACGCTGGTTGGATAACCTTTGATGCCTCTGCCTCCAGCACGGATGTCAAACCTCTGTCAAAGCCAGAGTAGCAGAGAGGGAGGACTGGGAGGATCAGCCCTAGGGTCTTTTCTTTTTTAAAGCTTTTCTCTATATCTCCTGTGGTCCCCGCCCGTGGCCGCAGGAATTTTTGATTAAAAGGGCTTGTAAATACATTCTCATTTTCATTAATATACGAGGCATTTTGTCATATTCATTCTTTTCCCTCTTCTATTTATTATTCTTTCAAAGATAAATTGAATAATAAAATCTATGACTAAAACAGAACCTAAAACACATCATGTCTGTGATTGGTGAATCTTCGTGGACCCCGGAAATGGAAGACAAATGGATTGAGTCCGACAGTGAGCAGGAGACCATTTCTCCGGACATGCAAAGGATGCTGGAAAAGGAAACACGCATCATACAACCGCATCAGGAGGAAATAGAAACTGTCAATTTGGGAAAAGAGGATGAGGAGAAAAAGGTAAACATCGGCACCCAAATGGAAAGTAGCATGAAAAAGGGATTGATACAGCTTCTGAGGGAATATGTGGATGTATTTGCTTGGTCGTACCATGACATGCCAGGGCTCGACACGAGTATAGTGGAACACAGATTGCCACTAAAAGAGGGGTTCCGACCTGTAAAGCAAAAACTCAGGAGGATCAAACCGGACTGGTCCTTAATGATAAAAGAGGAGGTGCAAAGAAAGTTGGATGCTAACTTTCTTGTAGTGTCCAAATACCCAGAATGGCTGGCCAATATAGTACCCGTCATCAAAAAGACCGGGAAGGTCAGGGTCTGCGTGGATTACAGGGACCTCAATCGAGCAAGTCCAAAGGACGACTTTCCCCTACCACACATAGATACACTGGTAGACCATACCGCTACCAACACGTTGTATTCCTTCATGGACGGGTATGCGGGGTACAACCAGATCAAGTTGGCCCTTGAGGATAGAGAAAAAACCTCATTCATTACACCATGGGGTACCTTCTGCTATCTGGTAATGCCATTTGGGCTGAAAAATGCAGGGGCTACCTACCAAAGGGCTATGGTCACGCTATTCCACGACATGATCCACAAGGAGATAGAAGTGTATGTGGACGACATGATCGCCAAGTCCAGAAATGAAATGGACCACATTCAATATCTCCGAAAACTTTTTGATCGGCTTCGGAAGTATCAACTCAAACTGAACCCGGCAAAATGTACTTTCGGAGTACGATCAGGAAAACTCCTAGGGTTCATTGTCAGTGAAAAGGGAATCGAGGTGGACCCCGACAAAACCAAGACAATTTTGGAAATGCCTCCACCAAACACGGAAAAGGAGGTCAGAGGTTTTCTGGGCCGGATAAACTACATTGCCCGTTTCATCGTGCAGTTAACGGATAAATGTATACCCATCTTTAAACTGTTGCGCAAAAATCAGCCAACAGTGTGGAGCGAAGAATGCCAACAAGCGTTCGATAAAATCAAAACATGTTTAACCAATCCACCAGTATTGGTACCACCTGTTGAAGGGAGACCTCTGATCCTATATCTATCGATCCTCGAACAGTCCATGGGATGTGTGCTCGGCCAACATGAAGAAACCGGGAAAAAGGAACGGGCCATTTACTACCTCAGTAAGAAGTTCTCAGACTACGAAACCCGTTATACGCCATTCGAAAAAACCTATTGCGCATTGGTGTGGGTCACTCAACGTCTCAGACAGTACATGGCTCGACATACAACATGGTTGGTCTCCAAAATGGATCCAATCAAATACCTCTTCGAGAAGCCCATTTTAACCGGAAGAATAGCTAGGTGGCAGGTTCTCCTCTCAGAATTTGACATCATTCATGTCACCCAGAAAGCTATTAAAGGAAGTCCCCTAGCAGATTACTTAGCCCATGGATCCACAGACGAATACCAATCCTTACAGGATGACTTTCCCGATGAGCATATCATGCACATCGAACACGAAGAGACCAAAGAAGAGATGTGGACCATGTTCTTCGACGGGGCTTCAAACATGCTTGGACACGGGGTAGGAGCTATTTTGATATCCCCCGAAAAGAAACACATTCCTGTAACGGCCAGGCTTAATTTTGATTGCACCAACAACATGGCTGAATACGAAGCATGCGCACTAGGAATCCAAGCAGCTTTAGATCATGGGGTCACTAAACTCAAAATATTCGGTGATTCATCCCTTGTCATCTATCAACTTAAGGGCGAATGGGAAACCCAAAACGCCAAGTTAATCCCATACCTAGAGCACATCCGCAAGCTGGTCTCAAGAATGGAAAGCGTCACTTTCCAGTATATCCCTAGGGAGGACAATCAAATTGCCGATGCCCTCGCCACTCTATCATCCATGTTTGCCCTGGACCAAGAACATGAGATGCCAATCATTCAAGTTAAACTGGATGATAAACAAGCTTTCTGCATGGTAGTAAATGGCGAGCACAATCAAAACCCCTGGTACCATGACATCAAACGGTACCTCGTAAAGGGCAAATACCCCGAAGGAATCAGTAACAATGATAAGCGAACCATTCGCAAAAGGGCCGTAGGGTTCACGTTGATTGAAGGAACCCTCTACAAAAAGAGCCCCGATTCCACTCTCTTAAGGTGTGTGGACCAAGAAGAAGCCCAAACCTTGATAAAAGAAATCCACAAGGGGACTTTTGGAACCCACGCACCCGGGCATGTCATGGCAAAGAAAATCCTCAGGGCAGGGTATTTTTGGTCCACGATGGAAGCTGATTGTCACCAATACGCCAAGAAATGTCATAAGTGCCAAGTATGCGCCGATAACATCCATGTGCCCCCCGCACCTCTCAGTAACCTGGCTACACCATGGCCATTTTCCATGTGGGGCATGGATGTCATTGGACCCATCGAACCCAAAGCATCTAACGGCCATCGTTTCATCTTGGTAGCAATCGACTATTTCACCAAGTGGGTTGAGGCGGCATCATACGCACATGTAACCCAGAAAGTGGTGACTACCTTCATCAAGAAAAACATTATATGTCGGTACGGCATCCCTCATAGGCTCATTACTGACAATGGGACCAATCTCAACAATAAGATGATGGAGGAATTATGCCAAGACTTCAAAATCCAGCACCATAATTCCTCTCCGTACTGACCAAAGATGAACGGTGCAGTAGAGGCAGCCAATAAAAATATCAAGAAAATCATCCAAAAAATGGTTGTGACCTACAAAGATTGGCATGAGATGCTTCCCTTTGCCCTACATGGCTACCGAACGTCGGTACGAACCTCCACAGTGGCTACCCCGTTTTCCCTAGTATACGGAATGGAGGTCATACTACCAGTAGAGGTCGAAATACCCTCCCTACGAGTTGTCATGGATGTAACATCCTGATTCTCAATACCCCTGGTTTGTTAAATTTTGATAAAATCTTTGTCAAAATTTTAATAATTAAATTATTAGGAATTGGGTAAAGAAACTGTAGAGTTTTATGTTTGTTAGATTATTTGTGATTTTCTAGAATTTTTCTGGAATTTTTAAAAAAAATACTTAAAATTGATCCGTTTCGCGGACAACTGGACGCCTGATAGTAGTTATATAATTTAAGGTTGAAATTGAAATAGTATGGACTTAACAATTTTAATTATCACATTTAGAAATTATTGTTTTCTTGTATGCATTGAGTGTGGGTACATTAAAAGTTTATTATGTGTATAAATAAACAAGAAACATATGATGGTTAATATGGTTTGGAGTGATGTTGGAGTCTTAGGGGTTGTGGGTTCAAATCCTGGCTAGGGTAATAAGGAGAAAATAAAGATATTTTTTTTGTAATATAATGCGCTGAGCGCACGGAAATCCGCTGAGCGGATTGTAAGTCGAAATCTTATTACTTGCGGCCTCATATCCGCTGAGCGCACTAGAAATGCGCTGAGCGGATTATTAGGTGAAATATTGACTTTAAAAAGACAGAGTGTCATTATTCTGTAATCTGTAACCTAGTTCCTCATTTCTCTCTTTCTCTCAAACGTTTTCTTACCTTCAAGCGTCATTTTGAGGGAGAAATCTTGGTTTTCTTGAGAAGCTCCAATAGGTAAGTTGGTTTATCTCAATCTCCTCTACATTTCTACCATTTTATTTTTCAAAACGGTGCATTTTCTATTTTTCTCCTCACTTGGCTCAACTTGAATGGATGTAGGAAGAAGGTTATTGTAGGTTTTACACCTAGAATACTAGAATGATGCTTAAAATTGAGGATTAGAAGTTGTTAAGCTAAAAACTTTAAGAGCCCTAATTCGTAGGTACTATTCATTGAATTTTTGGGACTTGTGTGAACAGAATTAGGAATTGTTATCTTCATAAAAGTTGTAGCCCTTTAAGTTGTAGAAATTTAGAAACTGGTTTTACATTAAACGGATATTGGTAGCTCAAGTTATACCCATTTTACTGTCAAGTGTTCTAGCTGTGACGTTAAGATGTTGCCCTGTTTCAACAGCCTCGATTTTTGAATTACTGGGATTGATACGTATGAAATTAGGACTTGATTTCTTCATAAAAGTTGTAGGAAATGATATCCCTGAAATTTATAAATTTGTTTCATGTCAATAACTTATGTTTAGCATGAGTTATAGTCAAATTACCAAGGCATGTTCAGAGTGTTATTGTAATTGAGCCTAGTTGGAAACAACCACTGAAAACTGAAAACTGCATCTATTCTATAGGGTATTTGAATTTATTTCCTTCATCAATATTGTAGGTGATTAAGTTATTGAAATTTTGGCTCAAATCTCATGCCAAAACAGCTTATATAACTCGAGAAAATTTCGAAATACTGAACCTTGTCCATGGTTGTTATTAGGATTCTTTCTACTCTAAGTGCCTACAAAATAGGATAATTTCTAAGTTAATTGTAAGCTGAATGTGAGCTTAAAATATTATTAGAAATGGATTAACAATACAAAATGAATTTAAATTCTCATGAGTTAGAATCATAGAAATATAAGATTCTAACTAGCATTTTATTACGTATATAGATTTTGCTGAAACACAACATCAAGCTTTGAAAGGAATAAGTGTGAACATATCAGGTAAGGGGTGGGCTATATAGTAAGGATTACATCATAAACTTGTTTGACCTTATTTGTTGAATTTGTCTAAATTTGTTATGATTGATCATTTTGATTTTATTATATGCTTGGTTGTGAAAGTGATCATGAATTGCTTACGTGTATGATGGTGTAAAATATATGCTTGGTACTCTATTATGATATGTATGGTCTTTGAGTGAGCATTTATATGCATGGTGGTTTTTCATGAGAAAATTTATTGAAAATTAAATTGAAAGAATTGGATGATGGGTTGTGAACCCTTTTTGAACTGTATTGGAAGTTTTCTGCTTGTAACAGGTGATGTATGAACTGTTGCTCACCCTCTTGTCTTTCTGTTTTCTTTATTTCCTTTGTGCTTGCGGTACTCGTTGGACCTGATCGGTCATTGTTTGAAGAAAGGGGAGATGGCACAGATTCCACACTCGATGAATATGTTACTCATACTCATTAGCTGGGAGCCACAATGATGGCAACATGTATTGGGATAAATATATCCAAACTTTTATAGATAGTCTTTTATAGTATATAGACCTACAGGGTAGTGAGTAGTAGTTACTCTTTTGTGTAGTTTGCTGCTCTGTAGGAAGTATCCTCAATGTTGCCCTTAATATTTTAGAGGATTGTATTAGTATTTTATCTATATGTAATTATGAATGTTTACTTTTAGTACTTTTAAAAATGGTGAAATGCAGGAATGTATTATTGAAAATTTATGTATATTAATATTATGTACAAGGGAAAACTTATTATCGGTTAAAAAAAAATTTATGCTAAAAAATTATTAATTCTTCTGAGTGAGGGTTTATAAGGTAGGGTGTTACAATGGAAGCAAAATTGACAGAAGCCGAATGGGTCCAAAACCGGTATGATCAGTTGAACCTAATCGAAGAAAAACGGTTGGACGCCATATGTCGGGGGCAAGCTTATCAGAGGAAAATCAAGAAAGCCTACGACAAGAAGGTCAATCCCCGCACCTTCCAAGAAGGAGATCTAGTAGTGAAGAAACTGCTTCTAGCCTAGAAAGACAAGGTCGGGAAATGGGCAGCAAACTACGAAGGACCCTTTGTGGTCAAGCGAGCCTTCTCAGGAGGAGCCCTCATCCTCACCAACATGGATGGAGAAGAGCTCTGATATCCTGTCAACTCAGATGCGGTGAAAAAATATTACGCCTAAAGATATTGCTCATGACCCGTCAGGATGAAAACTCGCAAAGAGCGTCTTGGGCAAAAGATAGTGTCTATATTCCTCGCTAGGACACGTCCTAGGCAAAAATCAGAGGTTAAAAAAAAAAAAGGAGAGCAATGATTACCTTAGCCGAAAACCGCAAAGGCGACTAAGGTAATACCTTCACAAAAGCAAGCAGACTTCGCATAGTCTTCACTCCGGATTCGAACATCTCAACTGAAGGGACCAGGAAAAACGGGGAAACAGAGATCACAAACATGATTGTGGCACCCTCATACAGTTTAAGCCAACCTTGGCCGGCCATGCTTACAAATTCCTTTGTAAACACCCATGTAAAAATAAACCATCTGTTTATATCAATAAAATTGTCTTTTCCTCTCTTTACCTACTTGCGTAAATGCCTCTGTATTAATGAAAAATGAACATGCATAAAACAAGTGATTCAAGAAAGCATAAAAACAAAAGACAAGCATCACCAATCAGGGCCGTCCCAAGTAAAAAGTACAGGGTAGCCTGCTAGATCGAAAACCCGCAAAGGGCGGTCTAGGCAAAAGATAAGGCTTTCGTAAAAAGGAAAAAGCCCATCAAAATATCTCAAACGAAGAATCAAAACCCGCTAGATCGAAAACCCGCAAAGGGCGGTCTAGGCAAAAGACTGGGTTAGAACAAGAGTACAAAAAAAATAGTCACGAGCGAACAAAAAGAAAGGAAAGTATCGGTCACTTTCTAGATGTCCTCAAATAAAATTGCATCAACGACATCCACACACGAGTAATCGCACAAAAAATGACTTTGTCAAAAGTAAAACAAAAAAAAATACAGTAGACAAATAAAAGGCATTCATATAGGAAGACCAGCCTCATGCTTGCATTCATAAAGAACAACCAAAAAAAAAAAGGGGTACCCCGGTACGACTTCACCGACCTTTTGCCATCCTTTCCAAAAGTCAAGCGTAACAAAAAAAAAGAAAACTAAGAGTAAAAAGACATACGCTCAAGAAAAAGCCAGATTTCAAAATTGCGATAAAAAAGAAATAAATCGCGAAAAAAGGCGAAATCAATCCTTTTAGGCAATCAATAAAATCCCTAAGTGGGTCACCTCAGAAAAGGGAAAATCAAAATTAGATCTCCGGGAAGGCAATCAATTCCCCGGTGGATCACCAAAAAGAAAAGGATCATTTACATATCAGCCTAGTCAGAGGCAAAACAAATGCAGTCAAAAGTCTTCACTTCCTATGAAGCATCCGCCTACTCAGAGGCATTACCAGAAACTCAATGGATATCTGCCTACTCAAGTGGCGTCACCAAGATCAGCAAATCCCCAGAGGATTCTTGCCTACCTAAGAGGCACTCATCAGAAATCCCCAACAACCAACAAGCTGGATGAAATGCCCAACAAAATCCCCGGCACAGCCCGGGTGACCATTCAAGAGGTCCAAACACAATCTACCAACACAGAAATCACTCCCCAGGGAGACGGCGCATGGTCAGAATCAGTAAGACGCCACCACAGCCAAAGGATCAGCTACCGCAAGATGGAGCATCCAGAGGCTTAACACCAGATGGGGGTGTGTACTCATCGGGCCTTACAGAAGAGGGCTTACCAGGCGGGGGTTCATACTCGTCAAACACCAGATGGGGGTGTGTACTCATCAGGCCTTACAGAAGAGGGCTTACCAAGCGGGGGTTCATACTCGTCAAACCAGATGGGGGTTCGTACTCATCAGCCGAAGGGGTCAGTTACCACGACAAAGGAGCATCCCGGAAGCGCACAACACAACATCTCCCCAGAGGATCACCCGCCGCAAAGACGGAGTATCTGAAGGGAAACCGGGCAAGAGGGTCAACTCCTTTACCCTCCAGTCGATCACCTTGGCACAAAAGGCCAGCAGTCGACTGGTCGGGTAAAGGGGGGGCAGCTGTAGACCCCAAATCTTGCCCGGCCTCCAAATAAAGTCAGAAGACCCCCTATTTGAAGACGGCCGAAGCCTAACAAGCCACTAGGAGACTATTAGGCCCCCGTACTAAGATAGGAGTGTTTTTTGGCCCGAAAAATAAAGTTTCTCGCCCTGAAAGGACGAGACCGCCGTCTGGAAGGACCAGACCGCCGTCTCGCCTCACGCCAGGGACGAGACCGCCTGTTGAACATTCAAGGACTTGATGTTGCAAATAATGATCATGAAGAATGTTGATTTTGATGATGATCCAAGAGCTTAAAGACTTAGAGTATTGAAGATTGAAGATTGATGATTTCTGTATTGTAATAACTTTGTTTTAGTTTGATTGAGTCTGTAATTATAGAGTCTAAGATAGCCGGTACATACTCTATAACTTAGAAGCTTCAAAATGCTCAAATTTATCATGCAGGCTCGGCTTTAATCGATTATATAGGGAAATAATCGATTAAAACAGTGAGAAAACCATTTTCAGCATATACTCATCTGTTTTAATCGATTAAAACATCAAAATAATCGATTAAAAGGTCAAATAATCGATTATTTCACCAAATAATCGATTAAACCGAGAGGATTGGGTTCTACGTATTTGGCTCTGTTTTAATCGATTAAAACTCCATTTAATCGATTATTTCGATCTGTTTTTGTTTTTAAATTTCAAATTAACCCTATTTTCGAAAACCCAATTACCAAGAACCCTAGTTTCGAAATCTCCAATTCCTTAACCCTAATTTCCCTACTTAAACTCGCTTTGGCACTCGAAAAGAAGAACAACTCTTTCCATACAAAAGTTAAGTGCTTGTGAGTGCCGGAGAACTGTTTGTTGCAAGGAAAGGGGGCTTTCGGAACCTGGTGTGAGGCTAGAAGCGATAAGAATCACTAAGTGGAGTTCTTAGTGGATTGTGTGCTGTGCCTAGTCTCCGGGAAAAGCTGTTCTTCGGGGCTTTTGGAAACCTGGTGTGAGGCTAGAAGCGATAAGAATCACTAAGTGGAGTTCTTAGTGGATTGTGTCTCTGTGCCAGTCTCCAGGGAAAGCTGTTCTTCATCTCTTGTGGATTTCAAGAGAGGTGTTGTCTTTACTTTATCTCTTTGATTTGTAATCTGTTTATAACAATTTGTTCTTAGTGACGGCGTTAATCCTCTTTTGAGTGATTAGCAACTTGGACGTAGGGTCTTTTGATCCGAACCGAGTATAAACCTACTGTGTAATCTTCTCTACTCTTCTCTATTTACATTTACGCAGTTTTTAATCGGTAAAATTTGGGGAAAATTTTGAAAACCTAATTTTTATTAAGAAACCAATTCACCCCCCTCTTGGTTTTTGTCCGACCACGCGAACATTCGCTGCGCGATTCTAACAAGTGGTATCGAGCTTGCTTTGATAGTCATTCAAACTTTTCGAAAATGGCCGGACAAAATCAAACTTTTGCCGAAGGTGCGTCTATCAACGAGACCCCCACTTTTTGCGGGTCAAAATTATCCTTTTTGGAAAGTACGTATGCAAATATTTTTAGAGTCTGTTGATAGAGGCGTTTGGGACGCAATTTTAAATGGTCCATTTATTCCTAAAATTACTGAGAACGGTGTTGACGTTCTTAAACCTATTTCTAGATGGACTGCCGACGAAAGTCGAAAAGCACAATTTGATGTTAGGGCTAGAAACATTATTTCATCTCGCTCTAACCCTTGATGAGTTTTATAGAATTTCGGTTTGTAAAAGTGCACGGGAAATGTGGGAAATGCTAAGGGTGACCCACGAAGGAACTGACGACGTCAAAAGAGCACGTAAAAATTCTTTAATCCAAGAATACGAGATGTTCCGAATGCAACCAGGCGAAACGATATTTGACGTACAAAAACGTTTCACTCATATCGTGAACCATCTCACCGGACTAGGTAAAATTTTTGACGTTGATGAATTAAATGTTAAAATTTTGAAATCTCTGGATAGGAAATGGCAACCAAAGGTGACGTCCATCTCGGAGTCACAAAATCTTGCCACTATGTCTATGGCGGCGTTGTTTGGAAAGCTTAGGGAGCATGAACTTGACCTTGGAAGACTAAATGAGGAAGAGGGTCAATATCAAAAGAAGAACCTTGCTTTCAAAACCGAGATTTCAAAAAGCAATAATAAGAAAGAAGAAGAAGAAGACTCCGAAATTGATGAAGAAGAGATGAGTCTTTTTATAAAGAAGTTCACCAAGATGATGAAAGCAAAAGGAAGACATCCTTTCAAAGGTAAGGGAAAGGTAAAAGAAAATTCTTCAGTTAATATAAAATGCTTTGGTTGTGGTGAAGCGGGGCATATGAAGACCGAATGCCCAAACAAGAAAAATGATGAACATAAGGGCAAAAAGCAATTCAAGAAGAAAGCATATATTGCTTGGGATGACGAGTGATTCAAATTCAGAATCAAGCGACTCAGAAATTGAAGCAAACATTTGCTTGATGGCAAATAACAACAATTCTTCGGATGTTGAGGTTAGTGATTCCGATTCATCCTCTTGTGAAGAAAATGATCATGATGAATTACAAAATGCTTATAATGAGTTATTTACTGCATTTATGGATATGAAAAAAGAATATAAAGTAGTAAAGAAGAATCTAAGAAAATCGGAAAAGGAAAATGAGTCCTTAAAATTGAAAATTGCATGTTTAGAAGAAAAGGAGGTAGATAATACGAAAATTGTATGCTTAGATGAGAATAAGGACTTAGCTTGTGCAAATTGTAAAGAGCATGAATATGACATAGATATTCTTAACCATTTGCTTGACAAAGCCGAAAAAGAAATTGATGATCTTAGGAAGAATGAAATGGTTTTTGCTCAAAATAATGTAAATCATAGAGTTCCTTTGAAAAAGAGTAAATCTAAAAAGAAAAGAATATGGGTAGAAAAAGGAACTAGAGCATGTCATGTTAATAATGTATCTTATTCTAAAGCTACTCCAAATGCATGCTTCTATTGTATGAAACAAGGTCACACTTCAAATAAGTGTAAAATTAAACATTTTGGTATTCCAAAAGGTAAATATATTTGGGTTCCAATAGTTAAATAAATCTGTTTGTCTCTTTTATTTATTCAAAGAAAATGGATCATTTTGTATGTTTTAAACAAAATGCTTAGGTAAAATCATTTTATCTTTTCTACTGCATAAAGATTCTTCTCTTAAAGATTTTTGCGAGAAGCCTCTAAAATTGTTTTAAACGACTCAAAATAAAGTATTTTTACAAAAGCTTTCTTAAAACATGTTTTTAAGCGATGCGATTTTGAAAGAACCAAATAAAATCACTTAGAGTGGTCAAAGAAGTGTTTTTACAGCATTTTAATCGATACAACTGGTTTTTAATCGATTAAAACCATTTAGAACTCATTTTGACCGATCAGATTGTTATTATGAGCGGTCAGAAGCGTTTAAATCGATTAAAAACACGTTTCAATCGATTAAAATTACTTAAAGGGTCAGGATGATCGATCAGAATCAAATTATGACCGATCGAAGCAAATGTAATCGATCAGATTTTAATTATGAGCTGATCAGAAATCTTTCAATCGATTAAAAACACGTTTCAATCGATTAAAATCACTTAAAGGTTCAGGATGATCGATCAGATTTTTATTATGACCGGTCAGATCAGGATGACCGATCAGATTTTTATTATGACCGATCAGAACTCTTTTAATCGGTTAAAAACTTCGTTTCAATCGATTAAAACAACTTAAAAACTTTTTCTACACTTGCGTTTTAATCGATTAAAAGATGTTTTAACAGATTAAAGCTGCACTTTAACAGATTAAAAGAATCTTTTAACAGATTAATTAAACCAGCGAGTTTTGAAAATAGTCTATAAAAACAGTTTTGCTTGAACTTCTTAAAACACCCAAAGAATAGATTGTTTTGCAGTATTTTAAATAGATTATTATGTCTCTAACCTCAAGGACCCAAAAGTTGTGGGGACCTAAGTTTACTATGTTCTTGTTTTGTAGGAAACTTCCAAATCAAAGAAGTCTATGTGGTATCTTGATAGTGGATGCTCAAAACATATGACTGGGGATAAAACGAAATTTGTAAGTTTCAAAGCCAAAGAACAAGGATATGTGACTTATGGGGATAACAACAAAGGGAAGATTCTCGGAATTGGAAATATAGGTGGTGCAAATACATTGGAGATTAAGGATGTGCTTCTTGTTGATGGATTAAAACATAACCTTCTTAGCATAAGCCAATTGTGTGACAAAGGATTCAAGGTAACTTTTGAAAGCAAATTTTGCACCATACATTTAGTAGATTCGAAATAGTAGAATTAAAAGGCATTAGGCATAACAACATATATTTGATTGATTTGGATTGTTTATATGAGTCTAGTATAACATGTTTAGTTGCTAAGGAAGAGAATCCTTGGTTATGGCATAAAAGAGCGGCTCATATAAACATGCATCATTTGAATAAATTGATATCAAAAGACTTAGTTATTGGATTGCCTAAATTGAAATTTGAAAAAGATAGATTGTGTGATGCATGCCAAAAAGGTAAACAAGTTAAATCATCATTTAAATCAAAAAATGTGATTTCCACTTCAAAACCCCTAGAATTATTACATTTAGATTTATTTGGACCTTCTAGGATAAAAAGCTTTGGTGGAAATTATTATGGTCTTGTAATTGTTGATGATTTCTCTAGGTACACTTGGACATTTTTCCTAACTATGAAAAGTGAAGCTTTTAAGATCTTTAGAAAGTTTGCTAAACAAATACAAAATGAGAAAGACCTAAGGATTAAAGTTTTAAGAAGTGACCATGGTGGTGAGTTTCAAAATGAAAAGTTTGAGAATTATTGTGAGGAAAATGGTATATTACATAACTTTTACTGCTCCTAGGACTCCCCAACAAAATGGTGTAGTTGAAAGGAAAAATAGGTCATTAGAGGAACTTGCAAGAACTATGTTAAATGAATCTAATGTTCCTAAATATTTTTGGGCTGATGCGGTTAGTACTGCATGTTATGTTTTAAATAGAATGCTCATTAGGTCAATTATGAAATCTACTCCATATGAATTGTTTAATGGTAGAAAACCTAATGTTGCACATTTGAAAATTTTTGGTTGTAAATGTTTTGTACTAAATAATGGAAAGGACAATCTAGGAAAATTTGATTCAAAAGCCGATGAGGGTATTTTTCTAGGTTATTCTTTAACTAGCAAGGCGTATAGAGTATTTAATAGAAGAACTTTGAATATAGAAGAATCTATACATGTTGCCTTTGATGAGATTGTAGACCTTGGGGAAATCCTCTTGAGTCAAATAAAAGACTTGCGAGGTGATGATGAATATATAAGAGAGGCCCTTGATGAATTATACTTGGAAGATAATGTGCCTTCTCAAACTCCTCAATTAGCAAAAGAATGGCAATCACCTAGAGGACTCTCGATGGACAATATCATAGGTGATATCTCAAAAGGGGTAAGAACTAGAAATATGAATAATTTCTGTATGTCAGTTGCTTTTGTGTCACAGATTGAACCTAAAAACATTGAGGAAGCACTTAAAGATGATCAGTGGTGCATAGCCATGCAAGAAGAACTTAACCAATTTGAAAGGAATCAAGTTCGGGAACTAATCCCAAGAGAAGAGTCACATCAAGTTATTGGAACTAAATGGGTATTCAGAAATAAGCTTGATGAAGATGGTAATATAACAAAGAATAAAGCCGGACTTGTTGCAAAAGGCTATTGTCGGGAGGAAGGTATAGATTATGATGAAACTTATGCTCCTGTGGCCAGGTTAGAGGCTATACGCCTACTTCTTGCTTACGCATCTATGATGAAATTTAAACTATATCAAATGGATGTAAAGAGTGCATTTTTAAATGGTTTTATTAAAGAAGAAGTGTATGTAGAGCAACCCCCTGGATTTGAAGATTTTAATAATCCTAATCATATTTACAAATTAAAGAAAGCATTATATGGGTTAAAACAAGCTCCTAGATCTTGGTATGAAAGATTAAGTAGTTTCCTAGCTGCAAATGATTTTTCAAGAGGAAAAATTAATTCTACACTCGTTTATTAAGAAAGTTAAAGAACATATCTTATTGGTCCAGGTATATGTTGATGATATTATTTTTGGATCAACTGATAATTCTTTGTGTGTAGAATTTGCTAAGATTATGCGGGGAGAGTTTGAAATGTCTATGATGGGAGAATTAACATTCTTCCTTGGACTTCAAATCAAGCAACTTAAAGATGGAACTTTTATCTCTCAAACTAAATACTGCAAAGAGATCCTCAAAAAGTTTGGTATGGACACCTCAAAGGAAGCTAACACACCCATGGGAACTTCATGCTATTTAGACAAGGATGAATCAGGTTTGGAAGTAAATCAAACTATGTATAGAGGTATGATAGGATCACTATTATACTTAGCGCTAGTAGACACGATATTATGCATTACATATGTGTGTGTGCTAGATTTCAAGCTTGTCCTAAAGAATCTCATTTAATTGCGGTAAAACATATTTTAAAATACTTAAAAGGAACTACTTGGATTTGGCTTGTGGTATCAGTCGATGCTTGTATTAGTTTATTAGGATATTCGATGCTTGATTATGGTGGATGTAAAATTGATAGGAAAAGCACTAGTGGGACATGTCATTTGTTAGGTTCATCCTTAATATCATGGCATTCTAAGAAACAAGCATGTGTTGCTTTATCTACCATTGAAAGTTGAATATATTGCGGTGGTAGTTGTTGTGCTCAAATTCACGTGGATGAAACAACAATTAGAGGATTATAGCATATATTTAAATGACATTCCATTAATGTGTGATAATACGAGTGCAATCAACTTAACTAGAAATCCGAGTAATGCACTCTAGGACTAAACATATTGAGATTAGACATCACTTTTTAAGAGATAATATCGAGCAAAGGAAAGCTGTAAGATAGAGTATGTAGACACTAAACGTCAATTAGCAGATATATTTACTAAGCCTCTACCCAAGGATAGATTCTATGATCTTAGAAGAGACTTAGGGATACTAGAAATAGCTTAAATTCTGCTTAATTTGAATGATTTTGGATGATTGTTATGATTAAATTCGTGATGCGGGATATTCATAGGTTATAATGTGTAAAAACCTTAAAAAACTTAATATAGCCTCCGGAATAATCGATTACTTGGAAGTGATAATCGATTATTTTTCCTCAAAACGTCCAAAACGGGGTATTCTCCTCTCGGAATAATCGATTATCTCGTGAAATAATCGATTAAATGCCTCTAAAAATCGATTATTTACTTGGAAATAATCGATTAAAGTTGTCTAATGTAGAGATAATTGATGAATTTTCTTTTGTTATTGTCTTGATGTTGTAAAATATGATGTTTCTTTCATGCTATGATTGAGGGGGAGCTTTCTCTAACTTATGCATATTTTGAGGGGGAGCTCTTATGATTGATGTTGCGAGTTCTTTTTGATTATAATCAAAATAGGGGAGAAAAATTTAAAGCCTATGATTCAATATTAAATGTTATCCGGTATGTTTAATGTGTTTGTTAGTATGACGGATGAAACGAGGTTATTACAAGGGCTTTAAAAAGATAATTTTGATCATCATCAAAAAGGGGAGATTGTTGAACATTCAAGGACTTGATGTTGCAAATAATGATCATGAAGAATGTTGATTTTGATGATGATCCAAGAGCTTAAAGACTTAGAGTATTGAAGATTGAAGATTGATGATTTCGTATTGTAATAACTTTGTTTTAGTTTGATTGAGTCTGTAATTATAGAGTCTAAGATAGCCGGTACATACTCTATAACTTAGAAGCTTCAAAATGCTCAAATTTATCATGCAGGCTCGGCTTTAATCGATTATATAGGGAAATAATCGATTAAAGCAGTGAGAAAACCATTTTCGAGCATATACTCACTGTTTTAATCGATTAAAACATCAAAATAATCGATTAAAAGGTCAAATAATCGATTATTTCACCAAATAATCGATTAAACCGGAGAGGATTGGGTTACTGCGTATTTGGCTCTGTTTTAATCGATTAAAACTCCATTTAATCGATTATTTCGATCTGTTTTTGTTTTTAAATTTCAAATTAACCCTATTTTCGAAAACCCAATTACCAAGAACCCTAGTTTCGAAATCTCCAATTCCTTAACCCTAATTTCCCTACTTAAACTCTGCTTTGGCACTCGAGAAAAGAAGAACAACTCTTTCCATACAAAAGTTAAGTGCTTGTGAGTGCCGGAGAACTGTTTGTTGCAAGGAAAGGGGGCTTTCGGAACTCGGTGTGAGGCTAGAAGCGATAAGAATCACTAAGTGGAGTTCTTAGTGGATTGTGTGCTTGTCTCAGTCTACGGGGAAAGCTGTTCTTCGGGGCTTTTGGAAACCTGGTGTGAGGCTAGAAGCGATAAGAATCACTAAGTGGAGTTCTTAGTGGATTGTGTCGTCTGTGCAGTCTCCGGGGAAAGCTGTTCTTCATCTCTTGTGGATTTCAAGAGAGGTGTTGTCTTTACTTTATCTCTTTGATTTGTAATCTGTTTATAACAATTTGTTCTTAGTGACGGCGTTAATCCTCTTTTGAGTGATTAGCAGCTGGACGTAGGGTCTTTTGATCCGAACCAGTATAAACCTACTGTGTAATCTTCTCTACTCTTCTCTATTTACATTTACGCAGTTTTTAATCGGTAAAATTTGGGGAAAATTTTGAAAACCTAATTTTTATTAAGAAACCAATTCACCCCCCCCTCTTGGTTTTTGTCCGACCACGCGAACATTCCGCTGCGCGATTCTAACACCGCCGTCTCGCTTGTCCAGACGGCGGTCTCGTCACCTGAAAAGGCCGAGACGGTGTTCTGGATTACCCAGACGGCGGTCTCGACTTCTGCCTAGTCGAGACGAAGTCGAGACGGCGCTCTGGATTATCCAGACGGCGGTCTCGACTCCCTGCCATGGTCGAGACGGCGGTCTAGAATGTCCAGACGGCGGTCTCGACCCTGTCAGACAAAACGGCGGTCTCGACCTATCAGGCGCAAAAAACTATAAATAGGGGCTCTCCCCCCCTCATTTCCACACAGAAACACACAGTTCCTCCTCCTTCTCTCTAGATTTTCTCTCTCTAGAACCCCTCTGAAGCATTTCCGGAGTTTTTGAGTGTCTTTAGGAGAATTTTGAGCGTTCTAAATCTTCTTTAGAATCCCTCCGAGGCATTTTCGGAGTTTCTGAGCGTTGTAGAGTGAAGGGCTGCCACAAAGCACCCTCTTTCAAAGAATATAAGAAAGCTTGCTTCAAAGGTTCATAAACCTCTTTATTTACTTTACCGCTTCCATTTAAATTATGCAATAGATGCTAGGGCCATGTAGTCATAATCTTTAATTACCGCATAGTAAAAGGGTAAAAGCGCAATTTTCCAGTTTAATTATTTATCCAAAGTAGCCGGCCTATCATAGGGAACCCGAAAGGGGCGTCGTAAAGGAACTAACAGTTCCTTTACACGTAACTAACTCCCTTACCCAACTCTGGTTCTAATGACCAAAGTTGGTTTTCGAAAACCAACGCCTTTTTAAACTCCTTTTCCGATGTTTCCGGTAAAAACATCGGTGGCGACTCCACGAACCCTTCAAAACCCGTTCTTGGGTTAGCCCGGTTATCGGACAACCCAAGAACACTTTTCGAAAACCTCGTCTCTAGGTTAGCCCGGTTATCGGACAACCTAAGGACGTTGTAACCACCCATAAAAAACGCGAAAGCAAGAGGGTCGACAAAACCATCGCGTCGCTCCGACCGCCTCGTTTTGACGGCGGCGTCACCTCCTTCGAATGATCTTTCTGATTGCCTTTAATAGGTAACAATCAGTTAAGGAATTTGTATTCCAGCATTCGATTCTTCTAGAAAATTTTAGTCGAGTCGAGTTTATTCGAGAGGAGAGTCGTTGTAGAGTGAAGGATTGCCGCAAAGCGTCCTCTGTATAAAAGACTTATAATATAAAGCTTGCTTCGGAGGTTCTTCTCAATTCTCTTCCCTTTTATTGCTTTATTTATTGCTTTCTGTATGCAATGTAGATAAAACCATGTAGATAGCCATATTTAAATACTGTACGAATAAAATAGGGTAATAGTGTAATTTCTTGTAATCTTTACTTAAATGAATTAATCCGTCATAGGGAACCCGAAAGGGGCGTTGTGGGGTGCTAATACCTTCCCCACACGTAACTAACTCCCTTACCCGACTCTGGTTATAATGACCAAGTTTGGTTTTTATTAAAATCAACGCCTTTTTCTCCTTTTCCAATGTTTATGGTCAAAACATTGGTGGCGACTCCAAAAGAACCCTTTTCGAAAACCTTGCTTCTATTAGAGGATAGTTCAGCGTTGAGCGCCTCGGAACCAATGAACATATTTTTAACAAAAAACGCGAGTCTCAACCATCTTTTCGCGACCGCTCGCATTAACGTTCGAGATGTCCCAGGATGTCGGAACGGACGGCGGCAACAATGGGTGCCTACCCCCACCCGGTATGAGCCCTGTTCTGCAAGGCTCTGATGGGTACCTACCCCCACCCGGTATGAACCCCGTTCTGCAAGGCTCTCATGGGTACCTACCCCCACCTGGTACGAACCTCATTCTGCAAGGCTCTTGTGGGTACCTACCCCCACCTGGTACGAACCCCGTTCTACAAGGTTCTAAACGAGCCTCGTTCTGCAAGGCTCTTAGGATGCACTTTTTGATAGTCAATCCTATGGTCATCTGGTTTTGGAGATGTGTTGGCGGCTTATTGTTTCTGATCATGCGCCCATTCCGTGGGGAGTAATTGATTTGACTTTTTTGTTTTAGTCATCCGGTTTTACCGGGGTTTTCGTTACTTTTTGGCTTTTTCGTTTAACCATCCAGCTTTTCCGGGGATTCTTTGTTTTTGGCTTTTCTTTTTAGCCATCCGGTCTTGCCGGGGATTCTTGGCTTTTCCTTTTAGCCATCCGGTCTTGTCGGGGATTTTTTTGTTTTTGGCTTTTTCTTTTTAGCCATCCGGTCTTGCCGGGGATTCTTTGTTTTTGGCTTTTCTTTTTAGCCATCTGGTCTTACCGGGGATCCTTTGTTGGTTGCCTCTTGTTTTAGGCAATAATCTCCTGGGGATTTGTGGTTTTTTTATTGTGCCTCTTATTTTTAGGCATGTGCTTCAGCGATAGTGAAGACTTTTACCATTTTTCGCCTCTGAATAGGCCGATGTTCTGCTTGAGGATATTTGCTCTTGATAATACCTCTGAGTAGGCAGATGCTTTATTGGAAGCTTTGTGTTTTGGACTTGTATTACCTCTTATAGGTTGATTTCCCATTTCTTGGGGATATCGGCTCTTTGCTTGCCTCTGAGTAGGCAGAGGCTTTCTTGGGAGTGAAGGCTTTGCCTTTCACTGGGGATATTCATATTGGGTGTTATAGGCGATTAACTCCCTGAGGATATGAATTTGTAGTTTGCCTCTGTCGTAGGCTCGCTGGGGATAGTTTTTCCTTTTTGGTGATCCACCAGGGATTTGATCGTTTTCTGGAGATCTATTTTGAATTGCCCCCTAGGAAGGAATGGATTTTTTGACTCCTTATTGGACGTTGTTTGTTTGAGTTGGCTTTGCCTATGCTCTTATTCCTGCTGGGGAATGGGTTTTTACCGTTTTCTCGCGATTTGTATCTTTTTCGCGATTTGGCTTTTACATATGTGCGCCTTTTATACACATTGGCTTTTTCTTTGGATGAAAAGATATTTTTTTTCTCTTTTCTTTTTGGTGATCCCTGGGGAATTTTTCTTTACTTCTTTGGGATCCAATCCTTGATTTGATTTAGTCTTGAGTTCCTGACTTTGTGGGGCTCTTTATTGAGCGGAATGAAGAAATTTTCTTTTCTTTTTTCTTTTTTGGAGATTCACCAAGGAGTTTGTCAGCTTCCTGGGGATCCAATTTTGATGATGGAGTCTTGGCTCCTGGTCTTGTGAAGCTCCTTTTTGAGCTGGATGAAGAGATTTTCTTCTTTTTATCTTTCTGTAGACTTTTCTTGATATGCTTTTACTTGGAGATTTTTTGTTTGGCCCCCTTTTTTTCGTTGTGACCTCTATTGGGGAATGAAAGTTTTTCTTTTCTTTCTTTTTATTGCCCCCTGGTTATATGGAGGATTTGTCTCCGTATTTTCTTCGATGGACTTTTGTGTAGTCCTTATTCTCCTTTGGGGAATGAAGCGGAGATTCTTGCATGAGTGTGCTTGATGACTCATGTGGTGATGCCGCTGAGTCGCGAAGTAGTCTTTTTTGTTTTGCCTATGGAGTAGGCAAGGATTCTCTTGGGGATGATCAAGCCTTTCCGTTGGCTTTTTGTTTTGGTGCACCTTCTTTTATTGGGATAGAAGGTTAGAGCTAGTTTCCTTGAAGCTCTTTATTCTGCTGAAGTAGTTCTATTGGAATAGTCTTGATTTCGCCTTTTCCTTTCACGACTTTGATCTTTATCGCGATTTATTTGAAATCTGGCTTTTTAATACATCACGTGTGCCTTTTATTTTATAATTTTTGTACACGTGGGCTTTTTGAAGTGAAAATAGAAATAACAATTTTTATTTATTACTTCTCTCTTTTTTTTGTGATACATTCAAGCATTTTTCAAATTACTAGAAAATATCTAAAAACCTCCTAATCATCTGCCTCTGGACTGGAATGGGAGGATGGTGCTGGCGAAGGGATGCGGCGGAGCAGGCGCCGCTGGAACCTTGCCTGGGTCTGGACCAGATTCTCTATTTATCGGTCCGTCCTGTCTTGCCTCATGGTCAGCTGACTGAACTACTGCCGTATGAACTGGAACTCTCCTTCCATATAGGTGTGCTCGTCATCTATCCGTCGGTACAAGCCGGCGAAGTCTGGATCATACGACTGCTACTACGATTCTGAAGTCGCAAGGATGTCCTGTGGCATGTCGAAATTGCGCATATCCAGCGAAATCGAAATTATGGGGTTTAAGATAAATCGTTATCCCTGTCGACTAAGGATGCTCATATGAACCAGCATTCCTCCGCTAATCGGCTCTTGTTGGAGGCTAGCTGGGAGGTCTTCCCCATCATTGCATCCCCAATATTCAGCTAAAGGGGTGAGAAAGGGAGCTACCATGATTGCTCCTGCTGAGCCGCGAGTTCCGTAATCTTTTACGGCTTTCAGGAAGGCATATCCTGGGTTGCATCGAAGCCTTTGATGCATATAGTAAACAATGAAAAGGTCAGCCAGCGTTACCTTCCCTTGGCTTTCCTTTCGGCTGTGTATAGTCCTAACTAGCAATTTATGGCATATGCGGAGCGGAGGAGAGAAAGTTGTGCCCTTCAGGTGTGACGGTAGAGTATGAGCTCCAGTGATTTCTCTCCACATGCTGGTGGTGGTGAGAGCAGCAGGTTTTTCCAGATATGTGGACCGATATTCTGGTGTTCTTGTGTCTGCTCGTTGGCAGAAACCCATTATGACATTAAAGTCATCCAGAACAGTGGTTCGGTAGGCTCCATCCATCCAGTAGGAGACGGCTTGAGTAGGTGGCACTCCAGGAATTGCGGACGACATTTCCACCATGTTGACGGAGGCAAGAAATTCCAGCGTAGCAGTACGGTGGATCCGAGTAGGTGGCTCACGAAGCAGAAAGTCCCATCCTATGTTGTGGATGAACCTTCTGACATCTTGATCCCAACCAAATGTAGCTAGGATTTCAAAATCCAACCGCAGTATGGGATGCCAGGAAAATTGTTGGATATTCGCCAGTCGCTGTTGATGTGATTCTGCCAGTAGAGCGTTGGTAGTAGGAGTTCCTCTAGCAGAGGTTCTAGTGCGTTTTCTCCTAGATGAGGCTTCTCCATGCTCCATTGTATATAGTACTCACTTAAAAATGCTAGAAGTGTGTAAAAAGGGAAAAGAAGCAAGATAGAATGCTTGGAATGGGGTACCAAAGGCAAAATCCGCGCCCAACATATATAGGAGGCGCCAGGAGGTTTGGGACGGCCGTCCCACTTGAAAATTCACTACATGGACCACCAGCTGAAGAGTGGGACGGCCGTCCCACCTGGGACGCGCGTCTCAACTGAAATTGGTAACTTGGGACGGTCGTCTCGACTTTGGGACGACCGTCTCGAGCTTCTTGAGTTGATTTTTTGTTTTTTTTTGTTAAGAAAGAGGATAGGACTCCATTCATTGATGTTTTAATACATGTAATGTTTCATGATATGCATCCTATGATGTATTTCAGTTAATATTTCGAAAGTTTTAACTGATGTGCTTTGACTTCGGGCGTATTCTTGGTGTTGTACCTTTCTGTCATCATGTTTTTTCGATTAACAAGCTTGGTTGTACCTGATTTGTCGTTTTAGACTTTTTCTTGCTATAGCCGAAGAGCAATCTGTTGTTCATAGGGTAACTGCCATATCAATGCCCCCCTTCCTTTCCTTAGGGATTTCAACCTTCCTATTGATCACTATGTTTCCACATTCCCCTTATTACTTGAATGCTTTATAGTGAAATGGTCAAGAGAAGAGAAAGAAAAGGATTTACAACAAGGGCTTGTGTTTTAGAGGGATATTTTTCGTAATAGAGGTTTTTGTAAGAATGGCTAGCCAGGGTTGGTTTGTGTTTAGGCTAGTTTAGGTAAACGTTTCATTCTTATGATGTGGCGTCTTTATTTTACTAACTTGTGGCGCCTTTTTGTGATTGACTAACTTTCCTAGCCCGCCCTTTTAGGTTTTCAGCCTAGGATGTTATGCTTGTGTCCTAACTTTTGTCTAGGTTTCCTTTTTGTATTTGTTTTTTAGGAATACCTAGCGGACTTTTATAACCCTAATTTTGCCCAGGTTACCCTTTATTATTGTTCGGGTCTCCTACCGGGTTTACCTTATCTTTTGCGCAGCCCCCTTTTGTGGGTTTCCTGCTGGGTATTTTGCCCTTTTATTTTCTTGTCTTGGCCTTTGGCTTTGACGGGCTCTCCTTTTTTGTATATGTATTTTTTTTTGCATAACATTGTCGAAACTTGATTGTATCGAGATAAATTTTATCCGTGTTTCAAGTTAATCAATCATATTTAACTTTGCTTTATGACGCTTTGATTGTTCTGACGCATTTGGAACAAAACGTCTATCTAAACCTTGTTTATTAAAAATGGGGTATAGACATATTTAGCAAGAAAAGAAGCAGATAGTAAGAATAGCATTCTTTTGTAATTTTGGGGAAATGTGTGCCCTAGAAATGCTCGGGGAACGGGCATACCTCGAGGAGTGATCTCTAATAGTCACTAGGTTTACATCCCTTAGAATTGGAAGAAGGACACCGAATGACTAACGCTACTCTTTGCGCTAATATCCCTCCTTTTCGGAATATTGTCTTTGAGGGATAAGACTTCCCTGTTTTCCGTATGGTTTGATCTTTCGTGGGGTCGTACCCTAAACCATATTTTAAAGGATTATCTTTGAACTCTGGTGGCTCTTTTATTCCTTGAGTATTCTTTCCGAGCCCCTGTCCTGGGCGATATCCATATTTTTTCATCATATGGGCCACCTTTATATTATTGGGAAGTCTTTCTATTTTGGAAATTTCGAGTGTTTGAAAGGATGTTTCAAGAGCCTCTTCAGCCACATCCACATATGGTTGGACAGAAGGTTTGCTGATTAGAAAGTCTTCTTCAGCTTGAACTGTGACGAGTTTATCTTTTGTCACAAACTTGACTTTCTGGTGGAGCGTTGAAGGTATTGCCTTAGCGCTATGAATCCAAGGTCTACGAAGGAGACAACTATATGCCAGCATGATATCCAGAACGTGGAAGTCTATGTTAAAGATAGTAGGGCCAATTTGTATTGGTAGACTAATCTCTCCTACTACTTCACGTCTTGATCCATCAAAGGCTCGAACAATTGTATTACTCGGGCGCATGTGGGTTCTTTGTACTGTTATCTTGTCAAGTGTGCCTTTAGGCATGACGTTTAAGGATGACCCATTATCCACCAGAACTTTGGAAATGAGATATTCCTTGCATTTGACAGAAATATGCAAGGGCCTATTGTGATTTGACCCTTCTAAAGGGAGTTCTTCATTTGTGAAGGTAAGATGATCATTGGCTATAATGTTACCAATAATTCCTTCAAATTTGTCCTGGGATATTGCATGTGGAACGAATGATTCATTCAAAACCTTTAATAGTGCGTTTCGATGCGGTTCTGAACTCATTATAAGTGATAACAAGGTTATCTTTGCAGGAGTGCGATTGAGTTGATCGACGATGGAGTACTCGCTTTGTCTTATGTACTGGAGTAACTCATCTATCTCCTCCTTGGATTCTTTTTCCTCTTCGGCTTTATCTTTTGCCTTATCTTTAGGAATGTTATCTTGTAGTTCCTTGGGGGAATATATTCTTCCGCTTCTCGTCATGCCCCCAATACTGGCTAAGTTGGAGATGTCTTGATTAACTGGTGATTCTTCTGAGTATCTCCAAGGTACAACTTTGTTTGATGAATAAGGGAAAGGATGAGGCATGAATAAACGTAAAGGCGTTATTGCCTCTTCCCTTTTATCAATTGGAAAAACCAACGGTGCTTGTTTATTATCATCTTTGGGTCTATCGACCGTTGTACAGATTTTGATGACAAAAGGCTTCTTTTCCATTTATTCTGATTTGTGGAAAGCACATTAATTAATCCTTCCTTTTTATTTTATTTGTTATTAAAATGAGGAGGGATGTATGAATGTATGCAACTTATGAATGCAATAGACAGTTTAAAGAAAAAAAAATCTTTTTATTTCAACTAGAAAGTGTTTATCCTTCTATACAATGCTTTGAAGCAAGTGTTGACAAAAACGGAGAAGCTTGAAGAATCCTATGGGTAAATTAGGCTTTCTTCGTAATTCATCTTCAGTTGTTCTCACATGATTTCTGAGCGTCTTGATTTTCTCATGTACCGCCTGGCTCATATCTTCACTATATCGACGAGCCTCTTTTATCTTTTCTTCTTGATGAACGATCAAGGCATGTTGTTGATCAGACCTCTCTATTACTTGGTCTCTTTCACGAAGTAGTTGACCATACTGAGCTAATCCATCTCTTTCTTTATCATGTAGCTCCTCTAGGTATTCTTTGTATCTTTCAGCGGTTTCCCACCACTTTTGTGCTTCTGACCGAGTTTCTGCTAGGTCATCCTGTATTAACTTGATCGTTTTTGCCTGTTCCGCAAGCGCACTCTCAAGATGTGCTATTTCGTCACTCATGTCCCGGAATAGACTATCTTGTTCAAGCCTCGGAATTTCCAGTGCTTGTTTAGTCTCTTCTTGATAATCAGCACAATCATTCTTAAGGCGCTCTATTTCATGGTCCTTCTTTTTACATTGCCTTTTTAGACCATCTATTGTAAGGGTTGCTTCTTGCTCTTTTTCTTCGATGGCCATCAGCTGAGCTTCCCTCTAGGATGGATTGATGAGGAGGCAGTCGTATGATAGTAGCAACCTTACTCACGACCACATATACTCCTGAGCAGACATAGACCCCGACTGACTGAGGCCATCTAACCATGAGTTCATATTCTTCTAAGGTTAGTACTAAATCGAACTGCGAAAACTCAAAGCAGTGTAGATCGAGATTCCAGAAGTGGACTAATGCTCTAACAAAGATTGGATCGATGCTGATTTTCAGGAGGTCAAGAATCCTTCCATAAGATTTCTCAAAATTGGCACTGACCTCTGGCAGCATATATGTACTCAACTGTCTTAACTTCTCTACACGGCATAGAAGGATTTCCACTTTCTTTAACTGTCTACTACTGGATCCCTCCATTATCTAAAAGAAATGAAAATGCCTGATATGAGGATGAGTCCTTGTAAATGCATGCATGTAAGTGTTTGTTTTTTCTAAGTATTATCATGTTTTATTCTTAATATGATACATGATAGTACTTGGTTTTTCTTAAAAAGAAAACTATCTATATGGATGTTTATGGATTTTGATGAGGAGAGTCCTATTTTATTCTCTTAACATTTTTTATGAACAAAGGTTGTAAGAATTATAGGACTTTTATCAAGAATATTTTTATTGTAAAAGGCATTTTTATGGCTTTAATTTGTTTTTATATTTTTTATGACCCTTTATCTCTTATGTCTGTCAACGTGGCTACTTAGCTTACAAAGAACCCGAAACCAGGCTATCTTAACTGAAGACTGTCCGGGATAAAGTTGGTTTATCTTATCACTTTTATGATTTTTAGGGTTTTTTCACTATTTTTGTTGTATGATTATCCTATGCTAATGCATCAATACAAATGCAGCAAACGAATGCACACACAATTCATACATCCACGAGCAGAGCCACGCTTATTTAATCACGAGGTAGGGTTTTCCTGCAGAAACGTGCTTGGTTTAGGTGGTTCTAAACTGTTCTCACCAAGGCCAAAGGTCCCCAAGGTGTCCCCATTATAGGGACCTCTCAATCTCTCAGTCCTCGGGTCATGCACGGAACTCCGTGTCGACATCCTTAGACCAAAAGAAGAGAGTTATCACCTTGAGTTGGTGGTTTCCGACAACGGTTGTAGCCTCGTGTGCCAACAAGCCGGTCATATCTACCACCCACTCCCTATAGGTATTCACTCTTGCCCCCGGGTATAGAGGGACTGTTGTGTGCAAGGGTTTTTGTGTGCAATTTATATTTCAAACAATTTGCAGAAAAATAATCATACAACAATTATTAAAGCCATACAATAAAACATACGGAAGAGGGTACAGACGTAATTTCAAATCTTCACTTAGTTTGAATTTTATTCGTCACTAAATGGGATCAACTCTCTAGCTTCCCCAGCGGAGTCGCCATCTGTCGCCGCCGTCCGTTTCGACGTCCAGGGACATCTCGAACGTTTATGCAAGCGGTCGCGAAAAGATGGTTAAGACTTGCGTTTTATGTTAAAATTATGTTCATTGCTTCCGAGGTGCTCAAAAACTGAACTATCCTCTAATAAAAGCAAGGTTTTCGAAAAGGGGTTCTTATGGAGTCGCCACCAGTGTTTTGATCGTAAACATTGGAATAGGATAAAAAGGCATTGATTTTAATAAAAACCAAACTTGGCCATTATAACCAGAGTTAGGTAAGGGAGTTAGTTACGTGTGGGGAAGGTGTTAGTACCCCACAACGCCCCTTTCGGGTTCCCTATGACGGATTAATTCATTTAAGTGAAGATTACGAGAAATTACGCGATTACCCTATTTTATTACATAATATTAAAAATGACTATCTACATGACTTTATTTCATATTGCATACATAAAGAAATAAATAAAGCAGTAAAAGAGAAGAGAATTGAAAAGAACCTCCGTAGCAAGCTTTGTATTGCGAATCTTTAATCGTAAGGATGCGTTTTGGCAATCCCTCACTCTACAAAGACTCTCCTCTCCGAATACAAGATCGACTCGACTAAATTTTTACAGAAGAATCGAATGCTGGAATATAATTCCTTAACTAATTGTTACCTTATTAAGGAAATCAGAGAGTTCATTCGAAGTAGGAAGAGAAAAGACAAGTACTGGGAGTTGTCTGGTGTGTGAAATAGTGGCAAATGAGCGTCCTATTTATAGTTTTTCGCAGCCTGGCAATTTGGGACGACCATCTGGGTTGGGACGGCCGTCCCACTTGAATTTTTTACCTTTGGGTCCACCCCTTGAAGTGTGGGACGAGCAGTCTCACTTGGGACGGCCGTCCCACTTGACCAGGGTAGCTTGGGACGGCCGTCTCACATTTGGGACGACTGTCTCAACTTGTTTTGGCCAGCCTTTGTATTCTAGGACCCCCGGTGTCGCCGCCTCCCAAAAAACAAAAGGGGCGGTCGGAGCGACGCGATGGTTTTTTCGACCCTCTTGCTTTCGCGTTTTTTATGGGTGGTTACAACGTCCTTAGGTTGTCCGATAACCGGGCTAACCTAGAGACGAGGTTTTCGAAAAGTGTTCTTGGGCTGTCCGATAACCGGGCTAACCCAAGAACGGGTTTTGAAGGGTTCGCGGAGTCGCCACCGATGTTTTTACCGGAAACATCGGAAAAGGAGTTTAAAAAGGCGTTGGTTTTCAAAAACCAACTTTGGCCATTAGAACCAGAGTTGGGTAAGGGATTTAGTTACGTGCAAAGGAAGTGTTAGTTCCTTTACGACGCCCCTTTCGGGTTCCCTATGATAGGCCGGCTACTTTGGATAAATAATTAAACTGGTAAATTGTGCTTTTACCCTTTTATTATGCGGTATTTAAAGATTATGACTACATGGCCCTAGCGTCTATTGCATAATTTTAAATGAAAGCGGTAAAATTAGAAAGAGAGAGGGTGCACCTCCAAAGCAAGCTTTTTATATTTCTCTTTAAAGAATGGGTGCTTTTTGGCAACCCTTCACTCTACAACTCTCAGAAACTCCGGAAATGCCTCGGAGGGATTCTAAAGAATATTTAAGACGCTCAATTTATACCTAGAGACACTCAGAAACTCCAGAAATGCTTCGGAGGGGTTCTAGAGAGAGAAAATCTAGAGAGAAGGAGGAGTTACTGTGTGTGGTGTGTGGAAATGAGGGGGGGGGAGGACCCCTATTTATAGTTTTTCGCGCCTGACAGGTCGAGACCGCTGTCTCCTCTGACAGGGTCGAGACCGCCGTCAGGAAAGTCCAAACCGCCGTCTCGTTCATGGCAGAGGGTCGAGACCGCCGTCTGGATAATCCAGACCGCCGTCTCGACTAGGCAGGAATCGAGACCGCCGTCTGGAAAATCCAGACCGCCGTCTCGACCTTTGCAGGAATCGAGACCGCCGTCTCGACCTTTGCAGGAATCGAGACCGCCGTCTGGGAAACCCAGACCGCCGTCTCGACTTTTGCAGGTGACGAGACTGTCGTCTGGACAATCGAGACGGCGGTCTCGTCCTGGCGTTGAGACGAGACGGCGGTCTGGTCCTTCCAGACGGCGGTCTCGTCCCTTCAGGGCGAGAAAGTTTATTTTCGGGCCAAAAAACCTTCCTATCCTAGTACGGGGGCCTAATAGTCTCTCCTAGTGGCTTGTTAGGCTTCGGCCGTCTTCAAATAGGAAGCTTTTTGACTTTATTTGGAGTCCGGGCAAGATTGGGGGTCTACAGCTGCCCCCCCTTTACCCGACTAGTCGACTGTTGGCTTGTTGTCCCAGACGGGTAGACATGAAGGTAAAGGAGTTGACCCTCTTGCTCGGCTACCCTTCGGACGTCCCGTCTTGTGGCAGGTGATCCTCTGGGGGGATGTTTGTATTGTGCACCTCCGAGATACTACTCCTGACGTAGCCGATCCCTTTGGTTGACACGTGGTAGAACCTCCGGATACTACTCCTGACGTAGCCGATCCTTCGGTTGATGGGTATAAACCCCCCATCAGGCTGGTAGTTACAGTCCGTTGTGTGGGACTGGATGGGTATGAACCCCCATCGGCTGAGTACGGTCCGTTGTGTGGGACCGGATGGGTATGATCCCCATCGGGGTGGTAGTGGCGGCTTCTTGTTCGGGTGGCCCATGCGCCGTTTAGGCACTCCTTGTGCCTGGTTGATAGGTATAAACCCCCTATCGAGCTGGTACGGTCCAACTGCGTAGGGCTGGTGATGGTGGCGGCTTCTTGCTCGGGTAGCTCATGCGCCGTTGTTGAGATGTGTTCTGTCTTTGTTTTTTGTCTTTTACAGGAATTGTCGTCGGTGCGTGTCGGGGATTACGTTGGTGTTCGTCCGGCTTGTTGATTCGTTGGGGATTCTTTATTTTTGATCTTTTGTGGTGGTCATCCGACTTTGCTTGGTTGTCGGGAATTTTTTGATAAGTGCCTCTTAGGTAGGCGGGAATCCTCCGGGGATTTGTTGATCTTGGTGACGCCTCTTGAGTAGGCGGATATCCATTGAGTTTTTGGTAATGCCTCCGAGTAGGCGAGATGTTCCGTTTGGAGGTGAAGACTTTTGGTTTTGCTTTTTTCTTTGCCTCCGAATAGGCTAATGTTACTTTTTGCTTGCAAGGTTTTGCCTATGCGTTCCACTAGGGATATCCATGTTAGGTGATATAGGCAAGTAACTTTCCGAGGATATGCGTTTGAAGTTTTGCCTTTGCGGTAGGCTCTTTGGGTAAGTTTTTGGCGATCTACTAGGGAGTTGGTTGACTCCTTGGGGATCTAATTTTGGTCGTCTTTTGGGGAATGGAGTTGTGACTCCTTGTTTGGTGTTGATGAGAGCTGGTTTCTTCAAGCTCTTATTACTGCTGGGGAAATGGAGTTTTTTGTTTTTTTGTTTACTTGTGCCTACGAGTAGGCGGATGCTTCATTAGTGGTGAAGACTTTATACTTGCTTGCCTCCGAATAGGTGGATGTCCCTTTACGGGGAAATTGGCTCTTGCTCGCCAGATCATGCCTACGCCTAGGCAAATGACTCTTCTAAGGATGTGAGTTTGGAATTTGCCTTTGTCGTAGGCTCACTGGAGATGATTTTTCTCTTTTTGGTGATCCACCGGGGAATTGATTGCCTTCTCGGGGATCTGATTTTGATTTTCCCCCTGAGGGAATGGAGTTTTGACTCCTTAATTGATGTGGGTGCGAGTTGGCTTTGGTAATGCTCTTATTCTGTTGGGGGGAGTGGAATTTCTGATTCCTCTTTTTTGTTGATTTTCCCTTTTTCTGCGGTGACCCACTTTAGGGATTTGATTTCCTGGAAGTTAGGATTTTATTTGATTTTGCCTTTTTCCACGATTTATCTCTTTTTTATCGCGATTTTGAAATCTGGCTTTTTTATTGGGATAATGCATGCGCCTTGTTACTTTTTAGTTTCTTTTTATGCACGCAGGCTTTTTCTTTTCTTTGGGGATCCGCAGGGGATAAAATTTTCTTAGGTGATCCATCAGGGGATTATTTAACATCTATGGGGATCCAATTTTTCTGGGATGGAGTCCTGGCTCCTTGATTAATGTTGATGCGAGCTGACCTTATGAAGCTCTTATTCTACTGAGGATGGAGATTTCCTTATTTCTTTTTGTAGACTTTTTAGGAGATCCACTTGAGGATTTTTATTCGACCTTCTCTGTTGCGACCCTTTCTTTTGGATATCCGCTGGGGATGCAAGGGTTTTCTTCTTCTTCTTTTTTTCTCTTTATGTTGAGCCCTTGATGGTTTGGACTCTTTTGGTTGTTGATGATGATGGGCTCTTGAAGCCTTTGGGTGAGTGTGCTCGATGACTCATGTGGTGGTAATGCTGAGCCGTGGGGTAATTTTTTTTGTATTGCCTTCAGAGTGGGCAGGGATCCTCTTGGGGATGACTAAGCCTTTCCGTCGGCTTTTCTTTTATGATGTCTGATGATTGTGCCCTCTTTTATTGGGTGATGATTGGAGCTTTGGCTTCTTATGACAATTCACTCTTCTTTCTTGAGAAATGTTTGAAGACTTCTTACTTTCTCGTGCCTTCTTTTCTGGGTAGAAGGATGGTAACTGGAGCTCTTGATTTTTGGAAGCTCTTATTTTGATAAGTCGCTTGATTGACAACTTGCTCCATTTTCTTGAAGGCTTTATTTGGAGACTTAGTCTCAGTGATCCTGTTTTCAATCACAAACATGGAGCTATTCTCCTTATATGCATGAATGCTTTTCGTTTTTGTTTTTTATTTGAAGTGATTTTTTTATTTCTTTCATTTTTGACATTGACAAAGTCGTTTTGTGCGACTACTTGTGTGTGGATGCCCTCAATGCAATCTATTGATTGATGCATCTGGAAAAGTGACTGGCAGTCTCCTGCTGGAATTTTTTATGATTATGATGAAGGACCCTTCTCTTTTATTCATTTTTTGGTTTAGCCCTATCTTTTGCCTAGACCGCCCTTTTGGGGTTTTCGATCTAGCGGGCTGCCTTAATTTTTGCCTAGGATATCTTAGCGGGCTTTTTCCTTTTTTTATGGATGCCCTAACTTTTGCCTAGACCGCCCTTTGCGGGTTTTCGATCTAGCGGGCTACCCTAACTTTTGCCTAAGAATCTCCTAGCAGGCATTATTCTTTTTATTGTCATTTTTTGTTTCTCTTCTTTTTTGAGAGATAGGAGCCTATCATATGCATGCAATGTCTGTGATATGCATCCTATAATATTATTTCAATTAATTTTTCAAAAGGATTAACCAATGTGCTTTAGCTTCTGATGAGCTTCCGACGTTATGTGCTTTCGTCGATAGGGATAGGCTGTACCCATTTTGCCATCTCGATTTTTTTTCATGACCGAAGAATGATTGTGTTAATTGTAGAGCGACTTGCCATGTTAGTGCGCCCCTCCCTTTCCTTGGGGATGTCGATCCTCCTATTGATTACTATCTCCACATTTCCCTACTAATTACTAGAATGTCGTAGTAGTAAGGGTCAAGAGAAGAGAAAGAAGAGGATATTTAATTCAAAGGCTTTGTGTTTTAGAATTGTTTTATTTTGACAAAAAATGGTTTTTGTAAGCACGGCTAGCCAAGGTTGGTTAGAGTGTTTAGGCTAGTTTAAACAAACGTTTTGTTTATGGAGTGATGCCTTATTCTATGGCGCTTGCTATGACTGATTGACTTCCCTAGTCTGCCCTTTGGGTTTTCAGCTTAGGACGTTGTGTTTTGTTTTGTCCTAACTTTTGTCTAGGTTTCTTTTTTCGTGCTTTGGAAACCTAGCGGACCTTATTTTGTAACCCTAACTTTTGCCTAGGCTACCCTTTATTTTTGTTCGGGTTTCCTAGCGGGTTTACCCTAACTTTTGCGTAGCCCCCTTTTGTGGGTTTCCTACCGGGTATCTTGCCCTCTCTTTTTGTTTTTGGCCTTTAGCTCTTATGGGCTTCTTTTGATTTTTGTTTTCTTTTTGCACAACATTGGCAAAACACGGCTTTATTTATGACGAGGTAAAACTTTATTTTGTGTTTCTAGTCAATCAGTAGTGATGGATTTGACTTTCATTTTGGTCAATGGCGCAGTTTGATTACTTTGACGCATTTTGAAACGTTTGCTTAAACATGGTTATTAATGAGGTTTAGACATTAATAGCAAGAAGAAAAGCAGATAGTAAGAATGACATTCTTTGTAATTAATAGGGAAATATGTGCCCTATAATGCTCGGGGGTCGGGCTAGCCCCGAGAAGTAATCTCTAATAGTCATTGGATTTACGTGAAAGTGATCCTAGCAAAGATCTCAGTGATTTGATGAAGTCAAAGATAAAGTCAAAGGTCAACTCTGCAACGATCAAACAAGTCACTCGGAAGAATGGAGCTGAAGACTTAGTGTGTCTTAACGAAAGCTTAGGTAAAACCACTTTACCTTTTCCACTTGCACAAAGCTTCTTCATTCATTTTGCAAAATGCCTCAAAAACAGTTTTTAACAAATCAAAAACAAAAGCATTTTGGCAAAGAATTTTCTTAAACAAGTTATTAAGCTGATACTGAGTTTGAAAGAATCAATTTAAAACACTTAGAATGTTTTAAAAAGTGTTTTTACAATATTTTAATCGATACAAACTTCTTTTAATCGATTAAAACTCTTTATGACCGATTAGAATTCGAATATAATAGGTCAGAATGCAATATAATCGATCAGATCTTAAATATGAGCGATCAGAATTATTTGAATCGATTAAAACACGTTTAAATCGATTAAAATCACTTTGGATGTCAGGATGATCGATCAGAATGAGATTATGACCGATCAGAGTTTGATATGATCGATCAGAATTGAATTATGACCGATCAGATCTGTTTCAATCGATTAAAACGTATTTCAATCGATTAAAATAACTTAGAAAATCTTTTCAATCGATTAAAGCGTATTTCAACCGATTAGAACAACTTAGAAAAATTACATGCAGGTTTTTAATCGATTAAAGCGACTTTATATCGACTAAAATAACTTGGAAAGTTTTATAAAGAGGTTTTTAAACAAATCAATCGATTAATACGTGATTCAATCGATTGTTTTATACTTAGAAAATGTTTGTAAAACGTTTTAAGCTGATAAAAGCGTGGTCGTATCAACTAAAACATTTTACGTTAAAGATCATGAACGCATTAATGGGTTGAAAGGACTTTTAACAGATTGTAACGGCTATTTCAACAGATTAAAACAAACTTTCAACAGATTAATTAATGCAGCAGATTTGAAAATACTCTTTTATAAACAGATTTGCTTGAAACTTTGAGATAGAGATCACATATCGGTTTTTACACAATTCAAGCAATCAATACAAGCAACTATTAGCATTTTTCAAGAAAGATACACAAGCTGTTTTTGTGAACTTCTTTTGAAATCTTTCTTGAGGCACTTTGCATTTCTTTGAAGAAGAAGCTGATCGTGGATTGGTGTAATCCGGTTTGAGCTTTCTTTGTTTCTTCTTTTCAATTTCTATTCATTCATTTGTACTTGTTTTGTACCTGGAATTTGGGTACAAGTTTTCTGCAGTTGTTGTAGAAAGTTGCCAAGAAGCTGGAATTTGGTTCTTGGTGGAAAGGTTAAAGCAAGAGCTGGAATTTGGTTCTTGTGTGTGGTGCCTGGAATTTGGGCACTTTGGTTTCTCTGCTGGTTGGAATTTGGTTGCGAGAGGTTTCCAAGAGCTGGAATTTGGTTCTTGGTGGAGAGTTAGAATAGGTGTAAGAGGGTGAGTCTGTAAAACATCTATTCTAGTGGAACCAAGCTGGAATTTGGCTGGAGTGCTGGACGTAGCCCTGGTATTGGGTGAACCGAGTATAAAATTACCAGGTGAAATCTTTCCTAACCTTTCTCTCTTTAATTTCGATTCTTTGCGCTTATATTGTTTGATTGCTTGGTAATTCAAAAAGATTTTTAGAAACTTAATTTTCGAATTAGATAATCTGAGATTTGCGAAAAACTTTCAAAAAATCAATTCACCCCCCCTCTTGATTTAAAACTACTTTTCTAACAATTGGTATCGGAGGCGAGGTGCTTGAAAGTTACTCAAGTTACTTCGATCCATGGCATTTTCGAGGGAGCGTACATTGATAGACCTCCATCTGTTGTGTGGAGCAGATTATCTATTCGGAAACTAAGGATGAAAATCTTCATTGAATCTGTTAGTATAAATGCTTGGAATGTTATTGAGCAGGAAATTGATATTGCTAACAGAATCCAAGATGATTGTATTGCCAAGAATATCATCTTATCTGCCCTTAACAAAAATGATCTTTTCGGGATTGCACATTGCCAAGCAGTTGCACAAATGTGGAAGATTCTTGAAAAGACCTATGAAGAAGCACCAGAAATATGCTTGATGGTCAACTCGGAATCACCAAATACCGAGTGTAAGTTCTGAATCTATGAACTATAGCTCATTACAAGATGCTTTCCTTGAAATACATGCAGTAGCAAAGAAATTAGAAAGCTGAAAATAGAAAATTGAAAAGCATGAATAGGCTTTTAGAAAACAAGATCATTCTTCTTGAAAAGAAAATAAGCGATGAAGAAACTAAGGATGAAAAGTTAGAATTAGAGAATGATACTGATTGCATGTGTAATATTGAAGATTGCAAAAACTGTCACGAGTTACGGAAACAAGTATCATATCTAGTAAAAACCTCATCTAAATTGGCACAAGGAAAAAATAATCTTGATAAGATACTTAATTCCCAAAAATTAGTTATTGAACGTGGTGGTATAGGTTATACACCGACCATTGGAAAGAAAACCGGAGCTTTCAAAAATTATTTTGCATATAGTAAAAGCTGTTTCATCTCCAGTTTATCAAATGCTTTTACTTGTATGAAAAAAGGGCACTCTGTTAAATATTGCGGAATTAAGAAATATGCCGTACCTAAAGGGAGAATGAAATGGGTTCCAAAGATTAATTCTTTTCAAATAACATGATCAGGACCCAATAATTATAAAGGGTACGAGAAAAATACTTAATTGTTTTGCGAGGAACAAGTCCGGGAATCCCTTGAAGATCGAAGTTGCGAAACCAGGTTACGTGTATTTAAATTAATTGTTTTAATTGATATAAATCAATATTAATCGATTAAAATAACTTACTGATATCTGTCAGTACCATTTTAATCGATTGAAATATCGAAATAATCGATTGAAGCTGATCTCGGGATTTTGGTTTAATTGTTTTAATCGATTGTAATATCTGTATATCAACTAAAAACACTTAGGTATCAAAATAATCGATTCATTTACGTTTTAATCGATTTAAATTCGGTGTCATGTTATTGATTTCATTACGTACCTATCTAATCGATTCTTTCATAAAACAATCGATTAATTCACTGTAGATGTTTTCAACCCTAATGTCAAGAATCAAATTAATAGATAATGAGTTGATTAATCAATTAATTAGGTTACGAAAACATGATTTACAGACATCTAATTAAAGTTTGATAGGCCAATTCGATTAAAAAACCCAGGTCTTTATGATAATCCAGAATCTGCATAATGTGTTTAAATGTCTCTTTGAATTTCAAAAACTTGAAATCCGTTTCTTCATCAAACCAGGTTACGAACTTATCATTTCTCAACTTATCATCTTTCTTCGTTTTCATATTTTCAAAATCTCCTCTCAATTCTCTGCTGTAAACATGATCAAAATCATGGCTGGTTCGAGCTGATCTGTTTGAAACGTATCCATATTCAATTTTCTTTCAATGACACAAATTTTTAAATTAGAAAGCGAAGGTTGAACAAATCTTTGAATTGGGAACTCGACCAGGTGACATAATGTGGGAAAACTATTACTTGTTATTCATGAATGAAAGAGTCTTTTATTTTGACAACAACATAAACATGATTCAAGTCTGTAGATGTTTACATTTCTCTTAATACTTTACATGGAATGCTTGCATGGTAATACACTTGAAAATCAAAGAAATTATCAAAGAATGGACTGTAACTTTTCTTATAGACACTAGTTACAAACAGGTCAAAGCTGTTAGGATCTGAAAACATAGTTTATCAAAAATTTTTTAGTGATAATTGTTTTACGGTAATAAGTTATTCATTACTAGGAAATCCAATAAATACATGTTTTCATTAAATTTCTTGATATTACATTGCAATATATTTGAAATAATTTTGAGCATGCATTGGTTCAAAACTCTTGGTGAAATTCATTGGAAGCTGTGCAACTTTGAATATTTGCTTTAATCATCAATGTCACGAGGTGACACTCGTAAGGAAACCAATCGGGACGACAATTCAAGAATTGAATAACGTGAGTACGAGGGAATGTATGTTTTATGGTCGATACTGAGGATAAATTTTATATTGTTTTAGAATTCTGGATTGATTGTCATCACTGTCCTCATTACTAATCATTGCCCACTCTACCAGAATAACATTCCTCAAAAGATAATGATGGCTGGTTCACTATAAGTGAGAATAACACCCATCATACTACATTAATAAGAATGCGAGTTATTTGCTTGGATAATGACAACTGCAGGGGTTCAAAATGGGTTGGCTATTATGAAAGAAAATTCCTATCTCGAGTACATCATTAACTCTGTGATTCATGCAATTTATGGTATCATGCATTACGTGTGGGATTTGGTCGAGTACATGATTATGCCTCGATGTGTAGTAGAAATTCCGAGTGTGGTGTCAACCATGGATGTAATGTCGATCAATAATAACGATGAAGCTGCTAAAAGATTTCTTTTCAGGAAAAGTTTACGTTCTTGATACTGAGAGTGACAGCGAGTTGTTGACTCAAATAGTTGATAGAGCAAAATTAGTTCCGGCAAAAAGGAAAGCCTATTATCTTTTGATATTGGTGGGGATCAAATGAATGATCACCAAGGCTGGTGGATAAGCGAGTTCAATCGGGGAAATTGGGATGACTAGTTCCCCTCATCATCTTTATCTTACTGCTTATTTCTATCTTTATATTGTTTGCATGGATCGTGATATTAGCTGGTGTTATACCAGGAACATTTGCCTTAACCTTTGGTTAAATATGGTTTAGGATCTAATCTAGATCAGACTGGCGTAAATAGAATTTAAATAGATCCTCGAGAGCTTTAGCTAAATAAGACTTTATTCGATAGATCTATTAGCTAAGATAGGTCGTTAGTATTGTTAAAACATCCTTCTAAATGATCAGTTTTACAAAATATGCATTAAACATTACTTCATTTTCAAAAGCTGATTGTTTTAATCAATACAACATCTTGTTAATCGATTAAATGAACTTATACAACATGTTTTAATCGATTGAAAATCGAAATAATCGATTATTTTTACTAAAGTTTCATGTTTTCAAAATCTTAAATGTTTTAATCGATTAAACTTTTCTTTCAATCGATTAAAATCATTTACCAAGAACATTTTAACCGATTATACTCGTTTTTAATCGATTTTTATTACGGGAAGAAAGATTAAAGGCTTTAGTTAATGGCTGTTCCTGTAACATGCTACTAAAGCGTGATTCCCTTATCTTTACACGTGTTAATTGTATTCATTACAAGCGTGTTAATGGAGATAAGTTTGAATCAACTTTAATTGATTCTTTTCATGAGTGAAATATTGATTCACTTTGTATTTTCAAAAACTTGAGCATATTTTTCAAAACCTTACATTTTATTCTTTTCTCTTACGGTTCCCTATTTTTGATGAAGTCAAAAGGGGGAGAAATAGTTGCATCACTTTAAGATAAATTTAAGTGCAACATTTTAGGGGGAGAAATAAGTTTTAGGGGAGAAACAAAACTTTATTACATTCTTATATTTCTCACCTAACTGCATTATCAAGTGACTTATTTTGCGAGAGATTGTTTTTTCAAAATGGTGTTTGTCTTCATCAAATAGGGGAGAGTCGAAAGTGATCCTAGCAAAGATCTCGAGTGATTTGATGAAGTCAAAGATAAAGTCAAAGGTCAACTACGCAACGATCAAACAAGTCACTCGGAAGAATGGAGCTGAAGACTTAGTGTGTCTTAACGAAAGCTTAGGTAAAACCACTTTACCTTTTCCACTGCACAAAGCTTCTTCATTCATTTTGCAAAATGCCTCAAAAACAGTTTTTAACAAATCAAAAACAAAAGCATTTTGGCAAAGAATTTTCTTAAACAAGTTATTAAGCGATACGAGTTTGAAAGAATCAATTTAAAACACTTAGAATGTTTTAAAAAGTGTTTTTACAATATTTTAATCGATACAAACTTCTTTTAATCGATTAAAACTCTTTATGACCGATTAGAATTCGAATATAATAGGTCAGAATGCAATATAATCGATCAGATCTTAAATATGAGCGATCAGAATTATTTGAATCGATTAAAACACGTTTAAATCGATTAAAATCACTTTGGATGTCAGGATGATCGATCAGAATGAGATTATGACCGATCAGAGTTTGATATGATCGATCAGAATTGAATTATGACCGATCAGATCTGTTTCAATCGATTAAAACGTATTTCAATCGATTAAAATAACTTAGAAAATCTTTTCAATCGATTAAAGCGTATTTCAACCGATTAGAACAACTTAGAAAAATTAAATGCAGGTTTTTAATCGATTAAAGCGACTTTATATCAACTAAAATAACTTGGAAAGTTTTATAAAGAGGTTTTTAAACAAATCAATCGATTAATACGTGATTCAATCGATTGTTTTATACTTAGAAAATGTTTGTAAAACGTTTTAAGCTGATAAAAAGCGTGGTCGTATCAACTAAAACATTTTACGTTAAAGATCATGAACGCATTAATGGGTTGAAAGGACTTTTAACAGATTGTAACGGCTATTTCAACTGATTAAAACAAACTTTCAGCAGATTAATTAATGCAGCAGATTTGAAAATACTCTTTTATAAAGCAGATTTGCTTGAAACTTTGAGATAGAGATCACATATCGGTTTTACACAATTCAAGCAATCAATACAAGCAACTATTAGCATTTTTCAAGAAAGATACACAAGCTGTTTTTGTGAACTTCTTTTGAAATCTTTCTTGAGGCACTTTGCATTTCTTTGAAGAAGAAGCTGACGTGGATTGGTGTAATCCGGTTTGAGCTTTCTTTGTTTCTTCTTTTCAATTTCTATTCATTCATTTGTCTTGTTTTGTACCTGGAATTTGGGTACAAGTTTTACTGCAATTGTTGTAGAAAGTTGCCAAGAAGCTGGAATTTGGTTCTTGGTGGAAAGGTTAAAGCAAGAGCTGGAATTTGGTTCTTGTGTGTGGTGCCTGGAATTTGGGCACTTGGTTTCTCTGCTAGCTGGAATTTGGTTGCGAGAGGTTTCCAAGAGCTGGAATTTGGTTCTTGGTGGAGAGTTAGAATAGGTGTAAGAGGGTGAGTCTGTAAAACATCTATTCTAGTGGAACCCAGCTGGAATTTGGTCAGAGTGCGGACGTAGCCCCGGTATTGGGTGAACCAGTATAAAATTACCGGTGAAATCTTTCCTAACCTTTCTCTCTTTAATTTCAGTTGCTGCGCTTATATTGTTTGATTGCTTGGTAATTCAAAAAGATTTTTAGAAACTTAATTTTCGAATTAGATAATCTGAGATTTGCGAAAAACTTTCAAAAAATCAATTCACCCCCCCTCTTGATTTAAAACTACTTTTCTAACATTACGAACCCTAAGAATTAGAAGGAGAACATGACTAAAGTCGCTTTTGACGCTTGAACCCCTCTATTTGGGAAAATCTGATTCGAGCTTCAGAGGGGAGACTTCCCTTTTCTCCGTGCAGCTTGATCCTTTGTTGGGTAAAGCTTCAAAGGATTGTCTTTAAAATCTGGTGGCTCCCTTATTCCTTGAGAGTTTCTAATGAGCCCTTGGTTTGGGCGATATCCACATTTTCTCATCATGTGGGTCACCTTCATATTGTTGGGGAAGTCTTTTCATATTTCAAATGATATTTCAAATGTCCTCTTACGCCGCATCCATCCAAGGTAGGGCAAATGATTTGCTGATCCGAATGTTGTTTCTAGCTCAAACTACGATTAGCTTGTCGCCTACCCTGAGTTTATCTCTTTGGCGGAGCGTCGAAAGAATTGCCTCAGCGTCGTGAATCCAAAGTCTCTTCAATTTCCTCTTTGGATTATGTTTCCTTCAGTCTTTTTATTTTTCCTTTATTCTTGGGAGCATTGCCTTATAGCTCCTGGGGGTGTAGATTCTTTCACTTCTAATTTTGCCCCCGAATGTTGGCTATGCTGGAGATATCTTCATTAATGGAAGATGTTTCTGCGTATCTCCATGATGTGGCCTTATCTGAGGCGTGAACAAATGTAGTGGCATCATTGCCCCCTCTCCCTTATTTACTCAGATGACCAACGGTTGAGGCTTATTATCCTCCTTAGGTGGAACTTGACGACGAAAAGTTTGTTCTTCATCTTACTTCGATTCGTAGAAAGCACATCGACTAATCCTTTCTTTTTATTATCTTATTATTATTAAAGTGAGAATGAATGCAATTTGTGAATGCAATGAATGCGATAGACGTTTGAGGGGATGATGTACATTCCTCAATGCAATGTTTCAAAGCGCATAGGTTGGTTAAAATTTGTATGTATTTCCTTTTTTGACTTCCTGTGCATGGCATGCGAATGCCCTATCCTCTTCACATGGTATTGAGGAATGTCCACTTTCTTCAACCGCCTTCTACTAGATGATGTTATGAGGATGAAGTTTGGTGGATGCATGTATGCAAGTGTTTGTTTTTTCCTAAACATTATCATGTTTTATTTTCTAACATGATGTATGATAGTGTTTGGGATTTTGTGTTTTTTTTTGTATGCGGATGAGGGCATGAAGAATATCAGCCGCTTTTTAGAATGCAAAAAGGTTTTTATTGAATGATTTATGAGATGGATATTCCTTAAGACAATGGCTTAGGTATCCTCCTTAAAGCTTATGCTTTGTGGGGTATCCTACCCACCTCGGTGTAATGGTTCATTCCCCATCACAGATTTGACAAGTATAATGGCAATCACCATCACACCTTAGTACACTTGTCCCTTCCTTGTCGCAAAGGTCACAAATGTGCTCGGGGCCTCTTTCGCCATTGTCTTAGGGATATCTAGTGCTCCCTAGAATGAATGTGTTTATGCATGCACCAGTACAAATGGGCAGTAGATGTTCAAAGTGCGATAACTTTTGACTGGGATGTCCGATTTGGACGCACAGCATATCAAAACGAAGAGAAAAAGGTGAAAAATCAAGCTGCAAATTCCCGCAGGGGATTTGGCCCAGTAATTTTTCCAAAAAACGCCTCTAAGACCCATTTTTTAGGGATTTATTAAAATGATGCGTATGCATACTTTCCTTATGCATTCATTTTCTCTCTTGGTTTTTCCACTTATGACATGATGTAATATGGATGATACGACTTTGTCAAAATTATTTTTATAAATGTTTTGATTTTGTTTATTATTATTTTATTTATTTTGGATTTATTTTATAGCCTTTTATCTCTTCTGTCGGACTGCGTGGCTACTTAGCTTACAAAGAACCTGAAACCAGGCTAGCTAAAAGGCAGACTGTCCGAGATAAAATATGGCTTTATGCGAAAAATATTTAGCGTCCCTTATCTCTTCTATCGGAACTGCGTGGCTACTTAGCTTACAAAGAACCTGAAACCAGGCTAGCTAAAAGGCAGACTGTCCGAGATAAGGGTGTTTATTTGCGAAAATGTTTTTTGTTATTTTTCTTCTGTTGTTTGTTTATGCTATTCAACAAACATATGCACACACAATTCGATCATCCACGAACAGGCGAGAATTCGTTTTTATCACGAGGTAGGGTTTTCCTACAGAAAAGTGCATTGGTCAGGGTAGGTTCTAACTGTTCTCACCAGGCTAAGGCCCCCAAGGTGCCCCCATTATAGGGTCCCCACTCTCGAGCCATCCAACCATGCTCAGCACTAAGGCCAGAGTCGGTCTTGTTGCCAAAAGAGGAAGGTTATCACCTTGAGTGGTGGTTTCCGATCACACTGGTGGGCACAAGGCCCTAACTACAGCGAACCGTACCTGCCACCCACTCCCTATGGTTTTCTCACTTGCCCCCGGGTATAGAGGGAACTGTAGTGTGCAAGGGTTTGTGTGCAGTTTATATTTCAATCAATCGCGTAAGTATAAACAAGCAACAGTTATTTGAAAGCCAAACAATAAAGCATGTTATAATACAAGGCAGGTTAAAAGCGCTATTTTCTTGGTTTAATTATTTTTAAGCCGGCCCATCACTAAATGGGATCAACTCTCGAGGCTTCCCCAGTGGAGTCGCCATCTGTCGCCGCCTCCCAAAAAACGAAAGGGGCGGTCGGAGCGACGCGATGGTTTTTTCGACCCTCTTGCTTTCGCGTTTTTTATGGGTGGTTACAACGTCCTTAGGTTGTCCGATAACCGGGTTAACCTAGAGACGAGGTTTTCGAAAAGTGTTCTTGGGCTGTCCGATAACCGGGCTAACCCAAGAACGGGTTTTGAAGGGTTCGTGGAGTCGCCACCGATGTTTTTACCGGAAACATCGGAAAAGGAGTTTAAAAAGGCGTTGGTTTTCGAAAACCAACTTTGGCCATTAGAACCAGAGTTGGGTAAGGGAGTTAATTACGTGCAAAGGAAGTGTTAGTTCCTTTACGACGCCCCTTTCGGGTTCCCTATGATAGGCCGGCTACTTTGGATAAATAATTAAACTGGAAAATTGCGCTTTTACCCTTTTATTATGTGGTATTTAAAGATTATGACTACATGGCCCTAGCGTCTATTGCATAATTTTAAATGAAAGCGGTAAAATTAGAAAGAGAGAGGGTGCACCTCCAAAGCAAGCTTTTTATATTTCTCTTTAAAGAGTGGGTGCTTTTTGGCAACCCTTCACTCTACAACTCTCAGAAACTCCGGAAATGCCTCGGAGGGATTCTAAAGAATATTTAAGACGCTCAATTTATACCTACAGACACTAAGAAACTCCGGAAATGCTTCGGAGGGGTTCTAGAGAGAGAAAATCTAGAGAGAAGGAGGAGCTACTGTGTGTGGTGTGTGGAAATGAGGGGGGGAGGACCCCTATTTATAGTTTTTCGCGCCTGACAGGTCGAGACCGCCGTCTCCTCTAACAGGGTCGAGACCACCGTCTGGAAAGTTCAGACCGCCGTCTCGTTCATGGTAGAGGGTCGAGACCGCCGTCTGGATAATCCAGACCGCCGTCTCGACCTTTGCAGGAATCGAGACCGCCGTCTGGGAAACCCAGACCACCGTCTTGACTTTTGCAGGTGACGAGACCGCCGTCTGGACAATTGAGACGACGGTCTCGTCCTGGCGTTGAGACGAGACGACGGTCTCGTCCCTTCAGGGCGAGAAACTTTATTTTCGGGCCAAAAAACCTTCCTATCCTAGTACGGGGGCCTAATAGTCTCTCCTAGTGGCTTGTTAGGCTTTGGCCGTCTTCAAATAGGAAGCTTTCTGACTTTATTTGGAGGCCAGGCAAGATTTGGGGTCTACACCCGGGAAGCTTTCCTTTCTTTATTCGGACGTCGGTTGATGCCGATAGATGCCCATTGAAGCTTTATCTTCATATAGGAAGTCTTCTTTGGCCTTTTATTGAGATTCCAGGCGATATTTATCTTTTATAGGAAGTCTCCTTAGCCTTTATTGAGAGACCGGGCAAAATTAGGGGTCTACACTGCCTTTTCTCGCGGTTTTATCTCTTTTTTCTCGTGATTTGGGATTTTGGCTTTTTCCTTGAGCGTAAGTCTTTTTCTTTAAGTTTCTTTTGGTTACGCTGACTTTTGGAAAGGATGGCAAAAAATGCATGAAATAAAATTTTTATTCATAAGAAAATTTTATTACAGCCACTTATTTTTACAAGTACTATCCCTAAGGGCTATCCTCTGGAGACGATCCAGGGTGGGGGAATTCCTGGTATAGATGTTCCCAGAATTCTGCTTGTTCTCGGGCTTCATCACGGTATTCTTGCTGGAAGGTTGTCCAGTCTTGTCGCATCCCCTGCTGATATTGGTACATCGTCTCCAGCGGGGTGTCAAAGGCTTCCTACCTTAGGGACATCTGCTCTTGCCGCATCGACATCTGATCGAATTGCTGGCGCAGATCGTTGATGTTGCAGTTCAGGCCAGCAAAGTCATCCGTGTACTGCGGGGGTTGTTGCTGAGCCTGTTGGAAATCGGGAGGTGTCGGGAGATCGTGCATTGCCACGATGTCCTGGAGGTCTAGCGCGAAGTCCAGGGACGGATGAAGGACCAACTGGGTCCCGCGGTGCATCAGCATCCCCATGCTGACCAGGATCGTCCCGTTGATGGATTCGGGTCGTAAGCTGGAGGCCATATCCTCTCGGCCGGTGCATCCCCATTTTTCTGCCAGGGGAGTGATAAGAGGAGCCATGAGGACGACTCCCGCTGGTCTGCTCCTGAAGTCCTTGAGGGCCCTCATGAAGAAGTAGCCAAGGTTGCAGCGCCGCCTCTGGCTCATACAATAAAGTATAAAGAGGTCAGGGAGGGTTATCTTACCCTGACTTTCCTTCCTCTAGTGGATGGTCCCCGCCAGGAGCTTGTGGCAAATGCGGAGGGGCGGGGAGAGCGCCGACCCCCTCATTAACGTGGGCAGCGTGGGCGACCTTGTGAGCTCTTGCCACATTTTAGTGGCGGTGAGGCTGGCGGGGTGGCTGCAGATGGCCTCCTGGTATCCCCGAGTGAGCACATCCTCAGGTCGGATAAATCCAATGCTCACATTGAATTCGTCGAGGGTGGTAGTACGGTATTCCCCACCCATGAAGTAATTCACCATCTTGGTGGGTGGCAAGCCCAGGACCATGGAGGGAGCCTCGGCGTAGGAGATGGAGGCCAAGAACTCCAGTACCGCCTGAGGGTACATGTGGGTAGGTGGAGACCGCAGCAGGAAGCCCCACCCAATGCTGTCTATGTGGGCCCGGACATCGTCCTCCCACCCGAACTCGGCGAGGATGCTGAAGTCGAGCCTGAGCATGGGGTGCCATGAATAACCTCGGATGTGTTCGAGGCGGGCCTGGTGCTGTGGCGAAAGCTGAGTAGGATCCTGGGGGGCTGGTGCCGAGGAACTGCTAGCACCGGCAGTGCCTCTCCTCTTTCTTGAGGGGTTTCCACGGAACATATTGGCCAGGAAGTGCTTGGAGGTGAGAGATCTGAGAGTTGGAGGTTCTGGAGGCAAGGGGAGTTGTGAGGATCCCCCAAGGCGCCACCCCTATATATAGGGGAAAAATTCGACTCGAGACCGCCGTTTGGGAAGTCGAGACGGCGGTCTCGATTTTTTGCAGGTGGAGACGGCGGTCTCGTCAAGCGAGACGGCAGTCTCGACTTTGGGTTCAAACGATACGGCGGTCTCGTCAAGCGAGACGGCGATCTCATTTTTGCCTGAGTCGAGACGGCGGTCTCGATTCACTAAGAACCAAGACGGCGGTATGGAGATCCCAGACGGCTGTCTCGAATTCTTGGTGTTTTTTTTTTTTTTGTAAAATAGGACCTAGTTCAAAAACATATTATGCATGCAATGTTTTTATGTTTGATGTCCTATAATGCCTATTTTAGTTAATCTTTCAGATGGATTTAACTGACGTGTCTCATTGCGTCGAGTGCCTCCTGATCTACCGTGCTTACTCTTAGTTGTGTCATACCGAACTTCTTATGACCGAAGGATAATTTCTTTCTTTCTTTTTTTTGTTCTCTTTTTTTTTGTAGAGCACTCTTTGCCATGTAGTGTCTCTTTTTCTCCACTCTAGGGGTTTCAATCCTCTTGTTGACTATGCGCCTCCATATTCCCAAATTAATTATTAGAATATTTTTGTGAGGGTCAAGAGGAAAGAAGTAAAGAGGTAAAAAATCAATGGCTTGTGTTTTAGAAGGTTGATTTTTATTTAGAAAGTAGTTTTTGTAAGCATGGCTGGCTAGGGTTAGGCTTAGGTGTTTAGGTTTCGTCTAAGCAATCGTTTTCCCCCTTTTTTGTATTTGCGCCTTTTAGTTTTATTTCCATTGCTTTTAATGGCTAGCTGATTTCCCTAGATCGCCCTTCGGGTTTTCGAACTAGGATACTGCGTTTTGGCCCTATCTTTTGTCTAGGCTCCTTCTTTTGTATTTTTTGGAGAATCCTAGCGGACCTTATTTTGTAACCCTAACTTTTGCCTAGGCTACCCTTTATTTTTGTTCGGGTGTCCTACCGGGTCGACCCTATCTTTTGCGTAGCCCCCTTAGTGGGTTTCCTACCGGGTATTTTGCCCTTTTCTTTTGACTTTGGCTTTTTCTGGGCTTGTTCTTTTTTGTTGTTTTTTTTGTTTTTGTTTTTGTTTTTTTTTTTGGTATTATTTTTGTGTTCACAGTATTGGCGAAGCATGACTTTCTTTGATGGTGAGGTAAAGTCTTATTTTTTTTGTGCTTCTAATCAACTAGCTTGATGGCAATGACGAATGTTGATTATTTGGATGCGCTTTTTAGTCTCCTTCTTTTTTCGTTTTACTTAGACAGGGTTATTTATGTGGTCTAGTCAGAAATAGAAAGAAGAGAAGCAGATAGTAAGAAGTATTCTTTATTAATTAATAAGGGAATATGTGCCCTAAAATGCCTGGGGGTCGGGCTAGCCACGGGGGATAATCTCTAACAATCATGGGGTTTACATCCCTTAAATGAAGAAAAAGATCTCCTAATGACTAGGGTAGCTCTTGAGGCTTGCACCCCTCCATTTCGGAAAATTTGCTTGAGTGTGCGGAGGGGAGACTTCCCTTTTCTTCTTTCCGCTCGGCCCTTAGTAGGGTCGTATCCTAGGCCATACTTGAAAGGATTGTCTTTGAATTCTGGGGGTTCCCTCATGCCTTGGGAATCTGCCCCCAGTCCTTGGCCAGGATGGTAACCATGCTTCATCATCATGCAGGCTACCTTTGTGTTTTTGGGAAGTCGCTCTATACTGACAATTTCGAGCGCTTGAAAAGATGTTTCAAGGGCCTCTTCAGTCGCATCCACATAAGGTTGGGTAGACGGTCCACTGATCAAAATGTCGTCTTCTACTTGGACTGTGATCAATTTGTCATCCACTATGAACTTGACTTTTTGGTGGAGCTTTGAAGGTACTGCCTTAGCGTCATGAATCAAAGGCCTGTCGAGGAGACAACTATATGCTGGAGTAATATCCATTACATGGAAATCGACGTTGAAGGTGGTGGGTCCAACTTGGATTGGCAAATTTACTTCCCTCACTACTTCTCGTTTGGATCTGTCGAAGGCTCGAACGATAGTGCTGCTTGGGCGCAGACGGGTTCCTTGGATAGTCAACTTGTCCAGTGTGCACTTGGGCATCACGTTCAAGGATGACCCGTTATCCACAAGAACTCTGGCGATGAGGTACTCCTTGCACTTGACTGAGATATGCAAGGGCTTGTTGTGGTTTGACCCCTCGAGGGGGAGTTCTTCCTCTGTGAAGGTGAGGTGATCGCTTGCCATGATGTGACCGACAATCCTCTCAACTTTTTCTTGGGATATGGTATGAGGTACATGCGCCTCGCTGAAGACCTTCAGTAGGGCGTTTCTGTGCGGTTCCGAGCTCATTATTAGAGATAACAGCGTTTTCTTTGCAGGTGTACGATTGAGCTGGTCTATAATGGAATATTCGCTTTGCCTTATGAACTGGAGTAATTCCTCTGTCTCCTCCTTGGATTCCTTATTTTCTTTTTCTTCTTCGGCCTTACTTTTTACTTTATTTTTGAGGACATCTTCTTGCGAGTCCTTGGGGGAGTAGACTCTTCCACTTCTGGTCATGCCCCCAATGTCGGCTATATTTGTTATTTCTTCTTTTATTGGTGAAGATTCTCCATATCTCCATGGTACAACTTTATTTGATTCGTAGAGGAAAGGACGTGGCATAAATAGTCGCACTGGTGTCCTTGCCCCCTCTTCCTTATTCTTGAGTACCAACGGTCGAGGCTTATTTTCCTCTTACGGTGAGTCAACCGTTGGGGAAAGCTTGATTAGGAGTGGCTTTCTCTCCATTCTTCTGATTTGGAAGACGTGTCAGTTAATCCTTCCATTTTATTATCTTATTTATTAAGCGTGAAGGAGGGGAAATTAAATATGCAAATGAATGATATGCATGCAATTAGACAATTGTAGAAAGAAGAATTTCATTTATCCATTTAGAAGGTGTACATTCCCCTACTCCATACTACGAAGCAACTTTTGGCAAAAACGGAAAAGCCTAAAGAAACCCACAGGCGGGTCTTGATCTCTATGTAGTTCCCTTTCGGCTTCCCGGATGTGACGAGCAAGTGCTTCACTTTGCTTCTGGACTGCCTAGTTCATATCTTCACTGTACTTTTGAGCCTCTTTGGTCTTTGCCTCTTGGTGGACGACCAAGGCTTGCAGTTCATCGAGTTTTGCAACGGCTCGGTCTTTCTCTTGTAGTACTTGGCCGTACTGAGCTAGCCCGTCTCTTTCTTTGCAGCGTAGCTCAGCGAGACTTTTGTTGAGTCTCCGGTTGGCCTCTTGCTCTTGGCGTATGTCTGACTGAGTCTTGGTGAGTTCTTGCAGTAACTCCTTGATCGTCTGAGCCTGTTTTGCTTATTCGGCCTCAAGGTGTGCTGACTTGGCGATTATCTCTTGAATTTGGCTATCCGAGCTGGTTCTGGCAGTTTTGGATGCTCGGATAGCTTGCTCGTTTGAGTCAGCACACTGGTCCTTGAGGCGCTCTATTTCATGATACTTTTTCTTGCATTTCCTTTGCAGACCATCTATGGTGAGGATAGATTCTTGCTCTCTTTCTTCGAGGGCCCTCATCTGGGCTCCCATGATTTCTATCCTCTGAGTCAAGGCATTGACTTGAGCCTGTAGCTCTTCACTATTGGCGCTTGTAATGAGTGTGGTGGATGGTTGAGACATCCCTCTTCTTTGTCTTTCCCATGCTCTTCTCACAGCTAGTGAGTTGGCAATTGTGCATGGGTCTCCAAAGAAACACAGTCCTCCGAGTTCCCCCCGAGAAATGGTAGTTTGAGTCCTCATGAGTTGTCTCATAGCTACTCTAGGTGAGTAGGCTATGCAACCCCTGAGTCCTATCAAGGGTACGTTTGGGTAGTCTCCACATCTGATGAGAACTCGGCCAGGTCGGAACCAAGGGCAGACCCAGGATAAACTGTTGGCGTCCTTTTGTTCCAACTCGTCCCTCCATTCTGAAGTTAAGCGTCGTTGGGGAGGGATTTTGGAGAAGCTCCTTAAAGGATCGGGGAATATCCCCATGTGACTGGAGGCGTAAAGGTGCGTAGTGCTCCACACAAATAGTAGTGAAGAGCAGCAGCGAAGTGTTTTTCCTTGCTTCTGGCGGCAAAATTCCACCGAGAGCAAGGTGTCGGCAAGAATTGCAGGCAAGGGACTCTTCGAGTTCACGTCCCAGGCGAAGAAGGCGTCCATGACGGCTTGATCTACTGTGTCGAGGCGTAAGGGAAACAAGATTGTTCCAAAAATGATTAAAGCCAGGGTTTTGTTAAAGGCGACCCACTCTGTCCTTTCAGCCAAGTCGGACAGGTGGTCTTCTAACATCGAGACATTCCAACCCTGGATGTTCCCTTTTCCTATCAGGGTAGTCTGCCGGAAGGGTAGTTGAATGATGGCAGCGACTTGTGCTGCAGGAGTATACGCCTTGTGGCGGATATGGACCCCAGCTGATTTGGGCCATTTCAACATAATCTCATACTCCTCCAAGGTTGGCACCATATCGAACCGCGGAAATTCAAAGCATCGCAGACTGGAGTTCCAAAAGTGAATTAATACCCTGAGGAACACTTGATCGACACAGATCTTTAACAGGTCGAGAATCCGTCCATAGGATTTTTCAAAGTCGGCGCGGACCTCCGGTGACATTACCGCGCAAAGCCGTTCCAACTTCTCAGTATGATATCGGGGAATATCCACTTTCTTCAATTGTCTACTAGTCCCCTCCATTTTCTAAAACGAAAATGCATGTTTTATGAAAATGATGCTTATTGAATGAATGTGAGTGTTTATTTTTGTTTATCATGTTTTGTATGATGTTTACGTATTTTTTGAAAATAAACTACCTATATGAATGATTTGGGATGTTTATGAATCAGGTCCCATTTATTGTTTTGGAATCGGATCTTTATTTGATATTTATTGTATTTGATGTTTATTTGTTTATTTTATAGCCTTTTATCTCTTTTGTCGGAACTGTGTGGCTACTTAGCTTACAAAGAACCTGAAACCAAGCTAGCTAAAAGGCAGATTGTCCGAGATAAAATGTGGCTTTATGCGAAAGAATGGTTAGCGTCCCTTATCTCTTATGTCAGAACTACGTGGCTACTTAGCTTACAAAGAATTTGAAACCAGGCTAGCTAAAAGGCAGACTGTCCGACATAAGGGTGTTTATTGAGAAAATATTTTTTGTGATTTTTGTTTGTTTTATTGTTTGGTTATGCTATGCAACAGACGAATGCAACAAACATATGCACACACAATTCGATCATCCACGAACAGGCGAGAATTCGTTTTATCACGAGGTAGGGTTTTCCTGCAGAAAAGTGATTTGGTGAAGGTAGGTTCTAACTGTTCTCACCAAGGCTAAGGCCCCCAAGGTGCCCCCATTATAGGGTCTCCACTCTCCAGCCTTCCGACCATGCTTAGCACTATGGCCATAGTCAGTTTTTGTGCCAAAAGAGGAAGGTTATCACCTTGAGTGGTGGTTTCCGATCACACCGGTGGGCACAAGGCCATCACTACAGCGAATCGTACCTGCCACCCACTTCCTATGGATTTCTCACTTGCCCCCGGGTATAGAGGGAACTATTGTGTGCAAGGGTTTGTGTACAGTTTGTATTTCAAACAATTGCGTAAGTATAAACAAACAAGAGTTATTAAAGCCAAGCAATAAAACATGTTATAATACAAGGTAGGGTAAAAGCGTGATTTTCTTGGTTTATTTATTTTTAAGCTAGCCCATCACTAAATGGGATCAACTCTCTAGGCTTCCCCAGCAGAGTCGCCATCTGTCGCCGCTGTCAAAACGAGGGCGGTCGGAGCGACGCGATGGTTTCGACTTCTCTTGTTTTTGCGTTTTTTATTGGTGGTTACAACGCCTTTAGGTTGTCCGATAACCGGGTTGAACCTAGGGGCGAGGTTTTCGAAAGGGTGCTCTTGGATTGTCCGATAACCGGGCTAACCCAAGAGCTAGTTTTGAAGGGTTCTCTGGAGTCGCCACCGATGTTTTTATCGGAACATCGGAAAAGGAGTTAAAAAAGGCGTTGGTTTTTCGAAAAACCAACTTTGGTCGTTAGAACCAGAGTTGGGTAAGGGAGTTAGTTACGTGTAAGGGAAGTGTTAGTTCCCTTACGACGCCCCTTTCGGGTTCCCTATGATAGGCCAACTATTTTAAAATAATTAAACCTGATGAAAATACGCTTTTACCCTTTTATTTTGCGGAATTTAAATTTATGACTACATGGCCCTAATGCCTATTGCGTAATTTAAAATAAGGCGGTAAAAGATAGAGAGAGAGTAGAAACCTCCGAAGCAAGCTTTTCTATTAACTTTTGGAAATTAGGGTGCTTTGCGGCAGCCCTTCACTCTACACGGCGTCGAAAACATCTCAAAAACGCTAAAAAACACTCTTAGAAACACTCAGAAGCACCGGAAATGCGTCGTTGGGATTCTAGAGAGAGAATCTAGTGATATGACTAGAGAGAGAATAAGAGAGGTGTGTGAAATGAGGGGAATGGAGGCCTTATTTATAGGGATTCGCATCTGTCAGGTCGAGACGGCCGTCTCGCCATTCACAGGTGGCGAGACGGTCGTCTCGCCAAACGAGACGGCGGTCTTGCCACTTGCACAAGGTGAGACGGCGGTCTCGAATCCGAGAAGGCGGTCTCGACCCCAATAGGCGAAAATCCTTATTTTAGTGCCAGAAATCCCTCCTATCCTAGTATGGGGCCTAATAGTCTCTCCTAGTGGCTTCTTAGGCTTCATCCATCTTCGAAAAGGAGGTCTTCTGATCTTTATTGTGAGGCCGGGCAAGATTTGGGGTCTACACCTCTGGTCATATGTTTTGAGCATCCACTATCAAGATACCACATAGACTTCTTTGATTTGGAAGTTTCCTACAAAACAAGAACATAGTAATCTTAGGTCCTGTCGCCGCCGTCAGAATGAGGCGGTCGGAGCAACGCGATGGTTTCCGACTTTCCATTTTTCACGTTTTTATTGGTGTGGTTACAACGCCTTTAGGTTGTCCGATAACCGGGCTGAACCTAGAGGCAAGGTTTTCGAAAAGGCACTCTTGGATTGTCCGATAACCGGGCTAATCCAAGAACTAAATTTTGAAGGGTTCATCTGGAGTTGCCACCGATGTTTTTACCAGAAACATCACAAAAGGAGTAAAAAGGCGTTGGTTTTCGAAAAACCAACTTTGGTCATTAAAACCAGAGTTGGGTAAGGGAGTTAGTTACGTGTAAAGGAAGTGTTAGTTCCTTTACGATGCCCCTTTCGGGTTCCCTATGATAGGCCAGCTATTTTAAATAAATAAACCCTTTAAAATACGCTTTTACCCTTTTATTTGCGGAATTTTAAACTATGACTACATGGCCCTAACGTCTATTGCGTAATTTAAAATAAGGCAGTAAAAGATAGAGGAGAAAGTAGAAACCTCCGAAGCAAGCTTTCTATTATTTCTTTGAAAATTAGGGTGCTTTTTGGCAGCCCTCCGCTCTTTACAATGCCGAAAAACTCTCAGAAACGCTACAGAAACTCTGAAAATGCTTCGGAGGGATTCTCGAAAGAGAATTTAGAGAAGTGTCTAGAGACAGAATGGAAGAACTGTTGGAAATGAGGGGAATGGTGCTCCTATTTATAGGGATTCGCGCCTGTCAGGTCGAGACAGACCGTCTCGTCTGACAAGGTCGAGACGGTCGTCTCGCCAATCGAGACGACCGTCTCGCCATTCGCGAGTGGCGAGACAGCGGTCTCGCCAAACAAGACGGCGGTCTCGCCACCTTCGCAAGGCGAGACGGCGGTCTCGACCCTAAAAGGCGAAAACCCTTATTTTTGCGCCAAAAATCTCTCCTATCCTAGCATGGGGCCTAATAGTCTCTCCTAGTGGCTTCTTAGGCTTCATCCATCTTCGAAAAGGAGGTCTTCTAGTCTTTATTATGAGGCCAGGCTTCGCAAGGCAAGACGGCGGTCTCGACCCTAAAAGGCGAAGACCCTTATTTTTCTGCCAAAAATCCCTCCTATCCTAGCATGGGGCCTAATAGTCTCTCCTAGTGGCTTCTTAGGTTTCATCCATCTTCGAAAAGGAGGTCTTCTAGTCTTTATTATGAGGCCAGGCAAGATTTGGGGTCTACAGCTGCCCCCCCTTTACCCGACTAGTCGACTGCTGGCCTGTTGTGCCAAGGAGATCGACTGGAGGGTAAAGGAGTTGACCCTCTTGCCCGGTTGTCCTTCAGATGCTCCGTCTTTGTGGCGGTTGATCTTCCAGGAAAAAAGTGTGCTTCCAGGATGCTCCTTCTGGCAGTAGCTGATCCTTTCGGCTGATGAGTATGAACCCCCATCTGGTTTGACGAGTATGAACCCTCGTCTGGTAAGCCCCCTTTTGTAAGGCCTGATGAGTATACACCCCCATCTGGTGTTTGACGAGTATGAACCCCCGTCCGGTAAGCCCCCTTTTGTAAGGCTTGATGAGTATACACCCCCATCTGGTGTTTGTGCCTCCGGATGCTCCTTCTTGCGGTAGCTGACCCTTTGGCTGTGGTGGCGGCTTACTGCTCTAGCTCATGCGCCGACTCCATGGGGAGTGATTTCTGTTTTGGTAAATGTTTTTGGACCTTTCTGGTAAAGTCTTCCGGTGTGCCGGGGATTCTTTGTTTTTTGGCTTTTCCTGATAGCCATCCAGCTTGTTGTTTGCTGGGGATTCTTTGTTTTTGATCCTTTGGTAGTGGTCATCCGACTTTGCTGGTTGTCGGGGATTTTTGATGAGTACCTCTTAGGTAGGCAGAAATCCTCTAGGGATTTGCTGATCTTGGTGACACCTCTTGAGTAGGCGGATATCCATTGAAAATTTGTTGATTTTGATGGTGCCTCTGAGCAGGCAGATACTCCATTGAGTTTCTAGTAATGCCTCTGAGTAGGCAGATGCTTCATCGGAAGTGAAGACTTTTGGCTGCATTTGTTTTGCCTCTGACTAGGCTGATATTCCCCTATGGGGATGCTGGCTCTTGCTTGCCAGGTCTTGCCTATGTGTAGGCAAATGACATTCTGAGGATGAATCTGAGGTTTTTATTTTGCAGTAGGCTCACTAGGGATGATCTTTCTTTTTTATTGATCCACCGGGGAATTGGTTGACTTCCCGGGGGTCAGATTTTGGTAGCCCCTTTGGGGGAATGGAATCTTGGCTCCTTAATTGATGTGGGTGCGAGCTGGCTTTTGTGGTGCTCTTTGAAGGAATGGAATTTCCAATTCCTTCTTTTTTTGTTGATTTTTTCTTTTTCTGAGGTGACCCACTTAGGGAGCAAGGATTTTCATTTGATTTTGCCTTTTTCCGCGATTTATCTCTTTTTCTTGTGATTTGAAATTTGGCTTTTTCTGGATAATGCGTAAGCCTTTTTACTTTTTAGTCTCTTTTTATTACGCTGACTTTTTTCCTTCTTTTTGGGAGGTCCATTAGGGATGAAGTTTTCTTTCTTTGGTGATCCACCTGGAAATTAGTTGACTCCCTGGGAATCTGATTTTTCTTTTCTAGGGATGGAGTCTTGACTCCTTGATTGATGTTGATGCGAGCTAAACTTGTGAAGCTCTTATTCCACTAGAGGATGGGAATTTCTTATTCTTTTTTGTAGACTTTTTAGGAGATCCACTTGAGGATTTTTATTCGACCTTCTCTGTTGCTGCCTTTTCTTTTGGACATCCTCTGGGGATGCAAGAGTTTTCTTCTTTTTTCCTTTTTTTGTTGAGCCCTTGCTGGTATGGAGATTGGACTCCTTTGACTATTGATGATGATGGGCTCTTGAAGCCTTTATTCTCCATTGGGGAGTGTGGAGGAGACTTTGGGCGAGTGTGCTCGATGACTCATGTAGTGGTAATGTTGATCCGTGAGGAGTGTTTTTGTTTTGCCTTTGGAGTAGGAAGGGATCCTCTTAGGGATGACTAAGCCTTTCCGTCAGCTTTTCTTTTATGATGTCTGATGATTGTGCCCTCTTTTATTGGGTGATGATTGGAGCTTTGGCTTCTGGAAGCTTCTTTTGACAACTCGCTCTTCTTTCTTGAGGGAGAGCAATGTTTGGAGACTTATTACTTTCTTGTGCCTTCTTTTCTGGGTAGAAGGATGGTAGCTAGAACTCTTGATTTTCAAAAGCTCTTATTCTACTGACTCGCTTGATTGACAACTTGCTCCATTTTCTTGAGGGCATTATTTGGAGACTCAGTCTCAGTGATCCTGTTTTCAATCACAAACATGGAGCTAGTCTCCTTATATGCATGAATGCTTTTCGTTTTTTGTTATTTGTCTGAAGTAATTTTTATTTCTTTCATTTTTGACATTGACAAAGTCGTTTTGTGTGACTACTTGTGTGTAGATGCCCTAAATGCAATCTATTCTTTTTGATTGATGCATCTGGAAAAGTGACTGGCATTCTCCTACTGGACTTTTTATGTATGATGAAGGGCCCATCTCTTTTATTCATTTTTTGGTTTAGCCCTATCTTTTGCCTAGATCGCCCTTTTTGGGGTTTTCGGTCTAGCGGGCTTTTTTCCTTTTTTATGAATGCCCTAACTTTTGCCTAGACCGCCCTTTGCGAGTTTTCGATCTAGCGGGCTACCCTAACTTTTGCCTAAGAATCTCCTAGCATGCATTATTTTTTATTTTTATTTTTCTCATTTCTCTTTTCTCTTTTCTTTTTGAGAGAAAGGACCCTATGCATGTATGCAATGTTTGTGATATGCATCCTATAATATTATTTCAATTAATTTTTCAAAAGGATTAACCAATGTGGTTTTGCTTCTGATGAGCTTCTGACGTTATGTGCTTTGTCGACATGATAGGCTGTACCAATTTTGTCGTCTCGATTTTTTCATGACCGAAGAATGATTGTGTTAATTGTAGAGCGACTTACCATGTCAGTGCACCCCTCCCTTTCCTTAGGGATGTCAATCCTCCTATTAATTATTATCTCCACATTTTCCTACTACTTACTAGAATTCCGTAGTGGTAAGGGTCAAGAGAAGAGAAAGAAAAGGATATTTAATTCAAAGGCTTGTGTTTTAGAATTGTTTTATTTTGACAAAAAATGGTTTTTGTAAGCACGACTAGCCAAGGTTGGTTAGAGTGTTTTGGCTATTTAGACAAACGTTTTGTTTATGGAGTGACGTCTTATTCTATGGCGGTTGCTATGACTGATTGACTTCCCTAGTCTGCCCTTTGGGTTTTCAGCTTAGGATGTTGTGTTTTGTTTTGTCCTAACTTTTGTCTAAGTTTCTTTTTTCTTGCTTTAGAAACCTAGCGGACTTTATTTTGTAACCCTAATTTTTGCCTAGGCTATCCTTTATGGTTATTCAGGTTTCCTAGCGGGTTTACCCTAACTTTTGCGTAGCCCCCTTTGTGGGTTTCCTACCGAGTATTTTGCCCTCTCTTTTTGGCCTTTAGCTTTTATGGGCTTCTTTTGATTTTTGTTTTCTTTTTGCACAACATTGGTGAAACACGGCTTTATTTATGACGAGGTAAAACTTTATTTTGTGTTTCTAGTCAATCAGTGGTGATGAGTGGTTTGATTATTTTGATGATGGCGCATTTTGACGCATTTTTGAAACGTTTGTTTAAACATGGTTATTAATGAGGTTTAGATATGAATAGTAGGAAGAGAAGCAGATAATAAGAATGACATTCTTTGTAATTAATAGGGAAATATGTGCCCTACAATGCTCGGGGGTCGGGCTAGCCCCAAAGAGTAATCTCTAATAGTCATTGGATTTACAAACCCTAAGAATCAGAAGGAGAACACCTAATTACTAAAGTCGCTTTTGACGCTCGAACTCCTCTATTTGGGAAAATCTGATTCAAGGTGTGGAGAGGAGACTTCCCTTTTCTCCGTGTAGTTTGATCCTTTGTAGGGTAATGCTTTAAAGGATTGTCTTTAAAATTTGGTGGCTCCCTTATTCCTTGAGAGTTTCTAATGAGCCCTTGGTTTGGGCGGCATCCATATTTCCTCACCATGTGGGTCACCTTCATATCGTTGGGGAACTCTTTTCATATTGGCAAAAGATATTTCAAAGGTCCTTTTCAGTCGCATCCATTCAAGGTAGGGCAAACGACTTGCTGATCCGAATTTCGTTTTTAGCTCGAACCGTGACCAACTTGTCGCCTACCATGAGTTTGTCTCTTTGGCGGAGCATTGAGAGAACTGCCTTAGCGTCGTGAATCCAAAGTCTACTCAGTTTCCTCTTTGGATTATGTTTTTCTTCGGTCTTTTTATTTTTTCTTTATTTGTAGGAGCGTCATCTTACAACTCCTTGGGGGAATAGATTCTTCCATTTCTAATTTTGCCCCCAATGCCAACTATGCTGGAGATATCCTTGTTAATGGGCGGTGTTTTTGCGTATCTCCATGGTGCAACCTTATTTGATGTATGGGGTGAACAAATGTAACGACATCCTTACCCCTTCTTCCTTATTAACTCAGATACCCAACGGTTGAGGCTTATTATCCTCTTTAGGCGGATCAACCATTGGAGAGAACTTGACGACAAAAGGTTTGCTCTTCATCTTATTCCAATTCATGAAAAGCACATCAATTAATCCTTTCTTTTTATTATCTTATTATTATTAAAGTGAGAATGAAGGCAATTTATGAATGCAATTTATGAATACAATAGACACTTGAAGAGATGATGAAAACAAACAATTTTATTTATTTCATCCAAACAGTGTACATTCCTTAATGCAATGTTTCGAAGTACATTTTTTTTTTTAAAAGTGGAGAAGCTTAAATAAACCCATAGGCAGGTTAGAATTTCTATTTATTTTCTTTTTGACTTCCCGTGCATGGCATGCGAATGCCCTAATCCTCTTTTCATGGTATTGAGGAATGTCCACTTCTTCGATTGTCTATTATTAGATGCATGTTATGAGGATGAAGTTTGGTGGATGCATGTATGCAAGTGTTTGTTTTTTCCTAAACGTTATCATGTTTTATTTTCTAACATGATGTATGATAGTGTTTGGGATTTTGTGTTTTTTTTTTTTGTATGCGGATGAGGGCATGAAGAATACTAGCCGCTTTCTAGAATGCTAAAAGATTTTTATTGTTTAAAACAAATGATTTATGAGATGGATATTCCTTAGAATGAATGTATTTATGCATGCACTAGTACAAAAGGGCGGTAGATGTTCAAAGTGACATAACTTTTGATTGAGATGTCCGATTTGGATGCACGGCATATCAAAACGAAGGGAAAAAGGTGAGGAATCAGGCTGCAAATACCCAAAGGGGATTTGGCCCAGGAATTTTCCCAAAAAACGCTTCTAAGACCCATTTTTTAGGGATTTATTAAAATGATGCGTATGCATACTTTCCTTATGCATTTATTTTTTTCTCTTGCTTTTTCCACTTATGACATGATGCAATATGAATGATACAACTTTGTCAAAATTATTTTTATAAATGTTTTGATTTTATTATTATTATTTTATTTATTTTGGATTTATTTTTTTAGCCTTTTATCTCTTTTGTCGGACTGCGTGGCTACTTAGCTTACAAAGAACCTGAAACCAGACTAGCTAAAAGGCAAACTGTCCGAGATAAAATGGTTTTATTGGCGAAAGAATAATATTAGCGTCCCTTATCTCTTCTGTCGAACTGCGTGGCTACTTAGCTTAGAAAGTACCTGAAACCAGGCTAGCTAAAAGGCAGACTGTCCGAGATAAGGGTGTTTATTGTAAAATTTTGTTTTTATCTGTTGTTTGGTTATGCTATGCAATCAAATGCAACAAACAAATGCACATACAATTCACTCATCCGCGAACAAGCGAGAAGTCGTTTTAATCACGAGGTAGGGTTTTCCTGCAGAAAAGTGCATTGGCAAGGGTAGGTTCTAACTGTTCTCACCAAGGCTTAGGCCCCCAAGGTGCCCCCATTAGAGGGTCCCCACTCTCCAGCCTTCCGACCATGCTTAGCACTAAGGCCATAGTCAGTCTTTGTGCCAAAAGAGGAAGGTTATCACCTTGAGTGGTGGTTTCCGATCACACTGGTGGGCACAAGGCCATCACTACAACAAACCGTACCTGGCACCCACTCCCTATGGATTTCTCACTTGCCCTCGGGTATAGAGGGAATTGTTGTGTGCAAGGGTTTGTGTACAATTTGTATTTCAAACAATTGCGTAAATATAAACAAACAACAGTTATTAAAGCCAAGCATTAAAACATGTTATAATACAAGGTAGGGTAAAAGCGTAATTTTTTAAGTCTTTTATTTATCAAACTAGGCCATCACTAAATGGGATCAGCTCTCCAGCTTCCCCAGTGGAGTCGCCATCTGTCGCTGCCGTCAGAACGAGGCGGTCGGAGCGACTCGATGGTTTCCGACTTTCCATTTTTCACGTTTTTATTGGTTTAGTTACAACGCCTTTAGGTTGTCCGATAACCGGGCTGAACCTAGAGGTGAGGTTTTTGAAAAGGCACTCTTGAATTGTTTGATAACCGGGCTAATCCAAGAACTAAATTTTGAAGGGTTCATCTAGAGTCACCACCGATGTTTTTACCGGAAACATCGGAAAAGGAGTGAAAAGGCGTTGGTTTTCGAAAAACCAACTTTGGTCATTAAAACCAGAGTTGGGTAAGGGAGTTAGTTACGTGTAAAGGAAATGTTAGTTCCTTTACGACGCCCCTTTCGGGTTCCCTATGATAGGCCAGCTATTTTAAATAAATAAACCCGTGAAAATACGCTTTTACCCTTTTATTTGCGAAATTTTAAACTATGACTACATGACCCTAACGTCTATTGCGTAATTTAAAATAAGGCAGTAAAAGATAGAGAGAGAAATTAGAAACCTCCAAAGCAAGCTTTCTATTAATTCTTTGAAAATTATGGTGCTTTTTGGCAGCCCTCCGCTCTTTACAATGCCGAAAAACTCTCAAAAACGCTACAGAAACTCTTAGAAACTCCGGAAATGCTTCGGAGGGATTCTAGAAAGAGAATTTAGAGAAGTGTATAGAGAGAATGGAAGAACTATTGGAAATGAGGGGAATGACGCTCCTTTTTATAGGGATTCGCGCCTGTCAAGTCGAGACGGGTCGTCTCGTCTAACAAGGTCGAGACGGCTGTCTCGCCAATTGAGACGGTCGTCTCACCTTGCAGGAATGGCGAGACGGCGGTCTCGCCACCTTCGCAAAGCGAGACGGCGGTCTCGACCCTAAAAGGCGAAAACCCTTATTTTTGTGCCAAAAATCCCTCCTATCCTAGCATGGGATCTAATAGTCTCTCCTAGTGGCTTCTTAGGCTTCATCCATCTTCGAAAAGGAGGTCTTCTGATCTTTATTATGAGGCCGGGCAAGATTTAGGGTCTACAAGTCCCCATAACTTTTGGGTCCTTGGGGTTAGATACAAACAAGTCGGTTAACAAGAGGAACGCAAACGTATTTTCCTTTTGGAACACCAAAATGCTTAATTTTACATCTATTTGAGGTATGACCATGTTTAATACAATAAAAGCATGCATTAGATGTAATTTTAGAATTTGATACATTTCTAACTACAGACGTTTTAGTTCCTTTTTCAACCCATACTCTTATATTTTTAATTTTAGGCTTTTTCAAAGGAACATGATGGTTTTCTCTATTTTGAGCAATAACAACTTTATCTTTATTATTATCACTTATTTCCTTCTCAGCTTTATCAAGCAAATGATTAAGTATATCAATATTCTTATTATCCAAAGATTTCAAAATTTTTACATTTAATTCATCAACATCAAAAATTTTACCTAACCCGATGAGATGGTTTACAATGTGTGTGTGTCGCCGCCGTCCGTTCCGACGTCCAGGGACATCTCGAACGTTTAATGCGAGCGGTCATGAAAAGATGGTTTAGACTCGCGTTTTGTATTTAAAATATGTTCATTGCTTCTGAGGTGCTCAACAACTGAACTATCCTCTAATAGAAGCAAGGTTTTCGAAAAAGGGGTTCTTTTGGAGTCGCCACCAATGTTTTGACCTTAAACATTGGAAAAGGAAAAATTGTTGATTTTAAGAAAAACCGCACTTGACCATTATAACCAGAGTTGGGTAAGGGAGTTAGTTACGTGTGGGGAAGGTATTAGCACCCCACAACGCCCCTTTCGGGTTCCCTATGACGGATTAATTCATTTAAGTAGAGATTACAAGAAATTACACTATTACCCTATTTTATTCGTACAATAAATATGGCTATCTACATGATTTTATTTACATTTCATAAAGCAATAAATAAAGCAGTAAAAGAGAAGAGATTTGAGAAGAACCTCCGTAGCAAGCTTTATATAGCAACTCTCTTACAATAAGGACGCGTTTCGGCAGTCCCTCGCTCTACAATGACTCTCCTCACGACAAAACTCGACACAACTAAAATTTTCTAGAAGAATCGAATGCCGGAATATAATTCCTTAACTGATTGTTACCTATATAAGGCAATCAGAAAGATCATTCGAAAGAGGGAGAGAAGTAGACAAGTGCTCTGAGTTTTCTGGAGTGTCTGAGATCTGGAAAATGAGAAAATGAGCCTCCTATTTATAGTTTTCGCTGCCTGGCACATTTGGGACGGCCGTCTGGGCCGGGACGGCCGTCTGGGTTGGGACGGCCGTCCTACTTGAAATTTTTACACAGAGCCAGCCCCCCTGGGAAGTGGGACGGCTGTCCCACATGTGGGACGCGCGTCTCACTTGTCCCAGGATAGTTGGGACGGTCGTCCCAACTCTGGAACAGTGGTCTCGACCTGTTTTGTCCAGTTTTTGTGTTCTGGGACCCCGGGAAGGTTTCCTTGCTATTTTTGGACATTGTTTGATGTCGATAGATGTCCCTTGAAGCTTTATCTTTATATGGGAAGTCTTTTTGACCCTTATTGAGATGCCGGACGAACTTTTATCTTTGTGTATAGGAGGTCTCTTTGGCCTTTGTCGAGGAATTGGATGAACTCCGTGTGATTGTAGGAGGTCTTCTTGGTGTTTATTGATAAGCTAGGCGATCTTTATCTTCGTGTGACGTTTCCCTAGCTTTTATTGAGAGGCCGGGCAAAATTAGGGGTCTACAGCTGCCCCCCCTTCACCTGCCTAGCTAACTTGTTGGCTTGATATGCCGAAAAATTAGTTGGTAGGGGAAGGAGTTAACCCTTTTGCCCGGTCATCCTTCGGATGCTGCTCCTTACTGATCCTTCAGATGATAAATATTTTGATAGGTACCAACCCCTATCTGGTTTGAGCCTTCTTTTATAAGGCTCTGGTGAGTATTTATCCTCATCAGGTATAAGTGTGTATTTTACTAGACTTTAGTGAGTACCTACCCCCACTAGGTATGAACCTTGTTCTGCAAGGTTATGGTGAGTACTTACCCTCACCTGGTATGAGTTCGCATTTTTCTAAACTCTTGTGGGTACTTACTTCCGAGGTGCTCAACACTGAACTATCCTCTAATAGAAGCAAAGTTTTTGCACCCATTTTTGTAATGCTTCTGGTGAGTATTTTACTCTACCCGATGCATTTTGCTAAGTTTTGATGAGTACCTACCCTCATCTGGTATAAACCTTATTTTATAAGGTTTTGGTGGGTACTGTTAGAAAAGTAGTTTTAAATCAAGAGGGGGGGTGAATTGATTTTTGAAAGTTTTTCGCAATAAACAGATTATCTAATCCGAAAATTAAGTTTACTAATCAATTCACGAATCACAAAGCAATTAAACAATATAAGTGCAGCAACTGAAATTAAAGAGAGAAAGGTTAGGAAAGATTTCACCGGTAATTTTATACTGGTTCACCCAATACCAGGGCTACGTCCAGTCTCCAGCCAAATTCCAGCTGGGTTCCACTAGAATAGATGTTTTACAGACTCAACAATCTTACACCTACTCTAACACCAGAACCAATTTCCAGTTCCTGACTTTAACCTTTCCACCAAGAACCAAATTCCAGTTCTTGGAAACCTCTACAACCAAATTCCAGTTGCAGAGAAACCAGTGCCCAAATTCCAGGCACCACACACAAGAACCAAATTCCAGCTCCTGTGCTCAACCTCTTACCAAGAACCAAATTCCAGTTCTTGATAACCTCCACAACCAACTTCCAGCTGCAGAGAAAACTTGTGCCCAAATTCCAAGCACAAACACAATACAAAGTAATGAAAATGAATTTACAAAGAAGAAACAAGAAAGCTCAAACCGGATTACGCTAATCCACAATAAGTTTCTTCTTCAAGGATGCAATATGCCTCAAGAAAGCTTTCAAAAATAACTTCACAAAATAGTTGTAATTCTTTCTTGGAAAAAGTGCTCTAGTTGCTTGATTGATTGCTTTGTTTCTGTAAAAACTGATATTCAATCTGTTGTTTCAAAGTTTCAAGCAAAACTGTTTTTAAAGAGAATTTTCAAATCTGCTGCATTAATTAATCTGTTGAAAGTTTGTTTTAATCTGTTGAAATAGCCGTTATAATCTGTTAAAAGTCCTTTCAACCCATTAATGTGTTCTTGCTTCTTTAACAAAATCGTTTTAGCTGATACGACCACTTTTATATCAATTAAAACATTTTACAAACTTTTTCTAAGTGTAAAACAATCGATTGAATCGCGTATTAATCGATTGATTTGTATAAAAACCTTCTTATAAAACTTTCCAAGTTATTTTAGCTGAAATAAAGTCGTTTCAATCGATTGAAAAACTGCACATATATTTTCAAGTCATTTTAATCGATTGAAAGTTCGTTTTAATCGATTGAAAAGATTTTCTAAGTTATTTTAATCGATTGAAATACGTTTTAATCGATTGAAATAAGTCTGATCGGTCATAATTCAATTCTGATCGATCATAACCACTCTGATCGGTCATAACTGTATTCTGATCGATCATTTTGACCCTTTAAATGATTTTAATCGATTGAAACGTGTTTTAATCGATTGAAACAAGTTCTGATTGCTTATATATCAAATCTAATCGGTCATAATGATTTCTAAAGGGTTTTAATCGATTAAAAGAAGTTTGTATCGATTAAAATACTGTAAAAACAATTCTTTAAGCATTCTTAGTGATTTTAATCGTTTCTTAAAAAACTATATCAGTTAAAACCATTGTTAAGAAGGTTCTTTGTCAAAATGCTTTTGTTTGATTTGTTTAAAACTATTTTTGAGGCATTTTGCAAATTGAGTGAAGAAGCTTTATGCGGTGGAAAAGGTAAAGTGGTTTTACCTAAGCTTTCTGTTTAGACACACTAAGTCTTCAGCTCCTTTGTTCTGAGTGACTTGTTTGACTGCTGTAGAGTTGACCCTTGACTTTATCTTTGACTTCATCAAATCAATGAGATCTTTGCTAGGATCACTTTCAGTCTCCCCCTATTTGATGAATGTCGCCGCCGTCCCTTCCGACGTCCGCGGGACGTCTCGAAACGTTTATGCGAGCGGTCGCGAAAAGATGGTTTAGACTCGCGTATTTGTTTTAAAAGGTTTTCGAAAAGGGGTTCTTATGGAGTCGCCACCAATGTTTTGACCATAAACATTAGAAAAGGATAAAAAGGCATTGATTTTAATGAAAAACCAAACTTGGCCATTATAACCAGAGTTGGGTAAGGGAGTTAGTTACGTGTGGGGAAGGTGTTAGCACCCCACAACGCCCCTTTCGGGTTCCCTATGACAGATTAATTCATTTAAGTAAAGACTACGAGAAATTACGCGATTACCCTATTTTATTACATAATATTAAATGGCTATCTACATGATTTTATTCTATGTTGCATGCATAAAATGATGAATAAAGCTAAATAAAGCAATAAAAGAGATATTAAAATAGCTATCTACATGATTTTATTCTACATGGCATAAACAGTAAATAAAGCTAAATAAAACAATAAATAAAGCAATAAAAGAGAAGAGAATTGAAAAGAACCTCCGTAGCAAGCTTTATATTGAGAATCTCCAACTGTGAGGATGCGTTTTGGCAACCCCTCTCTCTATACAGACTCTCCTCACCAATACAAGATTGACTCCACTAAAAATTTAAAGAAGAATCAAATGCCGGAATATAATTCCTTAACCGATTGTTACCTATTTAAGGCAATCGGAAAGATCATTCGAGAAAGGGGGAGAAATAGACAAGTGCTCTGAGTTTTAGAAAGTGTTTCAGAGCTCTCTGGGATGTCTGTGGTGTGAAAAAGTGGCAAATGAGCCTCCTATTTATAGTTTTTCGCAGCTGGCGCACTTTGGGACGGCCGTCTGGGTGGGACGGCCGTCTCGACTGGGATGGCCGTCCCAAATGGCAAATTTACACAGGCTGGGACCCCCTGGGAATCCGGGACGGCCGTCTGGACTGGGATGGCCGTCCCAAATGCCACTTTTGCACTGACTGGGACCACCTGGGGATCCGGGACTGGCAGTCCCATTTGGGACGGCCGTCCCAAATGGCCAGGAAAGGTTGGGACGGACGTCTCGACTTTGGGACGGCCGTCTCGACCTGTTTTGGCCAGCTTTCGTGTTCTGGGACCCCCGGGAAGCTTTCCTTTGTGTATTTGGACGTCGTTTGATGCCGATAAACGTCCGTTGAAGCTTTATCTTCATATAGGAAGTCTTCTTGGCCTTCATTAAGATGCCGGGCGAGCTTTGTCTTTGTATAAGAAGTCTCCTTTGTCTTTTATCGTGCAGACGCGCAATCTCTATGTTTGTTGCGGGAGGTTTCCTCGGTTTTGGGAAGCCGGATGAACTCCATCTTCGGGCGAAGTTCCTCTAACTTTTATTTTGAGAGGCCGGGCAAAATTAGGGGTCTACAGCTGCCCCCCCTTCACCTGCCTAGCTAATTGGTCGGCTGGATATGTCGACAAAATTAGTTGGTAGGGGAAGGAGTTAACCCTTTTGCCCGGTCATCCTTCGGATGCTGCTCTTTGCTGATCCTTCAGTCGATATGTGTTGTTGTCTTCAGGATGCTTCCTTGCTAGGGAGGCTGATCCTTCAGTCGATATGTGTGAAGCTTCAGGATGCTCCTTTGATACGGTAGCTGACCCTTTGGCTAGTGAATGAAGATTTTTCCCTTAGGGTGCTCCTTTGATGCGGTAGCTGACCCCTCGGATAATGAATGTGAACCTCAGGATGCTCCTTCGATGCAGTAGCTGATCCTGTGGTTGATGAGTATGAATTTTGTAGTTTTGGGATGCTCCTTCGATGTGGTGGCCGATCCTTCGGTGTACAGGATGCTCCTTCGGTGAGGTAACCGATCCTTCGGTGTGCAGGATGCTCCTTTGGTGAGGTAGCCGATCCTTCGGTGTGCAGGATGCTCCTTTGGAGAGGTAGCCGATCCTTCGGTGTGCAGGATGCTCCTTTGGTGAGGTAGCCGATCCTTCGGTGTGCAGGATGCTCCTTTGGTGAGGTAGCCGATCCTTCGGTGTGCAGGATGCTCCTTTGGTGAGGTAGCCGATCCTTCGGTGTGCAGGATGCTCCTTTGGTGAGGTAGCCGATCCTTCGGTGTGCAGGATGCTCCTTTGGAGAGGTAGCCGATCCTTCGTTTTGCAGGATGCTCCTTTGGAGAGGTAGCCGATCCTTCGGATGATGAATAGTTTTGATAGGTACCAACCCCTATCTGGTTTGATGAGAATGAACCCTCATCTGATTCGAACCTTCTTTTGTAAGGCTCTTGTGAGTACAAACCCCCACCCGGTTTGAGTCTGTATTTGCTAGATTTTTGTGGGTACTTTCCCCCACTATGTTTGAGTTCGCGTTTGCTAAACTCTCTGACGAGCCTCGTTTTGCAAGGCTCTTAGGATTCTCTTTTTGGCGGTCAATCTTTTGATGAGTACAAACCCTCACCCGGTTTTTGGATATGTGTTGGCGGCTTATTGTCTCTGATCATGCGCCTCTGGGGAGTAATTGATTTTTCTTTTTGACTTTTCTGTTTTAGTCATCTGGTTTTACCAGGGATTGCTGTATTTTGGCTTTTCTTGTTAACCATCCAGTATTGGCCGGGGATTCTGTCGATTGCCTCTTTTTAGGCGGGAATCCTTTGGGGATTTTGAATTCTCTTATTGATTGTGCCTCTTGATTAGGCGAAGATCCACTTGGGGATTTTGTTGTGCCTCTTGATTAGGCGGGAATCCACTGGGGATTTGTTGATTTTTGATTGTGCCTCTTGATTAGGCGGGTGCTTCGATAGTGGTGAAGGCTTTTTACTTGTTGTTCGCCTCTGAATAGGCTGATGTTCTACTTGAGGATATTTGTTCTTGATAATACCTCTGAGTAGGTAGATGTTTCTTGAAAGCTTTGCTTGTATTACCTCTTATAGGTTGATTTCCCGTTTCTTGGGGATATCGGCTCTTTGCTTGTTTCTGAGTGAGCATAGGCATTCTTGGGAGTGAAGGTTTTGTACTTCGCTGGGGATATTCATATTGGGTGCTTAACTCCTTGTGGATTTGTAATTTGTAATTTTTCCTTTGCGGTTAGGCTTACTGGGGAGAAAATTTTCTTTTTGGTGATCCACCGGGGGGTTGATTTGCCTTCCTGTGGATGGGATTTTCTCATTTTCTTCTTTTATAGATTTTTCTTGATGTGCTTTTTTTTTTTTTTGATGGACTCCTTGAGGCGGCGACTCTCTAATGAGTGTGCTTGATGACTCACACGGTGATGTCTTCGAGTCGTGAGGTAATCTTTTTGTCTTGCCTCTAGAGTAGACAAGGATCCTCTTGGGGATAATTGAGCCTTTCCGTTGGCTCTTTTCCGTTTTTGATGTACCTTCTTTTATTGTTGTAGATGGTTGGAGCTAGTCTCCTTGAAGCTCCTTATTCTGCTGAAATGATTTTTGGTTTCGTCTTTTGCGATTTTGATTTTCATATGGAGACTAGATTCTGGTGCCTCCTGTTTTCAATCACAAGTATGGAGACTAGCCTCCTTATATGCATGTTTAATATTCTTGTTTGAAGAAAATTATTTTTTCTTGATTTTGACAAAGTCGTATTATGCAACTACTTTGTGTGTGGATGTCCTAAATGCAATCTAATGTTTATTTATTTTTGATGCATTTAGAAAGTAACTGGCCTTCTCCTGTTGGCTTCTCATGAATATGCCGATGAGCTCCTTTCTTATGACCTTAATGATGAGCTCATCTTTTACTCATCTTTTGGTTTTAGCCCTATCTTTTGCCTAGACCGCCCTTTACGGGTTTTCGATCTAGCGGGCTGCCTTAATTTTTGCCTAGAATATCTTAGGGGGCTTTTGCCTTATCTTTTGCCTAGATCGTTCTTTTTTGGGGTTTCTGATCTAGCAGGCTACCCTGGTTTTTACCTAAGAATATCCTAGCAGGCGTTTATTCTCTTATTATTTTTATATGCTTCCCTTTTTTAGATGCATGTTTGAAAAAGTCTTTGCGCATATTTATGATTTATCAATAAAGAGGCATTTCCATAATATTTGGTCAAGAGAAAGGAAATGAAAGGGAATTTTATTGATAAATGAGCAAAAGTTTATTTCTTTTACAGAAGGATTTCAAAAGGTATTTAGAAGAATGGGTGGTCAGGGTTGGCTGTACTGTTTAGGCTTATACAGTCATGTCTATGATATCTGCCCCCTGGTTCTCCTAATTGCTTCAGTTGAGATGCCTGAGCTCAGAGTGAAGACCATGCAGACTGCTTGCTTCTGGAAGAATGTTACTTTAGCCGCCTTTTCGGTTTTCGACTAAAGTAACCATTGCTCTTACTTAGTTTTTTTTTTATTTACTTTTTTTTTACCTCTTATTTTTGCCTAGGACGTATCCTAGCGAGGAATATGGACCCTATCTTTTGCCCAGGAATGTCCTTTGCGGATTTTCATTCCTGACGGGTCTTGAGCAATGTCTTCAAGCATAATACTTCTTCATCGTACCGGAGTTGATTAGGTGTCAAAGTTCTTTTCCATCCATACTGACGAGGATAAGAGCCCCTTCCGAGAAAGCTCATTTGACCACAAGGGGTCCTTCATAGTTCACTGCCCATTTTCCAATTTTATTATTCTGGACTGGAAGCAACTTATTTACCATTAAATCCTTCTTATGGTAAATATGAGGGTTGACCTTTTTTGTAAGCCTTTTTTCTTTTCCTTTGATAGGCTTGTCCATGACATATCATATTCAGCTGTTCTTCTTCAATAAGGTTTAGCTGGTCATATCGGCTTTGAACCCATTCAGCTTCTGTTAAGTTTAATTCCATCATCATGTGCTTTTGTCAACATGATTAGCTGTACCGATTTGCCGTCTCGGATTTTTGCTATAACCGAAGAGTAATCATTTTGAATGTAGAGCAATTGTCATGTCAATGCCCCTCTTCCTTTCCTTAGGGATCAATCCTCCTATTGATCACTATATTTCCACATTTCTCAGTCAATTACTTGAATGCTTTGTAATGAAATGGTCAAGAGAAGAGAAAGAAAAGGATTTATAACAAAGGCTTGTGTTTTAGAGGGATATTTTTGTAATAAAGGTTTTTGTAAGAATGGCTAGCCAAGGTTGGTCAGTGTTTAAGCTAGTTCAAACAAACGTTTTGTTTTAATGAGGTAGCGTCTTTAGCTGATTACTTTATGACTGATTAACATTCCTAGTCTGCTTAGGATTTTGCCCTTTTATCTTTTTGTCTTGGCCTTTGACCTTGACGGGCTTTTAATAATAATTTCTTTTCTCAAACATTGTTGAAACACGATTTTCTTATTCGTGTCTCTAGCTAATCAATCGTGTTAACTTTGGTTTCATTTTGTCTATGGCGTTTTGATTTTTTTGACGCATTTTGGAACAAAACGTTTGTCTAAACAGGGTTATTTAATGGGGTATAGACATGTTTAGCAGGAAAAGAAGCAAATAGTAAGAATAGCATTCTTTTATAATTTCAGGGAAATGCGTGCCCTAACGATGGTCGGGGGTCGGGCAAACCCGAGGAGTGATCTCTAATAGTCATTGGGTTTACATCCCTTAGAATCAGAAGAAGGACATCTAATGACTAATGCTACCCTTGATGCTAATATCCCTCTTTTTTTGGAAGATCGTCTTTTTTAAGGTACGGAGGGGAGACTTCCCTTTTCATCGTACAACTTGTCCTTTTGTAGGGTTGTTCTTTAAAGGATTATCATTAAGATCTGGTGGCTCTCTTATTCCTTGAACATCCTTTCCAAGCCCTCGTCCTGGGCTATATCCATTGAGCTTATTTTTTTTTCAACAGTCTTTGCATGTCCGGGGAAATGGTCCCCTCCTCACTGTCTGACTTAATCCATTCGCCTTCGGCTTTTAGATCCCGTAGAGAGTTTTCAATCACAGACATGACTGTTTATATGGTATATATTTGGGTGTAGATGTTATTCAATTATTTTGGAATGAGAGAGAAAAGAAAGAGAAGCATATGAATATTATGAAAATGCCTCATTGTATTGATGAAAAGAGAAATATATATAAAGCCCACTTTAATCAGAAATCTCGTGATCAAGGGCGAGGATCACGAGAGATACATCGGAAGCTTGAATTATTTCTTTATGTTTATTGCAAAAAATGGTAAAAATGATGAGCCCTAATCTGCTGGTCTCCCTTATCCCGTCTTTTACTCGGGCTTCGATAAGGGTTGGTCGTCCACCTTTGGAGTAGATGCGTCAAAGGTAATCCATCCCGCATTCAACAATTCTTGAACCCTATATTTTAAGTTGATGCAATCTTCCACAGAATGCCCAGGAGCGCCTGAGTGGTAATCACATTTTTCGTTGAGCTTGTACCAACCGGGGTAAGGTGGATCTTTCTTCTTTGGAGGGATACGTGTTAGGAGCTTGGCCTCTAACAGTTTTGGCAACAGACTCCCATAAGAGGTTGGAATGGGGGTAAATTTCTTCTCTTGTCTGCGTGATTGCCCAGCTGGTGGCGAAGAGGGAGAAGGAGTAGCAAGGTTGATGGCATTTACGCTTCCTTCCTTCTTCTGGCCAAAACCTTTTTTAACGTCAGGAGTAGAGGAATTAGAGGAAGTATGTTGTGCAATTCTTCCGCTTTTTAGACCTTGCTCTACTCTTTCTCCTATAATGACCACATCCGCAAAGAGTGTTGATGTGTTCCCTATCATTTTTTCATAATAGGGACCAGTCAGAGAATTGATGAACATGGACGTAGTTTCCTTGTCGGACAGAGGAGGTTCCACTTGTGCTGCCAATTCCCTCCATCTTTGAGCATATGCTTTAAAAGATTCGTCGTTTTTCTTGCTTAGTAGTTGTAGATCTGCTCTTTCAGGGGTCAGATCGATATTGTATTTATAACGACGAAGAAACGCATCTGCCATATGTCTCCAGGTTTGGATTTGCCCTCCTTCCAGTTGCATATACCAGTTTAAAGCTGATTCAGCCAGGCTCTCCTGAAAGCAGTGGATCAGGAGTTTTTCATTATCAGCATGTGCAGCCATCTTACGACAGTACATTGTAAGATGGCTTCTTGGGCAGGTCGTTCCCATGTATTTTGGGAAGTCCGGAGTTTTGAACTTGTTAGGGAATTGGATATCTTTGACGAGACACATGTCAGCTGCTTCTTTTATATCGAAGTTATGACCTTCCATGGCTCTCAGCCTCTCTTCAAGAGCAGTGATTTGTTGTTTTGATATTTCAGGAGCATGAATATGTACTGTTCTTGTGTCAGATTGATCGTGCTCATTTTGAGGTTCCTCTTCTTCTTCCTGGTGAGAGGCTTGTCCATTCTGAGGACCCTCTCGATGAAGATTCTGTTGATGCATCATTTCTAACATTTGAGCCATTTGTTCTTTCAGTGTAGTAATCTCAGCGGTGAGCTTTCGGTTTTGCTCTTCTAGTTGTTCCATCTTCTTAGCTTTTTGAGCACGAGTGAGGACGGGCGGAAGACCAGCCACCTTCTAAATGATTTTAATGATTCTTATTATGACTTTTTATTTTAAATGATTAGCGTGGAATAAATATGCCCTAGGATGAATGTGTTTATGTATGAGAGGTTTTATTATGATGATGTTTATGCATACTTTTCTTAATGCATTGGTTTTCTCTCTTGGTTTTACCACTTATTGAATGATATGGTATGAATGATACGACTTTGCCAAAAATCTTTTGTAAAAATGTATTTTTATGACCTTAATGTTTTTATATTTTTAGGGTTTTTTCATTATTTTATGATTTTTAGGGTTTTTCACTTTTTTTTGTTTGTTGTATGATTACCCTATACTAATGCATCAATACAAATGCAACAAACGTATGCACACACAATTCATACATCCACGAGCAGAGCCACGCTTATTTAATCACGAGGTAGGATTTTCCTGCAGAAACGTGCTTGGTTTAGGTGGTTCTAACTGTTCTCACCAGGCCAAAGGTCCCCAAGGTGCCCCCATTATAGGGACCTCTCAATCTCTCAATCCTCGGGTCATGCACGGAACTCCGTGGCGACACCCTTAGACCAAAAGAAGAGAGTTATCACCTTGAGTTGGTGGTTTTCCGACAACGGCAGTAGCCCCGTGTGCCAACTAACCGATCGTATCTGCCACCCACTCCCTATAGATATTCACTCTTGCCCCCGGGTATAGAGGGACTGTTGTGTGCAAGGGTTTTTGTGTGCAATTTATATTTCAAACAATTGCAGAAATAATTATACAGCAGTTATTAAAAGCCATACAATAAAAACATACAGAAGGGTAAAGGCATAATTTCAAATCTTTGCTTAGTTTGAATTTATCCGTCACTAAATGGGATCAACTCTCTAGCTTCCCCAGTGGAGTCGCCATTTGTCGCCGCCGTCCCTTCCGACGTCCGGGGGACGTCTCGAAACGTTTATGCGAGCGGTCGCGAAAAGATGGTTTAGACTCGCGTATTTGTTTTAAAAGGTTTTCGAAAAGGGGTTCTTATGGAGTCGCCACCAATGTTTTGACCATAAACATTAGAAAAGGATAAAAAGGCATTGATTTTAATGAAAAACCAAACTTGGCCATTATAACCAGAGTTGGGTAAGGGAGTTAGTTACGTGTGGGGAAGGTGTTAGCACCCCACAACGCCCCTTTCGGGTTCCCTATGACAGATTAATTCATTTAAGTAAAGACTACGAGAAATTACGCGATTACCCTATTTTATTACATAATATTAAATGGCTATCTACATGATTTTATTCTATGTTGCATGCATAAAATGATGAATAAAGATAAATAAAGCAATAAAAGAGATATTAAAATAGCTATCTACATGATTTTATTCTACATGGCATAAACAGTAAATAAAGCTAAATAAAACAATAAATAAAGCAATAAAAGAGAAGAGAATTGAAAAGAACCTCCGTAGCAAGCTTTATATTGAGAATCTCCAACTGTGAGGATGCGTTTTGGCAACCCCTCTCTCTATACAGACTCTCCTCACCAATACAAGATTGACTCCACTAAAAATTTAAAGAAGAATCAAATGCCGGAATATAATTCCTTAACCGATTGTTACCTATTTAAGGCAATCGGAAAGATCATTCGAGAAAGGGGGAGAAATAGAAAAGTGCTCTGAGTTTTAGAAAGTGTTTCAGAGCTCTCTGGGATGTCTGTGGTGTGAAAAAGTGGCAAATGAGCCTCCTATTTATAGTTTTTCGCAGCTGGCGCACTTTGGGACGGCCGTCTGGGTGGGACGGCCGTCTGGACTGGGATGGCCGTCCCAAATGGCAAATTTACACAGGCTGGGACCCCCTGGGAACCCCGGACGGCCGTCTGGACTGGGATGGCCGTCCCAAATGCCACTTTTGCACTGACTGGGACCACCTGGGGATCCGGGACTGGCAGTCCCATTTGGGACGGCCGTCCCAAATGGCCAGGAAAGGTTGGGACGGACGTCTCGACTTTGGGACGGCCGTCTCGACCTGTTTTGGCCAGCTTTCGTGTTCTGGGACCCCCGGGAAGCTTTCCTTTGTGTATTTGGACGTCGTTTGATGCCGATAAACGTCCGTTGAAGCTTTATCTTCATATAGGAAGTCTTCTTGGCCTTCATTAAGATGCCGGGCGAGCTTTGTCTTTGTATAAGAAGTCTCCTTTGTCTTTTATCGTGCAGACGCGCAATCTCTATGTTTGTTGCGGGAGGTTTCCTCGGTTTTGGGAAGCCGGATGAACTCCATCTTCGGGCGAAGTTCCTCTAACTTTTATTTTGAGAGGCCGGGCAAAATTAGGGGTCTACAATGAAGACAAACACCATTTTGAAAAAACAATCTCTGCAAAATAAGTCACTTGATAATGCAGTTAAGTGAGAAATATAAGAATGTAATAAAGTTTTATTTCTCCCCCTAAAACTTATTTCTCCCCCTAAACTGTTGCTCTTAAATTTATCTTAAAGTGATGCAACTATTTCTCCCCCTTTTGACTTCATCAAAAATAGGGAATAGAAGAGAGAAGAATAAAATGTAAGGTTTCGAAAATATGCTCAAGTTTTTGAAAAATACAAAGTGAATCAATATTTCACTCATGAAAAGAATCAATTAAAGTTGATTCAAACTTATCTCCATTAACACGTTTGTAATGAATACAATTAACACGTGTAAAGATAAGGGAATCACGCTTTAGTAGCATGTTTACAGAAACAACCATTAACTAAAGCCTTTAATCTTTCTTCCCAGAATAAAAATCGATTAAAAACAGAGCATAATCGGTTAAAATGTTCTTGGTAAATGATTTTAATCGATTGAAAGAAAAGTTTAATCGATTAAAACATTTAAGATTTTGAAAACATGAAACTTTAGTAAAAATAATCGATTATTTCGATTTTGAATCGATTAAAACATGTTGTATAAGTTCATTTAATCGATTAACAAGATGTTGTATTGATTAAAACAATCAGTTTTGAAAATGAAGTAATGTTTAATGCATATTTTGTAAAATTGATCATCTAGAAGGATGTTTAACAATACTAACAACTACATTGATTAAATCTTAACTAATAGATCCATCAAAATCAGAATAAAATCTTATTTAGCTAAAGCTCTCAGGGATCTATTTAAATTCTATCTAGATTTTCCTGTTTCAACTTTCAACCTACATTATATAAATCAAGGCTAAAATTTTGTTTTTGTTTAATAACCAGTGATACTACAGATCATAAATTGAAATTAGCATCAAAAGAGATAAGATATAAAGGAAAGGTAAGAAGGGACCCTGTTTATCCACCAATATTTAATTATCCCAATTTCCTTGGTTTAGTTGCAAATCCTCCAGTTTGGTGTAAACGAATTTGTTCTTATTTCCCTGATTATTTGTGTCAGATGCCAAAATACGTGACTCAGTCATTTGATCCTCAACCACTTTTCGTTGGAACGGATTTTGCTCTATCAACCATTTATTCAACAACGGTGACTTTCCTGTATCGACAATGACACACGTAAACTTTTCCCGAAAAGAAATCTTTTAGCATTTTATCGTTACTATTGATCGCATTATGATCCATGGTTGACACTACAATGGAATTTCTACTACACATCAGAGGCAGAACCATGTACTGACAGACGTACATTCGCTATCAGATCCCACACAGAGTGCACGATACCATAAATTGCATGAATCACAGATTAATGATGTACTGAGATAGGAATTTCCTTTCAAAATAGCCAACCCATTTTGAACCCTGCAGTTATCATCATCCAAGCAAATAACTGTATTTTTATTAATGTAGTATGATGGGTGTTATTCTCACTTATAGTGAACCAGTCATCATTATCTTTTGAGGAATGAGTCATTTTTAACTTTGTTGTTTCCAGTGGTATCATATGCACAAGTGATTAACAAAAAAACTTATTCTGGTAGAGTGGGCAATGATTAGTAATGAGGACAGGTGATGACAATCAATCCAGAATTCTAAAACAATATAAAATTTATCCCTGTACTGACCATAAAACATACATTCCCTATACCACGTTATTCAATTTTTGAATTGCTGTCCCAGATTGGTCCCCTTGCAGTGTCACCTCGTGACATTGATGATTAAAGCAAATATTTAAAGTTGCACAGTTCCAATGAATATCACCAAGAGTTTTGAACCAATGCATGCTCAAAATTATTTCAAATATATTGCAATGTAATATCAAGAAATTTAATGAAAACATGTGTTTATTGGATTTCCTAGTAATCAATAACTTATTACCAGAAACAATTATTACTAAAAAATCTTTGATAAACTATGTTTTCAGTCCTAACAGTTTGACCTTTTGTAACTAGTGTCTATAAGAAAAGTTACAGTCCATTCTTTGATAATTTCTTTGATTTTCAGTGTATTACCATGCAGCATTCCATGTAAAGTATTAGGAGAAATGTAGACGTCTACAGCTTGAATCATGGCTATGTTAAAATAACTTTTACATCTATGGATAACTTTCCCACATGTAAAGTTTGCAGTAATTCAATCGGTAATAACTTTCCCACATTTATTCCACTAGTCTTAGTTTCTAATTCAAGGATTTGTTCAGCATGTGCCATTTAAAGGAAATTGGGTGTTCCATAACAGATAACTTGAATCAGACATGTCCGAGACTCATTTATGATTATCTGATCGCTACAGAGGCACAATTTACAGGACAGTGGGTGAAAGTATTATGCAGATTTTGTTTATCAAAGAAACTGGGTTTTTGATTCGAATTGGCCTATCAAACTTTAATTAGATGTTATAAATCTTGTTTTCTGAACCTAATTAATCGATTGATCAACTAATTATCTATTAATTTCATTTTTCCTATTAGGTTTGAAAACGAGTTCATAGTGAATTAATCGATTGGTTTATAAAAAAATCGATTAGTTTGGTATAGAATGTGATCAATAAAATGACACCAGAATTTAAACCGATTAAAACGTAAATAAATCGATTAATTTTGATACCTAAGTGTTTTTAGTTGATATACAGTTATTATAATCGATTAAAACATTTAAACCAAAATCCTGAGATCAGTTCAATCGATTATTTCGACATTTTAATCGATTAAAATGGTACTGGACAGATGTTACGTAAGTTATTTTAATCGATTAATATTGTTATATATCAATTAAAACAATTAGTTTAAATACACGTAACCTGATTTCGCAGCTTCGATCTTCAAGGGATTCCCGAGTTGTTCCCGCAAAACAAATTAAGAATTGTTCCGGTACCCTTTATAATTACTCGGGTCCTGATCAGGTTATTTGAAAGGAATTAATCTTTGGAACCCATTTCATTCTTCCTTTGGGTACTGCATATTTCTTAATTCTGCAAGTATTTAACAGAGTGACCCTTTTTCATACAAGTAAAAACATTTAATAAATGGAGATGAAACTGCTTTTACTATATGCAAAGTAATTTTTGAATGCTCTTGTTTTCTTTCCAATAGATGGTGTATAACCTATGCCACCACGTTCAATAACTAATTTTTGGGAATTAAGTATCTTATCAAGATTATTTTTTCCTTGTGCCAATTTAGATGAGGTTTTTACTAGATATGATACTTGTTTACGTAACTCGGGACAGCTTTTGCAATCTTTAATATTACACATGCAATCAAGTATCATTCTCTAATTCTAACTTAGTTTCTTCATCGGTTATTTTCTTTTCAAGAAGAATGATCTTGTTTTCTAAAAGCCTATTCATGCTTTTCAATTTTCTATTTTCAGTTTCTAATTTCTTTGCTCATCGCATGTATTTCAAGAAAAGCATCTTGTAATGAGCTATAGTTCATAGATTCGGAACTTACACTCGGTATTTGGTGATTCCGAGTTGACCATCAAGCATATTTCTGGTGCTTCTTCATAGGTCTTTTCAAGAATCTTCCACATTTGTGCAATTGTTTGACAATGTGCAATCTCGAAAAGATCATTTTTGTTAAGGGCGGATAAGATGATGTTCTTGGCAATACAATCATCTTGGATTCTCGTTAGCAATATCAATTTCCTGTTCAATAACATTCCAAGCATTTATACTAACAGATTCAATGAAGATTTTCATCCTTATTTTCCAATATAGGTAATCTGTTCCACTTAACAGTGGAGGTCTATCAATGCACGCTCCTCGAGAAAATGCCATGGATCGAAGTAACTTGATTAACTTTCAAGCACCTCGCTCCGATGCCAATTGTTAGAAAAGTAGTTTTAAATCAAGAGGGGGGTGAATTGATTTTTGAAAGTTTTTCGCAATAAACAGATTATCTAATCCGAAAATTAAGTTTACTAATCAATTCACGAATCACAAAGCAATTAAACAATATAAGCGCAGCAACTGAAATTAAAGAGAGAAAGGTTAGGAAAGATTTCACCGGTAATTTTATACTGGTTCACCTAATACCGGGGCTACGTCCAGTCTCCGACCAAATTCCGGTTGGGTTCCACTAGAATAGATGTTTTACAGACTCAACAATCTTACACCTACTCTAACACCGGAACCAATTTCCAGCTTCCGACTTTAACCTTTCCACCAAGAACCAAATTCCAGTTCTTGGAAACCTCTACAACCAAATTCCAGATTGCGAGAGAAACCAAGTGCCCAAATTCCAGGCACCACACACAAGAACCAAATTCTAGCTCCTGTGCTCAACCTCTTACCAAGAACCAAATTCCAGTTCTTGATAACCTCCACAACCAACTTCCAGCTAGCAGAGAAAACTTGTGCCCAAATTCCAGGCACAAACACAATACAAAGTAATGAAAATGAATTTACAAAGAAGAAACAAGAAAGCTCAAACCGGATTACGCTAATCCACAGTAAGTTTCTTCTTCAAGGATGCAATATGCCTCAAGAAAGATTTCAAAAATAACTTCACAAAATAGTTGTAATTCTTTCTTGGAAAAAGTGCTCTAGTTGCTTGATTGATTGCTTTGTTTCGTAAAACCGATATTCAATCTGTTGTTTCAAAGTTTCAAGCAAAACTGTTTTTAAAGAGAATTTTCAAATCAGCTGCATTAATTAATCTGTTGAAAGTTTGTTTTAATCTGTTGAAATAGCCGTTATAATCTGTTAAAAGTCCTTTCAACCCATTAATGCGTTCTTGCTTCTTTAACGTAATCGGTTTAGCTGATACGACCACTTTTATATCAATTAAAACATTTTACAAACTTTTTCTAAGTGTAAAACAATCGATTGAATCGCGTATTAATCGATTGATTTGTTTAAAAATCTTCTTATAAAACTTTCCAAGTTATTTTAGCTGATATAAAGTCGTTTCAATCGATTGAAAAACTGCACATATATTTTCAAGTCATTTTAATCGATTGAAAGTTCGTTTTAATCGATTGAAAAGATTTTCTAAGTTATTTTAATCGATTGAAATACGTTTTAATCGATTGAAATAAGTCTGATCGGTCATAATTCAATTCTGATCGATCATAACCACTCTGATCGGTCATAATCTGTATTCTGATCGATCATTTTGACCCTTTAAATGATTTTAATCGATTGAAACGTGTTTTAATCGATTGAAACAAGTTCTGATTGCTTATATATCAAATCTAATCGGTCATAATGATTTCTAAAGGGTTTTAATCGATTAAAAGAAGTTTGTATCGATTAAAATACTATAAAAACAATTCTTTACGCATTCTTAGTGATTTTAATCGTTTCTTAAAAAACTATATCAGTTAAAACCATTGTTAAGAAGGTTCTTTGTCAAAATGCTTTTGTTTGATTTGTTTAAAACTATTTTTGAGGCATTTTGCAAATTGAGTGAAGAAGCTTTATGCAGTGGAAAAGGTAAAGTGGTTTTACCTAAGCTTTCTGTTTAGACACACTAAGTCTTCAGCTCCTTTGTTCTGAGTGACTTGTTTGACTGCTGCAGAGTTGACCCTTGACTTTATCTTTGACTTCATCAAATCAATGAGATCTTTGCTAGGATCACTTTCAGGTACCTCCCCCCACTTGGTACGAATCTGTATTTTGACAGATTCTGATGGGTACCTACCCCCACCTGGTCTGAATCTGTATTATGACAGATTCTGATGGGTACCTACCCCCACCTGGTCCGAATCTGTATTTTGACAGATTCTGATGGGTTCCTACCCCCACCTGGTCCGAACCTCGTTTTGCAAGGCTCTGATGGGTACCTACCCCCATCTGGTCCGAACCCCATTTTGCAAGGCTCTGATGGGTACCTACCCCCACCTGGTCCGAATCTGTATTTTGACAGATTCTGATGGGTACCTACCCCCACCTGGTCTGAATCTGTATTTTTGACAGATTCTAATGGGTACCTACCCCCACCTGGTCCGAATCTGTATTTTTGACAGATTCTGATGGGTACCTGCCCCCACCTGGTCCGAACCTCGTTTTGCAAGGCTCTGATGGGTACCTACCCCCACCTGGTCCGAACCCCGTTTTGCAAGGCTCTGATGGGTACCTATCCCCACCTGGTCCAAACCCCGTTTTGAAAGGCTCTGATGGGTACCTACCCCCACCTGGTCCGAACCCCGTTTTGCAAGGCTCTGATGGGTACCTACCCCCACCTGGTCCGAACCCCGTTTTGCAAGGCTTTGATGGGTACCTACCCCCACCTGGTCCGAACCCCGTTTTGCAAGGCTCTGATGGGTACCTACCGCCATCTGGTCCGAACCCCGTTTTGCAAGGCTCTGATGGGTACCTACCCCCACCTGGTCCAAACCCCGTTTTGCAAGGCTCTGATGGGTACCTACCCCCACCTTGTCCGAACCCCGTTCTGCAAGGTTCTGAATAAGCCCCGTTCTGCAAGGCTTTTAGGATGACTTTTTGATAGTCAATCCTGTGGTCATCTGGTTTTTGGAGATGTGTTGGCGACTTATTGTTTCTGTTCACGCGCCCATTCCGTGGGGAATATTTGATTTGACTTTTTGACTTTTCTGTTAGTCATCCGGTTTTACCGGGGATTCTTTGTTTTTGGCTTTTTCGTTTAGCCATCCGGTCTTTGCCGGGGATTTCTGATTTTTGGCTTTTCTGTTTAGCCATCCGGCTTTGCCGGGGATTCTTTGTTTTTGGCTTTTTCGTTTAGCCATCCGGCTTTTGCCGGGGATTTCTTATTTTTTTGGCTTTTCCTTTTTAGCCATCCGGCTTTGCCGGGGATTTCTTGTTTTTGGCTTTTCTTGTTTAGCCATCCGGCTTTGCCGGGGATTCTTTGTTTTTGGCTTTTCTTTTTAGCCATCCGGTCTTTGCCGGGGATTTTTGTGTTTTGGCTTTTCTTTTTAGCCATCCGGTGTTTGCCGGGGATTTATTGTTTTTGGCTTTTCTTGTTTAGCCATCCGGCTTTGCCGAGGATTCTTTGTTTTTGGCTTTTCTTTTTAGCCATCCGGTCTTTGCCGGGGATTTTTGTGTTTTGGCTTTTCTTTTTAGCCATCCGGTCTTTACCGGGGATTTCTTTGTTGGTTGCCTCTTATTTAGGCGGGAATCCATTGGAGATTTTTGGTTTGATTGTGCCTCTTGATTAGGCAGATGCTTCGATAGTGGTGAAGGATTTGTTGTTTTTTCGCCTCTGAATAGGCTGATGTTCTATTTGAGGATATTTGTTCTTGATAATACCTCTGAGTAGGTGGATGCTTTTTGAAATTTTTGTGCTTGCATTGCCTCTCGTATAGGTTGATTTCCCGTTTCTTGGGGACATCGGCTCTTTGCTTGCCTTTGAGTAGGCATTTTTGGGAGTGAAGGTTTTGCCTTTCATTGGGGATATTCATATTGGGTGTTATAATCGATTAACTCCCTGAGGATATGAATTTGTATTTTGCCTTTTGCTGGTAGGCTTATTGGGGAAAAATTTTTCTTTTTGGTGATCCACCGGGGGATTGATTTGCCCCCTAGGGATGAATGGAGTTTTTGACTCCTTGTTGGATGTTTGCTGTTTTGAGCTGGCTTTGCCTATGCTCTTATTCCATTGGGGAATGGGTTTTTGCTTTTTTCTCGCGATTGTGCTTTTTCGCGATTTTGGATTTTTGATTTTAAATGCGTGTGCCCTTTTTCTTTTGTGCATGCAGGCTTTTTATCATTTGCTGGGGATGAAGAGGTTTTCTTTTCTTCTCTTTCTTTTTTATCGACCCTGGGGAATTTGTTGGCTTCCTGGGGGTATGATGGAGTTCTGGCTCCTGGCTTTGTGAGGCCCTTTATTGAGTGGGGTGAAGATATTTTTTTCTTTTTTCTTTCTTTTTGTAGACTTTTCTTGATATGTTCTTCTTGGGGATCTTCGTGCAGCCTTTTTCTGTGGTGGCCTCCGTTAGGGGATGAAAAGTTTTATTTTCTTTCTTTTTGTTGCTCCCTGGTGATATGGAGGTTTTGACTCCGTATTTTCTTTAATGGACTCTTGTGTAGTCCTTATTCTCCTTATTCTCCTTTGGGGAAGTGGCAGAGATTCTGGATGAGTGTGCTCGATGACTCATGTGGCGATGTAGCTGAGTCGTGAGATAGTCTTTTTGTTTTGCCTCTGGAGTAGGCAAGGATCCTCTTGGTGATGATCGAGCCTTTCCATTGGCTTTTTCATTTTGATGGTTTCCTTCTTTCTTGGATGGAAGGATGTTGATTTAGAGCTATTTTCTTTGAAGCTCCTTATTTTGCTGAAATGATTTTGATTTCGCCTTTTTCTTTCGCGATCTTGATCTTTATCGTGAGTTATTTGAAATCTGGCTTTTTAATGTATCACGTGTGCCTTTTAAGTTTGTACACGTGGGCTTTTCGGAATGTAAACAGAAATAACAACTTTTATTTATTACTCCGCTTTTTTTTTTGGTACATTCAAGCATTTTTAAAATACTAAAAGCTATTTAAAAGAAACTACTCCTAGTCATTTGCCTCGGGGCTGGAATGGGAGGATGGTGCTGGTGAAGGAATGCGGCGGAGCAAGCGACGCTGGAACCTCGCCTGAGTCTGGACCAAGCCTTCTATCTGGCGGTCTGTCCTGTCCTGCCTCGTGGTCAGCTGGCTAAACTGCTGTCGCATGAACTGGAACTGTTCTTCCATATAAGCATGCTCGTCGTCCAAGCGTCGGTATAGGCCAGCATAGTCAGGATCATATGACTGCTGCTGGGATTCTGAGGTCGCAGGGATGTCCTGCGGTGTGTCGAAATCTCGCATATCCATCGAGATCGAGACGATTGGGTTTAAGATAAACCCATATCCTTGCCTGCTGAGGATGTTCATGTGGGTCAATATCGCGCCATTGATCGGCTCCGGTTGGAGGCTAGCCGGGATGTCTTCTCCGTCGGTACATCCCCAATATTCAGCTAGAGGGGTGAGAAAAGGAGCTATTATGATGGATCCTACTGGACCACGAGTTCCGTAGTCCTTGATAGCTTTCAGAAAGGCATAGCCGGGGTTGCACCTATGCCCCTGGTGCATGCAGTAAACGATGGTCGGCTAATGTTACCTTCCCCTGGCTCTCCTTCCGGCCATGTAAGGTCCCGGCTAGCAGCTTATGGCATACGCGAAGTGGGGGAGAGAAGGATTCCCCTTTCAAGTGTGTTGGCAGGTTGTGAGCTCCAGTGATCTCTTTCCACATGTCGGTGGTGGTGAGGGTAGTTGGCTTCTCGAGATACGCCACCCTATACTCCGGCGTCCTGGTGTCTGCCCTCTGACAAAAGCCCATGATGACATTGAAGTCATCTAAGAAAGTGGTCCGGTAGGCACCGTCCATCCAGTAAGAGACGGCTTGAGTGGGTGGTACTCCGGGCATGGTAGAAGGCATTTCGGCCAGATTGACTGAGGCAAGGAATTCCATCGTAGCAGTATGGTGGATCCGGGTAGGTGGCTCGCGGAGCAGAAAGTCCCATCCTATGTTGTGGATGAACCTTCTGATGTCTTGATCCCATCCGAACATAACTAAGATTTCAAAATCCAGACGTAACATGGGATACCAGGAGGATTGTTTCGCCAATCTTTGTTGGTGTGGCTCTGCCAGCAAATTGTTGGTAACAGTAGTTTCTCTGGCAGCGGTTCTAGTGCGCTTTCTCCTGGATGAGGCTTCTCCACGCTCCATTGTAAGCTCTATTCTCTTAGAGATGCTATAAGTGTGTAGAAAGGGAGAAAAAAACAAGGTAGGAAGCTTGGAATGAGGTGCAAGAGCCAAAACCCGCGCCCCACATATATAGGCCGCGCATGGACGTTTGGGACGGCCGTCTGGGTTGGGACGGCCGTCTCGTTTGAAATTTTTACACATGGGTCACCAGCTGAAATGTGGGACGGCCGTCTCGACTTTGGGACGGCCGTCTCGAGCTTCCTGGACTGGTTTTTTGTTTTTTTTGAGTTAATTTTGTGTTTTTCGATGAAATTGGAGATAGGATTCCCTTTATTTATGCTTTAATGCATGTAATGTTTCATGATATGCATCCTATGATCTATTTTAGTTAATATTTCGAAAGTTTTAACTGATGTGCTTTGACTTCGGGCGCATTCTTGCTGTTGTGCCTTCATGTCATCTTGTTTCTTGATCAACAAGCTAAGCTATACTGATTTGCCGTCACAGACTTTTCTTGCAATTTGCCGAAGAGCAATCTTTTGTTTGTAGGGCAACTGCCGTATCAATGCCCTCCTTCCTTTCCTTAGGGATTTCAACCTTCCTATTGATCACTATGATTCCACATTCCCCTTTTATTACTTGAATGCTTTATAGTGAAATGGTCAAGAGAAGAGAAAGAAAAGGATTTACAACAAAGGCTTGTGTTTTAGAGGGATATTTTTTGTAGTAGAGGTTTCTGTAAGAATGGCTAGCCAAGGTTGGTCGGTGTTTAGGCTAGTTTAGATAAACGTTTTATTCTTATGATGTGGCGTCGTTGTTTACTGATTTATGGCGCCTTTTTGTGATTGACTAACTTCCCTAGTCCGCCCTTTCGGGTTTTCAGCCTAGGATGCTGTGCTTTTGTCCTAACTTTTGTCTAGGTTTCCTTTTTTGTATTTATTTTTTAGGAATACCTAGCGGACTTTTCATAACCCTAACTTTTGCCCAGGCTACCCTTTATTATTGTTCGGGTTTCCTGCCGGGTTTACCCTAACTTTTGTGCAGCCCCCTTTGTGGGTTTCCCGTCGGGTATTTTGCCCTTTTATTTTCTTGTCTTGGCCTTTGGCCTTGACGGGCATTGCTTTTTTGTATATGTATATATTTTTTGCACAACATTGTCGAAACTTGAATTTTATTGAGATAGATTTTATCCGTGTTTCTAGTTAATCAATCGTATATGACTTTGCTTTATGACGCGTTGCTTGTTCTGACGCAATTTGGAATAAAATGTTTATCTAAACCTTGTTTATTAAATGGGGTATAGACATATTTAGCAAGGAAAGAAGCAAATAGTAAGAATAGCATTCCTTTGTAATTTCGGGGAAATGTGTGCCCTAGAGATGCTCGGGGGTCGGGCATACCCCGAGGAGTGATCTCTAATAGTCACTAGATTTACATCCCTTAGAATTAGAAGAAGGACACCTAATGACTAACGCTACCCTTTGCGCTAATATCCCTCCTTTTCGGAATATCGTCTTTGAGGGATAAGACTTCCCTGTTTTCCGTATGGTTTGATCTTTCGTGGGGTCATACCCTAAACCATATTTTAAAGGGTTATCTTTGAACTCCGGTGGCTCTTTTATTCCTTGAGTATTCTTTCCGAGCCCCTGTCCTGGGCAATATCCATATTTTTTCATTATATGGGCCACCTTTGTATTACCAGGGAGTCTTTCTATGTTAGCAATTTCGAGCGCTTGAAAAGATGTTTCAAGAGCCTCTTCAGCCGCATCCACATATGGTTGAACAGACGGTTTACTGATTAGAAAGTCTTCTTCAGCTTGAACTGTGACGAGTTTATCATTTGTCACAAACTTGACTTTCTGGTGGAGCGTTGAAGGTATTGCCTTAGCGCTATGAATCCAAGGTCTACCAAGGAGACAACTATATGCTGGCGTGATATCCATCACGTGGAAGTCTATGTTAAAAATAGTAGGACCAATTTGGATTGGTAGACTGATCTCTCCTACTACTTCTCGTCTTGACCCGTCAAAGGCTCGAACAATTGTATTACTCGGGCGCATGTGGGTTCCTTGCACTATTATCTTGTCAAGTGTGCTTTTAGGCATGACGTTTAAGGATGACCCATTATCCACAAGAACTTTGGAAATGAGATATTCCTTGAATTTGACAGAGATATGCAAGGGTTTGTTATGATTTGACCCTTCCAAAGGGAGTTCTTCATTGGTGAAGGTAAGATGATTATTGGCTGTAATATTACCAATAATTCCTTCAAACTTGCCTTGGGATATTGCATGCGGAACGAATGATTCATTCAAAACCTTTAATAGTGCGTTTCGGTGCGGTTCTGAACTCATTATGAGTGATAACAAGGTTATCTTAGCAGGAGTGCGATTGAGTTGATCTATGATGGAGTACTCGCTTTGTCTTATGTACTGGAGTAACTCGTCTGTCTCCTCCTTGGATTCCTTTTCTTCTTCGGCTTTATTTTTCATTTTATCTTTAGGAATATTATCTTGTAATTCCTTGGGGGAGTATATTCTTCCGCTTCTTGTCATGCCCCCGATACCGGCTATGTTGGAGATATCTTGATTGACTGACGATTCTTCTGAGTATCTCCAAGGTACAACTTTATTTGATTCATAAGGGAAAGGTCGAGGCACGAATAATCATAAAGGTGTTATTGCCTCTTCCCTTTTATTGATTGGAATAACCAACGGTGCTTGTTTATTATCATCTTTGGGTCTATCGACCATTGTAGAGATTTCGATGACGAAAGGCTTCTTTTCCATTTATTCTGATTTGCGGAAAGCACATCAATTAATCCTTTCTTTTTATTATCTTTATTATTAAAATGAGGAGGGATGTATGAATGTATGCAACTTATAAATGCAATAGACAGTTTAAGGAAAAAAAACTTTTTATTTCAACTAGAAAGTGTTTATCCTTCTATACAATGCTTTGAAGCAAGTGTTGACAGAAACGGAGAAGCTTGAAGAATCCTATGGGTAAATTAGGCTTTCTTCGTAATTCGTCTTCAGCTGTTCTCACATGGCTTCTGAGCGTCTTGATTTGCTCATGTACCGCCTGGCTCATATCTTCACTATATTGACGAGCCTCTTTTATCTTTTCTTCTTGATGAACGATCAAGGCATGTTGTTGGTCAGACCTTTCTATTACTTGGTCTCTTTCACGAAGCAATTGACCATATTGAGCTAATCCATCTCTTTCTTTATCGTGTAGCTCTTTTAGGTCTTCTCTGTATCTTTCAGCGGTTTCCCACCACTTTTGTGCTTCTGACCGAGTTTCTGCTAGGTCATCTTGTATTAACTTGATCGTTTTTGCCTGTTCTGCAAGCGCACTCTCAAGATGTGCTATTTCATCATTCATGTCCCGGAATAGACCATCTTGTTCAAGCCTTGGAATTTTATATGCTTGTTTGGTCTCTTCTTGATAGTCAGCACAATTATTCTTAAGGCGCTCTATTTCATGGTCCTTCTTTTTACATTGCCTTTTTAGACCATCTATTATAAGGGTTGTTTCTTGCTCTTTTTCTTCGAAGGCTCTCAGCTGAGCTCCCATGACTTCAACCCTTTTATTTAAGGCATTGACCTGCAATTGTAGCTCTTCATTTACTAACGTCGTAGTGATTGTAGCAAATGGTTGGGGTATCCCTCTACTTTTCCTCCATTCTTCATATTTGTGGGATGTAGACACCTGAACCTTTCCAAGTTCTTTATCCCCTATATAGACTGGTCTTTCCCATGCTTTCCGGACAATGGATACTTCTTCAAAGCTATGAGAGTAATGGCATAGACTCAGCCCTCTGAGCTCTTCCTGAGTCGGCACGGTCTGGGTTCTCATGAGTTGTCTCATAGCTATCTTAGGAGAGTAAGCTATACAACCCCTGAGGCCTAGTAATGGTATGCTCAGGTAATCTCCGCATCGTACAAGAATATAACCGGGTCGGAACCAAGGGCAAACCCATGATACATGCTCTATGTTCCAATTTTCTAACTCGGTTTTCCACTCTAAAGCTTGACGATGTTGAAGAGGGATCTTTGAAAAACTCCTTAAAGGATCGGGGAATACGCCCATGTGACTTGAAGCGTAGAAGTGAGTGACGCCCCATACGTATAGCAATGAAGTGCAGCATCTAAGTGTTTTCCCCTGTTTCTGTCGGCAGAAGTCTACTGAAAGCAGGGTATCAGCAAGAATTGCAGGTATAGGACTCTTAGAATATGCATCCCAGGCAAAGAATGCATCTATTGCAGCATGATCCACAGTGTTCACATGAAATGGGAATAATATGATTCCGAACATTGCCAATGCTAGAGTTTTGTTGAAAGTAGACCAATCTTTCTTTTCAGCCAAAGAGATTAAGTGGTCTTCTATTATAGCCATTTTCCAACCTCGGATGTTCCCTTTCCCCTCTAGGGTGGATTGATGAGGAGGCAGTTGTATAATAGTAGCAACCTTACTCGCGGCTACATATAATCCTGAGTAAACATAGACCCCAGCTGACTGAGGCCATCTAACCATGAGTTCATATTCTTCTAAGGTTGGTACTAAGTCAAACTGCGAAAACTCAAAGCAGTGCAGATTGGGATTCCAGAAGTGGACCAACGCTCTAACAAAAATTGGATCGATGCTGATTTTCAAGAGGTCAAGAATTCTTCCATAAGATTTCTCGAAATTAGCAATGACCTCTGGCGGCATATATGTACTCAACTGCCTTAACTTCTCTACACGACATAGAAGGATTTCCACTTTCTTTAACTGTCTATTACTGGATCCCTCCATTATCTAGAAGAAATGAGAAATGCATGATATGAGGATGAGCTCTTGTAAATGCATGCATGTAAGTGTTTGTTTTTCTAAGTATTATCATGTTTTATTCCTAATATGATACATGATAGTACTTGGTTTTTTCTTTGGAAACAAACTATCTATATGGATGTTTATGAGTTTTGAAGAAGAGAGTTTTATTTTCGTCTCTTATTATTTTGATGAACAAAGGTTGCATTCATTGTAAGACCTTTATCAAGAATCTTTTTATTATCAAAAGGTATTTTTATGGCTTTAAATTGTTTTTATGTTTTTTATGGCCCTTTATCTCTTCTGTCAGTCAACGTGGCTACTTAGCTTACAAAGAACCTGAAACCAGGCTAGCTTAACTGAAGACTGTCCGACATAAAGTTGGTCTTATCTTATCACTTTTTGATTTTTAGGGTTTTTCATTTTTTTGTTTGTTATATGATTACCCTATGCTAATGCATCAATACAAATGCAGCAAACGAATGCACACACAATTCATACATCCGTGAGCAGAGCCACGCTTATTTAATCACGAGGTAGGGTTTTCCTACATAAACATGCTTGGTTTAGGTGGTTCTAAACTGTTCTCACCAAGGCCAAAGGTCCTCAAGGTGCCCCCATTATAGGGACCTCTCAATCTCTCAGTCCTTGGGTCATGCACGGAACTCCGTGTCGACATCCTTAGACCAAAAGAAGAGAGTTATCACCTTGAGTTGGTGGTTTCTGACAACGGTTGTAGCCCCATGTGCCAACAAGCCGGTCGTATCTGCCACCCACTCCCTATAGGTATTCACTCTTGCCCCCGAGTATAGAGGGACTGTTGTGTGCAAGGGTTTTTGTGTGCAATTTATATTTCAAACAATTTGCAGAAATAATCATACAGCAGTTATTAAAGCCATACAATAAAACATACGGAAAATGGTAAAGGCGTAATTTCAAATCTTTACTTAGTTTGAATTTTATCCGTCGCTAAATGGGATCAACTCTCTAGCTTCCCCAGCGGAGTCGCCATCTGTCACCGCCGTCCGTTCCGACGTCCAGGGACATCTCGAACGTTTAATGCGAGTGGTCGCGAAAAGATGGTTTAGACTCGCGTTTTGTATTTAAAATATGTTCATTGCTTCCGAGGTGCTCAACAACTGAACTATCCTCTAATAGAAGCAAGGTTTTCGAAAAAGGGGTTCTTTTGGAGTCGCCACCAATGTTTTGACCTTAAACATTGGAAAAGGAAAAAATGTTGATTTTAAGAAAAACCGCACTTGGCCATTATAACCAGAGTTGGGTAAGGGAGTTAGTTACGTGTGGGGAAGGTATTAGCACCCCACAACGCCCCTTTCAGGTTCCCTATGATGGATTAATTCATTTAAGTAGAGATTACAAGAAATTACACTATTACCCTATTTTATTCGTACAATAAATATGGCTATCTACATGATTTTATTTACATTTCATAAAGCAATAAATAAAGCAGTAAAAGAGAAGAGATTTGAGAAGAACCTCCGTAGCAAGCTTTATATAGCAACTCTCTTACAATAAGGACGCGTTTCGGCAGTCCCTAGCTCTACAATGACTCTCCTCACGACAAAACTCGACTCAACTAAAATTTTCTAGAAGAATCGAATGCCGGAATATAATTCCTTAACTGATTGTTACCTATATAAGGCAATCAGAAAGATCATTCGAAAGAGGGAGAGAAGTAGACAAGTGCTCTGAGTTTTCTGGAGTGTCTGAGATCTGGAAAATGAGCAAATGAGCCTCCTATTTATAGTTTTCGCTGCCTGGCACATTTGGGACGGTCGTCTGGGCCGGGACGGCCGTCTGGGTTGGGACGGCCGTCCCACTTGAAATTTTTACACAGAGCCAGCCCCCCTGGGAAGTGGGACGCGCGTCTCACTTGTCCCAGGATAGTTGGGACGGTCGTCCCAACTCTGGGACGGTGGTCTCGACCTGTTTTGTCCAGTTTTTGTGTTCTGGGATCCCGGGAAGCTTTCCTTGCTATTTTTGGACATTGTTTGATGCCGATATATGTCCCCTGAAGCTTTATCTTTATATGGGAAGTCTTTTTGACCCTTATTGAGATGCCGAACGAACTTTTATCTTTGTGTTATAGGAGGTCTCTTTGGCCTTTGTCGAGGAATTGGATGAACTCCGTGTGATTGTAGGAGGTCTTCTTGGTGTTTATTGATAAGCTGGGCGATCTTTATCTTCGTGTGACGTTTCCCTAGCTTTTATTGAGAGGCTGGGCAAAATTAGGGGTCTACAGTGTGAAATGCTTTTGAACGTCAAAGATCGTTTCTCCTTGTTGCATTCAGAACATCTCATATTCTTGGATTAGTGAATTTTTTCGTGCTCTCTTGACGTCATCGGTACATTCGTGGGTCACTCTTAACATTTCACACATCTCTTGAGCACTTTTACAAACGGAGATCCTGTAAAACTCATCAAGGGTTAACGCAGATGAAATTATATTTCTGGCCCTAACATCATATTAGGCTTTTCTATTTTCCTCAGCCGTCCATCTAGAAAATAGTTTTGAAACTTCTACTCCGTTTTCAGAAATTTTAGGAACAAAGGGACCATTTAAAATTGCGTCCCAACACCTCTATCAACAAACTCTAAAAATATTTGCATTCTAACTTTCTAGAAAGGATAATTTTACCCCGCAAAAAGTGGGGGTCTATTGATAGAAGCACCCTCGGCAAAAGTTTGATTTTTTCCGACCATTTTCAAAAATTGAATGACTATTAAAGCAAGCTCTGATACCACTTGTTAGAATCGCGCAGCGGAATATTTGCGTATCTAGACAAAAACCAAGAGGGGGGGGGGGAATTGGTTTCTTAACAAAAATTAGGCTTTTAAAAATTTTCGCAAATTTCACCAATTAAATTGTTGTGTAAAGTAAATAGAGCAAGGATAGAGCAAGGACAGTTTGATTTATACTAGTTCAGATCAAAAGACCCTACGTCTAGTTGCTAATCACTCAAATAGAGGATTAACACTGTCACTATAATCACGGTTATACAATCAGATTACAAATAAGAAGATAAAGTAAAGAATACACCTCTCTTGAGTCACACAAGAGATGAACACCTCCTTTGAGTCCCACAAAGGATGAAGAACAACTTTCCCTAGAAACGGCACAACACACAATCCACCAAGAAAACCCACTTAGTGATTCTTATCGCTTCTAGCCCACACTAGGTTCCAAAATCCCCTTTTTCCTCCAACAAACAGTTCTATGGCAATCTCAGCTCTCAACTTTTGTTTGAAAAAGGTTGTTCAATTTGCAGAGAGCCTTAGAGAACCTTAAGTAGATGGATTAGGGTTTGGGAATTGGGGATTTTCGAAACCTGGTGAATTGGGAATAGGGTTTTCGAAACTTGGTTCAATTTTGAAATTCAAAACACATATCTGACTAAAATAATCGATTATCTTGAGTGTTAATCGATTATTACAGAGCCAAATTCACCTGGAACCCATAACCACGCAGTTTAATCAATTAATAGGGTAATTAATCGATTAATAGCCCTGTTAATCGATTAACAGGGGCTTTAATCGATTATTCCAGAGAGCTGATACAAAAAATGGTTTTTCTCTCTGTAATAATCGATTAATCCAGTATGTTTTTGATAAAAATGATTTTTTGGAACCTTTAAAGGGTAGACTATGTGTTGGCTATCTTAGACTCTAATATTACACACTCAAAATCATAAAAACAGGGTTATCACAAAACATTACAAGTCTTCAAATCTTTAAGTCCTTTGTTCTTGAATCATCATCAAAATCTATAGGCTTCATAACCATGTATGTTCAACATTCATATCCTTGTATGTTTCAACACCTAACTCATATTGCATTCTAGAAAGTGACTGGTCATCTTCATACCTTCACGTGCATACAAAAAAAACAAAATCCCGAATATTATCCTACATCATGTTAGAAAATAAAACATGATAATGTTTAGGAAAAAAACAAACACTTTCATGTATGCATTCATCAAATTTCATCCTCATAACATGCATTTAGCGGTAGGCAGTTGAAGAAAATGGACATTCCTCGATACCATGTAGAGGGGTGGAGCAGTTATGCACATTGATGCCGCCCGAGGTCCGTTCCAAATTTGAGAGATCTTATGGACAAATTATTGACCTCGTAAAAGGCTAGCGTTGATTGGGGATCACGGCGCTATGGATGTCTTCTTCGCTTGGGACATACATTTGAGGAGTCACGTGCCTGCACTTCCAAAAAAAAATTAACAAATAAAGATAAAAATAAAAAATAGAAAGCAAGAAAGGAAGAAATAGAGCGCCTCAAGATTAAATGTAATAACTTCAAAGAGGAGACTAGCTGAGCGCCAAAAGTTCTGAAGCTCGATTCAGATAGTCGACTTTGAAATATGAATGCCAAGATAACACATCTTGAGGCGGAGTACGCACTAGTGCAGAAAACACCTTTAACATCGGTTCTTAGCAGCTTTCTACATCGGTTCTAAAACCGATGTAGATACAACCGATGTAGAAAGTTGGTGAGTTTTAACATCGGTTCTTAACCGATGTAGAAAGTCTGACTTTCCACATCGATTCTAGGCCATAACCGATGTAGAAAGTCTGACTTTCCACATCGGTTCTAGGCCATAACCGATGTAGAAAGTCTGACTTTCCACATCGGTTCTATCTATAACCGATGTGGAAAGTCGGACTTTCTACATCGGTTATGGCCTAGAACCGATGTGGAAAGTCGGACTTTCTACATCGGTTATGGCCTAGAACCGATGTGGAAAGTATTAAAAATCACTTTCTACATCGGTTATGGCCATAACCGATGTGGAAAGTCATATTTTTTTTAAATTCGAATTTTAGTTTTGAATTTTCCAGAACCTGTACAGCATTTTAAATATTTACAGCTACTCAGAATGTTAATCTATATATAGAGGACATGCATTAACACACAAGTAAACATAATGTATATTGTATATCTACATTGTATTGTATCAACAAACAATAATCATGTATTGTATTCTAAGTTTTATATATACAAAGAAACTAGCAGTCCTAATGTTTCACAATTAAATTCAATCACTACTATAGTTCTTAATAACAAAATCTACCCAAATTCGTCTAATGTCATCAATCTCTGATTCACTTATTGGATGACCATCATCGAATATCTACAAACAAAAAAAAACATTTCAGAAAAGCAGAAGTAGGCAAATATATGTCAATGACATAGATATAGTCATAACACATACCAAATTCCATGAATCTGTGATATTTGCTCTGATGATTGTTAACATATGTCTCATCACATAATATCCGCACTCCCAACTTCCTTTTTGCTTATTACACTATAAGAAAAAATAAAACATTAAATACAGAAAATGAGTAAATTAAAGTTAAGAATTTGAAAGATAATGTCCTTGAAAGTGATCCTAGCAAAGATCTCATTGATTTGATGAAGTCAAAAATAAAGTCAAGGGTCAACTCTGCAGCTGTCAAACAAGTCACTCAGAACAAAGGAGCTGAAGACTTAGTGTGTCTTAACAGAAAGCTTAGGTAAAACCACTTTACCTTTTCCACTGCATAAAGCTTCTTCATTCATCTTGCAAAATGCCTCAAAAACAGTTTTTAACAAATCAAAAACAAAAGCATTTTGGCAAAGAATTTTCTTAAACAAGTTATTAACTGATACAGGTTTGAAAGAATCAATTTAAAACACTTAGAATGTTTTAAAAAGTGTTTTTACAATATTTTAATCGATACAAACTTCTTTTAATCGATTAAAACTCTTTATGACCGATTAGAATTCGAATATAATAGGTCAGAATGCAATATAATCGATCAGATCTTAAATATGAGCGATCAGAACTATTTTAATCGATTAAAACACGTTTCAATCGATTAAAATCACTTTGGATGTCAGGATGATCGATCAGAATGAGATTATGACCGATCAGAGTTGGTTATGATCGATCAGAATTGAATTATGACCGATCAGACTTATTTCAATCGATTAAAACGTATTTCAATCGATTAAAATAACTTAGAAAATCTTTTCAATCGATTAAAACGAACTTCCAATCGATTAAAATGACTTGAAAATATATGTGCAGATTTTCAATCTATTAAAACGACTTTATATCAGCTAAAATAACTTGGAAAGTTTTATAAGAAGGTTTTTAAACAAATCAATCGATTAATAGGCGATTCAATCGATTGTTTTATACTTAGAAAATGTTTGTAAAATGTTTTAACTGATATAAACATGGTTGTATCAACTAAAATGATTCTGTTAAAGAAGCAAGAACGCATTAATGGGTTGAAAGGACTTTTAACAGATTGTAACGGCTATTTCAACAGATTAAAACAAACTTTCAACAGATTAATTAATGCAGGAGATTTGAAAATACTCTTTTATAAACAGAATTGCTTGAAACTTTTAAAAAGAGATTGAACATAAGTTTTTACACAATTCAAGCAATCAATACAAACAACTATTAGCATTTTTCAAGAAAGATACACAACTGTTTTTGTGAACTTCTTTTGAAATCTTTCTTGAGGCACTTTGCATCCTTGAAGAAGAAACTTACTCGTGGATTGGTGTAATCGGTTTGAGCTTTCTAAGTCTCTTCTTTGTAAATTCTTTTTCATTACTTTGTATTGTGTTGTACCTGGAATTTGGGTACAAGTTTTTTCTGCAGTTGTTGTAGAAAGTTTCCAAGAACTGGAATTTGGTTCTTGGTGGTTGAGTACAGGAACTGGAATTTGGTTCTTGTACTGTTTGGTGCCTGGAATTTGGGCACTGGTTTCTCTGCAACTGGAATTTGGTTGTAGAGGTTATCAAGAGCTGGAATTTGGTTCTTGGTGGGAGAGGTTAAGTGCAGGAACTGGAATTTGGTTCTTGTACTGTGTGGTGCCTGGAATTTGGGCACTTGGTTTCTCTTGAGCTGGAATTTGGTTGCGAGAGGTTTCCAAGAGCTGGAATTTGGTTCTTGGTGGAGAGTTAGAATAGGTGTAAGAGTGTGAGTCTGTAAAACATCTATTCTAGTGGAACCCAAGCTGGAATTTGGCTGGAGACTGGACGTAGCCCTGGTATTGGGTGAACCAGTATAAAATTACCGGTGAAATCTTTCCTAACCTTTCTCTCTTTAAATTCAGTTGCTGCGCTTGTATTGTTTAATTGCTTTGTGATTCGTGAATTGATTAGTAAACTTAATTTTCGGATTAGATAATCTGTGTATTGCGAAAAACTTTCAAAAATCAATTCACCCCCCCTCTTGATTTAAAACTACTTTTCTAACAATTGGCATCAGAGCGAGGTGCTTGAAAGTTAATCAAGTTACTTCGATCCATGGCATTTTCTGAGGGAGCGTGCATTGATAGACCTCCACTGTTGAGTGGAACAGATTATCTATATTGGAAAATAAAGATGAAAATCTTCATTGAATCTGTTAGTATAAATGCTTGGAATGTTATTGAACAGGAAACTGATATTGCTAACAGAATTCAAGATGATTGTATTGCCAAAAACATCATCTCTTCCGCTCTTAACAGAAATGATTTTTTTAGGATTGCACATTGTCAAACTGCTGCACAAATGTGGAAGATCCTTGAAAAGACCTATGAAGAAGCACCAGAGATATGCTTAATGGTCAACTCAGAATCACCAAATACCAGTGGCCATGCCAGGATAGAATGCCCAGAAAATTCTGACCAGGTAAGTTCTAGCTCCTCTTCAAATTTTGTCAACTATGATGCATTACAAGAAGCATTTAATGAAATGCATGAAGAGGCTAAGAAACTTCAAAAAGAAAATGATAGGCTAAAAGGATTAAATAACTGGCTAGTTAACAAGGTTGATTCTCTGGAAAAACAGATTAGTGAAAATGAAACTGATAATGAATTCTTGAAACTGATTCATGATAACTCTGATTGTGAATGCAATAAACCATGCAATAACTGTTCTGAATTGCAAAAGAAAATTGACTTTCTATCTCAAACTATTTCAAGATTCACACAAGGGAAAGCCAATCTAGATGTATTACTTGGATCTCAAAAATTAATTTTTGACAAATCTGGAATAGGATTTAAATCTAGATCCAGTAAAACAAAAATAAATAGGAATTCATACTCTACAATCAAATGTTTCTACTGTATGAAAAAAGGGCATTCAGTAAAATACTGCAGAATTAAAAAGTATGCTATTCCTAAAGGGAGAATGAAATGGGTTCCAAAGATTAATTCTTTTCAAATAACATGATCAGGACCCAATAATTATAAAGGGTACCAGAAAAATACTTAATTGTTTTGCAGGAACAAGTCTGGGAATCCCTTGAAGATCAGAGCTGCGAAACCAGGTTCTGTGTATTTAAATTAATTGTTTTAATTGATATAAACCAATATTAATCGATTGAAATAACTTACCGTACCATTTTAATCGATTGAAATATCGAAATAATCGATTAAATTGTTCTCAGAATGTTGGTTTAGTCGTTTTAATCGATTAGAATAAATTTATATCAACTAAAAACACTTAGGATCAAAATTAATCGATTCATTTACGTTTTAATCGATTTAAATACTGGTGATATTTTTTTTATTACATTCTGTACCATACAAATCGATTCTTTCATAAAACAATCGATTAATTCACTGTAGATGTTTTCAACCCAAATGTCAAGAATCAAATTAATAGATAATGAGTTGATTAATCAATTAATTAGGTTCTGAAAACATGATTTACAACATCTAATTAAAGTTTGATAGGCCAATTCGATTAAAAGAACCCAGGTCTTTATGATAATCCAGAATCTGCATAATGTGTTTAAATGTCTCTTTGAATTTCAAAAACTTGAAATCCGTTTCTTCATCAAACCAGGTTCTGAACTTATCATTTCTCAACTTATCATCTTTCTTCTGTTTTCATATTTTCAAAATCTCCTCTCAATTCTCTGCTGTAAACATGATCAAAATCATGACTGGTTCGAGCAGTCTGTTTCGAAACGTATCCATATTCAATTTTCTTTCAATGGCACAAATTTTTAAATTAGAAAGCGAAGGCTGAACAAATCTTTGAATTGGGAACTCGATATTACTGTTATTCATGAATGAAAGAGTCTTTTATTTTGACAACAACATAAACATGATTCAAGCTGTAGATGTTTACATTTCTCTTAATACTTTACATGGAATGCTGCATGGTAATACACTGAAAATCAAAGAAATTATCAAAGAATGGACTGTAACTTTTCTTATAGACACTAGTTACAAACAGGTCAAGCTGTTAGGAATGAAAACATAGTTTATCAGAGATTTTTCAGTGTTAGTTGCTTCTGGTAATAAAGTGTTGATTACTAGGAAGTTCAATGAACAAATGTTTACATTAGATTTCTTGATATTACCTAGCAATATATTTGAAATAATCTTGAGCATGCATTAGTTCAAAACTCTTGGTGAAATTCATTGGAACTGTGCAACTTTAAGAATTAGCTTTAATCATCAATGTCTGGGACAACAATTCAAGAATTGAATAACGTGGCACAGAGAATGTGTGTACAGGGATAAATTTTAAACTGTTGATTTGTTCCCTCGCTGAAGGCAAATATAGTGAAAGCTCTGGATTACTGTCATCACTAGTTCTGCTGTGTATGCATTACTAATCATTGCCCACTCTACCAGAATAAGTTTTTGTTAATCACTTGTGCATATGATACCACTGGAAACAACAAAGTTAAAAATGATTCATTCCTCAAAAGATAATGATGACTGGTTCACTGAAAGTGAGAATAACACCCATCATAATACATTAATAAGAATGCAGTTATTTGCTTGGATGATGATAACTGCAAGGTTTGAAATAGGTTAGCCATTTTGGAAGGAAATTCCGATCTCAGTACATCATTAACCTGTGATTCATGCAATTTATGGTATTGTGCATTCTGTGTGGGATTTGATAGTGAATGTACGTCTGTCAGTACATGATTCTGCCTCAGATGTGTAATAGTTGATGTTCCTAAAGAAACATTTAATTCCATTGAGGGTCAACCATGGACTGTAATGCAGTCAATAGTAACAGTAAACTGCTAAAAGAGTTCTTTTCAGGAAAAGTTTCTGTGTCTGTTGCTGATACAGGAGTGACAGCAGTTGTTGACTCAAATAGTTGATAGAGCAAAATTGGTTCCAGCAAAAAGGAAAGCCTATTATCTTTTGATATTGGTGGGGATAAAATGAATGATCACCAAACTGGAAGATTTGCAGTTCAATCAGGGAAATTGGGATGACTAGTTCCCCTCATCATCTTTATCTATTTTTTGCTTGGACTGTAATATTACTGGTGTTATACCAGGTACATTTGCCTTAACCTTGATTGATATGATTTAGGGTCTAATTGAGATTAAACTGGCATAGATAGAAGTAGATCATAGATCCCTAAGAATCTAAAATCTGATATTGTTAAATCTGTTAGTAAAAAGACAATCAATATAGTTGATAGTAATCTAGACAATCAGTTCACAACATATTCAATAGATTACATATAAAAGATTAACATCAGATATATCATGGTTTTCAAAATCTGGTTATTTTAGTCAATAAAAACACCTTTTAATCGGTTAAATAAACTTAAACAACAATTTTCATTACTGTTTTAATCGATTTAAAGTCGAAATAATCGATTATTTTTACTAAAGTTTCATGTTTTCAAAATCTTAAATGTTTTAATCGATTAAACTTTTCTTTCAATCGATTAAAATCATTTACCAAGAACATTTTAACCGATTATGCTCTGTTTTTAATCGATTTTTATTCTGGGAAGAAAGATTAAAGGCTTTAGTTAATGGCTGTTCCTGTAACATGCTACTAAAGCGTGATTCCCTTATCTTTACACGTGTTAATTGTATTCATTACAAACGTGTTAATGAAGATAAGTTTGAATCAACTTTAATTGATTCTTTTCATGAGTGAAATATTGATTCACTTTGTTTTTTCAAAAACTTGAGCATATTTTTCGAAACCTTACATTTTATTCTTTTCTCTTCTGTTTCCCTATTTTTGATGAAGTCAAAAGGGGGAGAAATAGTTGCATCACTTTAAGATAAATTTAAGTGCAACATTTTAGGGGGAGAAATAAGTTTTAGGGGGAGAAATAAAACTTTATTACATTCTTATATTTCTCACCTAACTGCATTATCAAGTGACTTATTTTGCAGAGATTGTTTTTTTCAAAATGGTGTTTGTCTTCATCAAATAGGGGGAGACTGAAAGTGATCCTAGCAAAGATCTCATTGATTTGATGAAGTCAAAAATAAAGTCAAGGGTCAACTCTGCAGCTGTCAAACAAGTCACTCAGAACAAAGGAGCTGAAGACTTAGTGTGTCTTAACAGAAAGCTTAGGTAAAACCACTTTACCTTTTCCACTGCATAAAGCTTCTTCATTCATCTTGCAAAATGCCTCAAAAACAGTTTTTAACAAATAAAAAACAAAAGCATTTTGGCAAAGAATTTTCTTAAACAAGGTATTAACTGATACAGGTTTGAAAGAATCAATTTAAAACACTTAGAATGTTTTAAAAAGTGTTTTTACAATATTTTAATCGATACAAACTTCTTTTAATCGATTAAAACTCTTTATGACCGATTAGAATTCAAATATAATAGGTCAGAATGCAATATAATCGATCAGATCTTAAATATGAGCGATCAGAACTATTTTAATCGATTAAAACACGTTTCAATCGATTAAAATCACTTTGGATGTCAGGATGATCGATCAGAATGAGATTATGACCGATCAGAGTTGGTTATGATCGATCAGAATTGAATTATGACCGATCAGACTTATTTCAATCGATTAAAACGTATTTCAATCGATTAAAATAACTTAGAAAATCTTTTCAATCGATTAAAACGAACTTCCAATCGATTATAATGACTTGAAAATATATGTGCAGATTTTCAATCTATTAAAACGACTTTATATCAGCTAAAATAACTTGGAAAGTTTTATAAGAAGGTTTTTAAACAAATCAATCGATTAATAGGCGATTCAATCGATGTTTTATACTTAGAAAATGTTTGTAAAATGTTTTAACTGATATAAACATGGTTGTATCAACTAAAACGATTCTGTTAAAGAAGCAAGAACGCATTAATGGGTTGAAAGGACTTTTAACAGATTGTAACGGCTATTTCAACAGATTAAAACAAACTTTCAACAGATTAATTAATGCAGCAGATTTGAAAATACTCTTTTATAAACAGAATTGCTTGAAACTTTTAAAAAGAGATTGAACATAAGTTTTTACACAATTCAAGCAATCAATACAAACAACTATTAGCATTTTTCAAGAAAGATACACAACTGTTTTTGTGAACTTCTTTTGAAATCTTTCTTGAGGCACTTTGCATCCTTGAAGAAGAAACTTACTGTGGATTGGTGTAATCCGGTTTGAGCTTTCTAAGTCTCTTCTTTGTAAATTCTTTTTCATTACTTTGTATTGTGTTGTACCTGGAATTTGGGTACAAGTTTTTTTTCTGCAGCTGTTGTAGAAAGTTTCCAAGAACTGGAATTTGGTTCTTGGTGGTTGAGTACAGGAACTGGAATTTGGTTCTTGTACTGTTTGGTGCCTGGAATTTGGGCACTGGTTTCTCTGCAACTGGAATTTGGTTGTAGAGGTTATCAAGAGTTGGAATTTGGTTCTTGGTGGGAGAGGTTAAGTGCAGGAACTGGAATTTGGTTCTTGTACTGTGTGGTGCCTGGAATTTGGGCACTGGTTTCTCTGCGGCTGGAATTTGGTTGCAGAGGTTTCCAAGAGCTGGAATTTGGTTCTTGGTGGAGAGTTAGAATAGGTGTAAGAGTGTGAGTCTGTAAAACATCTATTCTAGTGGAACCCAGCTGGAATTTGGCTGGAGACTGGACGTAGCCCTGGTATTGGGTGAACCAGTATAAAATTACCGGTGAAATCTTTCCTAACCTTTCTCTCTTTAAATTCAGTTGCTGCGCTTGTATTGTTTAATTGCTTTGTGATTCGTGAATTGATTAGTAAACTTAATTTTCGGATTAGATAATCTGTGTATTGCGAAAAACTTTCAAAAATCAATTCACCCCCCCTCTTGATTTAAAACTACTTTTCTAACAGTCCTTACATGTGGAAGTATCCATGTGGGTTTCTTTTTAGGCTTACCCTCCATGACTGAGTATGCTTCTATACACCTATAAAAGATTAAATGGAAAATACTTCATATTAAGACATGTGGAACTTAAAATGAAATGAATGAAATATTATACAAGGGTGTTAGTATACTTACACATCAATAATCTGTTTAATTTCCTTTTTGGGTTTATTCCATAAAGAGCATAAAAAAATAGTCTCATTACGTTTAGGACAAAGGATAAACAGTTGCCAGTGAGACCTACAAAAAATGTCGCTCAATTAGCAATTCTTAAGAGATTCAAAGTTTGAAAGTAAGTAATTTAAAAAAACTTACCCATAATGATATGGTGCGAGATAAACTTCCTTTGATCCTTCACAAAATCTCTTTTGAATGTATGCTTGAATAGTATTTGGTTTGTTCCCCAAACTCTGAATGTGGACAGGATCAATGAATCCATAGACATCTTCTACTCCCTTTTCCACAACAACTTTGCTGAGGTAACTAGAAATTGAAAATATCATGTTAGTTGCATTTTAGACAAGTTGGTGTCTAATAGAGCATACAACCAATTGACTTAAATAAAAACATAAGACTTACATTAACCGGACTTGGAGAATTGTGACGCAAATCATGTCTTCACTCAAAACAACATCCATAATGTCCTTCGACTCAAGTACAACGTGATGGGCTGCGGATTCCCAATCACATGAGGGTCCATCTCGGATCTGTAAAGGTATATGCTTTCCTAGCCTATAAGCTAAGAGGCATAACCTTTGTATCGGATCCGAGTCCAGTTCCTCTTGAACTTTCTCCTTCCCCTTCTCCTTTCCTTTCTGCTGGGCACAAATGTCCTATACACATCAAGGAATTAAATTAAAATTTATGATAAAATAATAAAATTATAAACATGTATCAAATTATTAACGAAATCATATAATACCCGATCGGTAGGAAACTGGATAAGTGCTCTAGGCCACTCGAATGAAATGACCGGGAGCCTCCCCCACTGTTCTAACCTCGTCGGACGGAACAGGAACAGGAGCTTCAGAAACTTCCACCCGTTCAACCACAACACGAACAACGGAATCCGTCATTTGTACCCCGTGTATAAGTGGCCCCAATGTATGCACAGTACCATAAGCCACTAGTAAGCCTTCCTGTGTGAAGAACTTGCATAGAGGCCTAGGAGTGTCTTCACCAAGTGGAGTTGACTCATCATCATGAACGTCAACCTGTGCACAACTCCCTTTGGTGCTAACACGTTCCTCGGGGCGAGAAGGTACGGGAACACATTGTTGACCCCCTCCTGTGTTCCCCTGAGATAAGCCTAAGGAGACAAGTTCCTGCCTTAGCTCCGCCCGAAGCTCTTCCCTAATTTGATCCCCGATGGCCTCGCAACTCATCTCTAGTGACCACACTTTTTGTGGAAGGTTTAGGAGTGCCAAAATATTGTCGGATGCCAATCCCCCATCCAGCTGCCCGCACACGACCTGGATGCTCCGGTCGTCCAATAACAGTGGATAATATATCTTGTCGTCCACTAGGGGTAAAGGTCCCTTGTGAACTTTGCTCTAATAATTCATCCTACAAAGAAAATGTAATTGATTAGAGAAGACACAATATATAATTCTATCTCATTTTGAACAATTTTTTAAATAACTACTTACAATTTTCTGTCCCACAACACGACTCTCATCTGTAGTATAGTCACCTTTCTTGCTCTGTCGTGCCTTCTTCCACTTCTCATGACGAGAAGGAGGTGATGGAGGTGAAGTCACACCTGAGGGGTCACTTTGAGAGGCTTCTTTAGAAGCTTTACGCTTCTCTTCTATCAGCTTCCTCTCAAGTAGCTGGTAAGCCCCTCGGGATAGCCTGTGAGGATATACATTTTTTTGTTGAATTGTTTTTGCCTTTTGTCGTTTCTCCTAATAAAGATACATTCAAAGAAACGGTCAGTTAAAAAACTGCTGTTAAAAGCAGTTTTGTGCGAGTTAAAAGCAGGGTAAGGTGCTGTTAAAAGCAGGCAAGTTAAAAGCAGGCAAGTTAAAGCACACGAACCTTAAAAGAAGGATCCATACGGCTCTCAACAAACTTATCCCATGTCTCAGTGTCTAGAAAGGAATATTGCTCACAAGGAGACACTCCTTTCTTGCTTCCAAACACGTACGTGGAAGTCAATTGGGTCTTGAAGGCCCTCCAACGCTCACCAGCGAATGATATCCATTTCCTCCTTAGCCCTTCAGTATTCGGAACATTATAAGTGAGCTACAAAAAATAATACAAGGTCAGTGAATCCTACAAGAATTAACATTATACAAGTAAATTTAATAGAAAAAATTTCGTACCAAGATGCTTTGCCAAATTTGTTCCTTCACACGCATCTCCACATCATCCCAATCCTTCTTTATTATGCTCACTTTGCTGCGGCCCAGAAGTGCAACATAACTTCTAAACTTTGTTGCGTGAGGCCCAATAGCATTTCCGGTCGAGTCATCAAACTCAATCGGTAACCTCTCATCAGCATTTCGACTTAGTGTCAACTGACTAAGTCGTGTTGCACGTCTCCCCTTCTTCGCGGACCTACTAGAATCGGCCATATTCTCGCCAAATAAGACAAATAAATGAGTTAGAATACAAAGTAACTAATACAAAGACATGCAAAGTAAGTAACAGTGTAAAAACCATAATATACCTATTGTTTAACAATTTTCCCATATTCCTTCTTCATGATCAAATCGGGTGGCATATACATCATCTTCTTCATTGTCATCATTAGAAGGTAAAAAGTGTGATGCTGAAGATGGACTAGTAAACTGTTGAAGTTGTAAATCTTCAATGTCATCACTACCGGACATGGGTTTCCCTTGAAGCATTATTAACCAACTACTATTAAGCTGGATCGGAGATATAAAAGACTTGTTTTGCTTGAGTTGCCATAATAAAAGGTTCGTCTTTATAGCTAAGCTTATTCGAGGTTAACCAATGTAAACCCTAATTCATCCACCAAAACACCATTGTTACCTGTCAACCCAATTGCACTTGAATACAGCAATTCTAAATTTGGTGTAGACAACCTCCCAAATTTCTTGAATTACTCCATAATAAGAAAGGGATGCCATTACAGGAGAATTATCTTTTGAAGTAGCAAAGTGCATTGATTCAGCAACTACCATCACACCACTGTTTTGCATTGTACTCTTTTCATCTTGAAGCTTAGTATAAAAGGAATAACCGTTTACATCATATCCACTCCATGTTATGACATCAAAGTTTGGGCCATGAGCTAACCATTTCAAAGTTTCGAGATGCATCATCAATTGTAACGATCTGTTCTTCAAACCACTTCAAGAAATTTTTATTGTGTTCATTCAACAACCATTTTTCATTCATCCTTGGATATCTTTGCTTGATCATTTCTTTGTGAGTAGATAAGAAAGGCTGAACTTCATCGATGTTATTCAAGATGTACAAATGCGCTTGTAAAACTTCTTCTCGACTCATGTTTCTACCTTTAACACCTCGGGTTCCCTTCCCAAATTGTCTTCCATCATGACGAAACGTTGGAATCCCTATAGGACTTACTTCACAAAGATAATCTGTACAGAACTCAATTGCTTCTTCTGCAATATATCTTTCAACAATGGATGCTTCAGGCCTTGATGGGTTTTTAACATATCCTTTCAAGATTTTCATATAACGCTCAATTGGATACATCCACCTTAGATACACAGGGCCACATAACTTAATCTCTCTAACAATATGAACAATTAAATGCACCATTATGTCAAAAAATGAAGGGGGGAAAAACATCTCCAATTTGCATAATATCAACACAGCTTCAGCTTCTAGGTTATCCAAAGTCTGAAGGTCGAGTACTTTATTACAAACAGCATTAAAGAAAAAACACAGCTGCGTTATAACATGTCTAACCTTCTTTGGCAAAATGTCCCGAATAGCAACTGGTAAAAGATGTTGCATTAATACATGACAGTCATGGGACTTTAATCCAACTAACTTCAAGTCTTTCATTGACACTAGCCGTTTAATATTCGAGCAAAAACCCTGAGGCACTTTGATACCTTTAAGACATTGACAGAGGCTTTTTTTCTCCTTCTTAGACAAAGTATAACAAGCTGGAGGCAAATAAGTCCGCTTACCACGTGATTGGGGACCTAATTCCTGTCTTATGTTCATATGAAGCATATCTAACCGAGAGTTCAAGCCATCTTTGGTCTTTCCTTGAATATTGAGGAGGGTTCCAATAAGACTGTCACACACATTTTTTTCTACATGCATAACATCAATATTGTGCCTTACATCTAGACTAGACCAATAAGGAAGCTCAAAAAATATGGATTTTTTCTTCCATTTTTCCTTTTCATGGGAAACTGTTTGGGTCTTTCCAAACAAACAATGAATGTCTTTCACCTTCGAATACACTTCCTCTCCTGTTTTAGGGTTAGGAGCGATTTGACTCTCTTGAAAGCCATTATAAGCCTTCTTCAACCTCCGATATGGATGAATAACTGGTAGAAATCTTCTATGTCCTAGGTACACTTGTCTTCTTCCCATGTTTCAGTTGATGATAACACGTTTCTTCCATACAAATAGGGCATGCATTATGTCCTTTGACACCGTATCCACTTAGATTTCCATAAGCAGGGAAGTCATTTATCGTACAAAAAAGCAAAGCTTGCAATTTAAAGTATTCATTACGATATGCATCAAATACCTCAACACCCTCTTCCCAAAGAAGTTTTAAGTCTTCAATCAAAGGTCGTAAATAAACATCAATGTCATTTCCTGGTTGTTTGGGGCCGGAAATCATCATCGACAACATTACAAACTTGCGTTTCATGCACAATCGAGGAGACAAGTTGTAAATTACTAACAAAACAGGCCATGAACTATGTATACTACTTAAATTGCCATAAGGATTCATCCCATCTGTAGCAAGTGCTAGTCTAAGGTTTCTCCCCTCTTGACCAAATTCTGGAAATATGTCATCAATTTTTTTCCATTGCGGAGAATCAGCTGGATGTCGTATCTTCCCATCACAGTGTCTTTCATCTACATGCCACGTTAAGCTCTTTGCATCTTTGGCATTAGCAAATAGCCGCTTAAACCTTGGAATTATTGGAAGATACCACACTACTTTGACGAGGGTTCCTGATGAAATTGTCTTATCACAATTATCTTCTCCATCCTTGACTTTAAACCGTGATGTACCACAAACAGGACAATTATGCAAACTTCCAAACTCCTTCCCGTACAGGATGCAATCATTACGGCATGCATGTATCTTCTTATACTCCATACCCATCGGACAAATTACTTTCTTTGCTTCATAAGTACGGCTTGGAAGTGTATTCCCTTCCGGAAGCATTTCCATTAATAATTGTAGCAACTCTGTAAAACTTTTATCCGTCCACCCATTTTTGGCCTTTAAGTTAAATAATTTTAACACTCGCTGACAACCGTGTGAACTTAGAACATCCTATATACAGAGGCTTCTTACTATCTTCGCATAGTTCTTCGAATACATATCCTTTTTCAAATGGCTCTTCACCGATATCACGTATCAAATCCTCTAGTCGATCATTGGTTTCTTTCTCGGATTTCAGTTGTCTCGAAGCCATAGGGAAATCTACTACTTCCCCATGCCAAATCCACTTAGTGTAACTCTTGCAAAATCCATCACAAAGGAGATGCTCTCTTATATCCTTCACACTTAGTTGTCTTAAATTTAAGCACTTCACACAAGGACAATAAAAGAGACCTCTATTGTTACCCACATTTCTCTCGTGCAAACTCTAAGAACTCTTCAACCCCTAATTCATATTCTTCTTCTATACGTTTGGCATTTATCCAACTCCGATCCATATCTATACCCCAACATAAGAAACAAACCCAAATGAAAAACAAGAGAACCAAATATAATCAATACCCCAAAGCCCTACACCCCAGCGTGGAAACCCATAGCCTTAACTCTTCCGCTAAGAGACTCGGACCAGAGCGACATCAACCAACCCAACAGGGTTTGGATAACACCAATCTCAACCCCACGAGAATAACCAAGTGAAAATCACATATTCAAGTCAAACTAAACGGAAATAATAATACAAAACCCAGAATAAACATGTCTACATACATTAAACCTAGGCAGAATCAGTCCACGACCAAACAAAACAATCCAGAATCAAGGAAAATGCATAAAGGTAATTGACAAAACAAGGATGAGAAGCCAATAGGATAGACCGAATCACCTCTGGTTCGCGACGAGATCGAAGGTGCGCAGGTGCAATGAGGAGGAGCTCCTAGAGGGTTTCAGAGAGGTGAAGACGAGGGTGGCGCGTTTTTGCAGTTCTTGGTGCGCGTCGCAGTTCCTGGTGTGCGTCGCAGTTCTTGGTGCACGGCAAGGGTGGTTTTCGCTTGTGGATTCGATTGGGGAAACGAAGGTTAGGGATTCGATTGGGGGAAGGAGATGGGAGAGACAGTGGTTTTCGCTACTGCGATAGGGGCAAGGAGAATGAATTTGGTAATGGCTCGGACCAGAGGGAGTCAGTCTGTAATTGGGTGTGGGACGCGGGAAAATTTTTTAAGACTTTCCACATCGGTTCATGGGGGAACCGATGTAGAAAGTAAACAGATGACCGATCAGAATGCCTTTATGACCGATCAGAACAGGATGATCGATCAGAATGATATTATGACCGATCAGAATTTTTTTTAGATAGCACTTTCCACATCGGTTCATGGGGGAACCGATGTAGAAAGTGCAACAGTATATCAAATGACAGAGCAGAATGAGGTTTACGCAGGTCATTATTCGCTCAAGCGACAATATGATCGCTCGAGCGAAGCGACCTGCAAAAAATTGGCATTCTCTGGTTGAATTTCGCTTGAGCGACACTGGTGTCGCTCGAGCGACGCCACCTGCACAAAATTGGCCTTCTCGGGTGGTTTTTCGCTTGAGCGACACTTCCTCGCTCGAGCGACATCCACATTTTTTGGTTATTGGCCTTCTCGGGTGGTTTTTCGCTTGAGCGACACTGTCTCGCTCGAGCGACATCCACATTTTTTGGTTATGATCGATTACATCTTCAAATGATCGATCATATTTGAATATATATAATAGCGGTTAGGATTTAACCGCTATTAGACGTGCTATGTAATAGCGGTTAAGACATAACCGCTATGAGAAGTGCTATTATAATAGCGGTTAAGATTTAACCACTATCATATATAACCACATTTTTCATCAACATTATTTTTAATCAGAGTAGAAAGCATTTTCCACATCGGTTCATGGTGGAACCGATGTAGAAAGTACTTTCTACATCGGTTCCCATCTGAACCGATGTGGAAAGGCTTTAAAAAAATTTCTACATCGGTTTTTTAACAACCGATGTAAAAAGTCCGATGTTAAAAGTGTTTTTTGTACTAGTGACGCAAAAATGGCGCAAACGATCAAGATGACGTGAAATGACCTCATAAATGACTCGGTCTAAAAAATGCAAAGATGACAGGAAAACTGTCCACAAATATAGCACAAACCTTTCTGAGCTTCGCACCAAAAAGAAAAAAGGATTAGCTCAGTTTGGACACACCATTAAAAAAAAGACCGAGCAGTTGGAAGTTCTAATAGTTTACGAGCCTTGATCGTTTATCATAAAGCAAAGAGGAAAAAAAGGCTCACCAATATAGTGAAGCTACGGGCCAGGCAGTCCATCAGCAAGCCGAAGCACTTGCGCATCATGTATGGTAAGCCGAAGAAGAGTTACATGGAAATCTTAACCCACCTTGGATTTCTTTAGGCTATAGCGATTTTAGTAATTAGGTGTTCTTCTTCCAATTTTAAGGGATGTAAATCCAATGACTATTAGAGATTACTCCTCAGGGCTAGCCCGACCCTTGAGCATTTTAGGGCACATATTTACCTATTAATTATAAATAATGTCATTCTTACCATTTGCTTTTTTTTCTTGCTATTCATGTTTATACCTCATTAATAACCATGTTTAAGCAAACGTTTTCAAAACGCGTCAAAATAATCAAAATGCGCCATTGTAAAAAATAAAGGTCAAAACCATCTTCACTGAATGACTAGAAACACGAATAAGGCTTTACCTCTTAAATAAATTTGTGTTTCGCCAATGTTGTGCAAAAAAAAAATGAAAAGAAGCCCGTAAAAGCCAAAGGCCAAAAAAGAAAGGGCAAGATACTCGATAGGAAACCCGCTAAGGGGACTACACAAAAGTTAGGGTAAACCCGCTAGGAAACCCGAACAACAATAAAGGGTAGCCTAGGCAAAAAGTAGGGTTACCAAATAAAGTCCGCTAGGTTTCCCAAAACAAGAAAAAGAAGGAAACCTAGACAAAAGTTAGGACAAAGAAAAAGCACAACATCCTAGATTGAAAACTCGAAGGGCAGTCTAGGAAAATCAATCAGTCTCGATAAAAGAGCCACACAACAATAAGTTAAGACATGATCTCATAAATAAAATGTTTGTTTAAACTAGCCTAAACAGTCTAACCAACCTTGGCTAGTCATTCTTACAAAAATAATTTTTGTTAAAAATTAAATTTTTCTAAAACACAAGCCTTTGAATAAATAATTTTTCTTCTTTTCTCTTGACCCTTACAACATGCATTCTAATAATTAGTACGGAAATGTGGAGATAGTAATCAATAGGAGGATTGACATCCCCAAGAAAGGGGAGGAGCGCAGCATGGCAAGTCGATTTACAATCAACACAATTATTCTTCAGTCATGATAAATTCGAGATGGCAGAGTCGGTACAACTAAGCATGGCATCAGAAGCAAAAACACATCGGTTAATCCTTTTGAAATATTAACTGAATTAGCATTATAGGATGCATATCATAAACTTTGCATGCATAGTCCTTTCTCTCAAAAAAAAAAAGAGAGAGAAGAAAGAATATAAGAAAAAGAATAATGCCTACTAGGAGATTCTTAGGCAAAAGTTAGGGCATTCATAGAAAAGGAAAAAGCTCAATAAGATATCCTAGGCAAAAAGTAAGGCGTCGCTAGATCGAAAACCCGCAAAGGGCGGTCTAGGCAAAAGTTAGGGCTAAACCAAAAATATGAAAAAAGAGAGGGGCCCATCAGTATAATCATAAAAGTTCAACAGGTGAATGTTGGTCACTTTTCTAGATGCATCAAATAAAAAGAATAGATTGCATTTAGGGCATTCACACACAAATAGTCGCACAAAACGAATTTGTCAAAATCAAAAAAGAAAAATAAAATCTCTATAAACAAATAAACAGAAAATAAGAATCATGCATAAGGAGACTAGGCTCCATGTTTGTGTTTGACAACAGGAAGCACCCAAAACAAGTCTCCAAATAATGCTCTCCCGCAAGAAAGCAGAGCAAGTTGCCACTAATCAAGCAACTCAAAGCTAAATAAGAGTTCCAGGAGCCAAAGCTTCAACTGCCATCCTTCTACCCAATAAAGAACGCACAATCGTCAGATAAGAAAAGCCGATGGAAAGGCTTAATCATCCCTAAATGGATCCTTGCCTACTCCAGAGGCATAAAACAAAAATATTACCCCAAGGCTCAGTATCGCCACTGTAGACCCCAAATCTTGCCCGGCCTCCAAATAAAGAGAAGAAGACCTCCTATTCGAAGATGGACGAAGCCTAACAAGCCACTAGGAGAGACTATTAGGCCCCATACTAGGATAGGAGGGGTTTTTTGTACAAAAAATAAGTTTTCTCGCCTCTTTGGGACGAGACCGCCGTCTCGCCTCAGGCAAGTGGCGAGACTGTCGTCTCGTTTGATGAGACGGCGGTCTCGCCACCTGCGAATGGCGAGACGGCAGTCTCGCTTTCCCAGACGGTGGTCTCGCCACCTGCGAAGGACGAGACGACATTCTCGTTTGGCGAGATGGCGGTCTCACCACCTACGCAGGACGAGACGGCGGTCTCGACCCTGTCAGATGAGAACGGCGGTCTCGCCACTGCCAGGCGCGAAAACCTATAAATAGGGGCCTCCCCCCCCCTTCATTTCCACACACCACACAACTTTTAACTCTCCCTTCTCTCTAAAACTTCTCTCTAGAATCCCTCCGACGCATTTCCGGAGCTTTTGAGTGCTTTCTTGAGTGTTTTTTTTGACGTCTAGAAGAGTTTCCAGCGTCGTGTAGAGTGAAGGGCTGCCAAAAAGCACCCATTTTCCTTTAAAAGAAATAAAATAGAAAAGCTTGCTACGAAGGTTTTCTCTTCCTCTTTGTCTATTTACCGCTTTACATAAATTGTGCAAATAGCTATTAGGGTCATGTAGTCATAAATTTAAATTCCGCATAATAAAAGGGCAAAAACGTTATTTTCACCGGTTTAAATATTTTTAGATAGTTGGCCTATCATAGGGAACCCGAAAGGGGCATAGTAAAGGAACTAATACTTCCTTTACACGTAACTAACTCCCTTACCCAACTCTGGTTCTAATGACCAAAGTTGGTTTTCGAAAACCAACGCCTTTTAAAAACCCCTTTTCCGATGTTTCCGGTAAAAACATCGGTGGCGACTCCACAGAACCCCTCAAAATTAGTCCTTGGGTTAGCCGGGTTATCGGACAACCCAAGGACGACCTTTCGAAAACCTCGCCCCTAGGTTAGCCCGGTTATCGGACAACCTAAAGGCGTTGTAACCACCCATAAAAAACGCGAAGACAAGAGGGTCGAAACCATCGCGTCGCTCCGACCGCGTCTCTCTTTTGAGACGGCGGCGACAGATGGCGACTCCACTGGGGAAGCCTCGAGAGTTGATCCCATTTAGTGATGGGCCGACTTAAAAATAAATAAACCAAGAAAACAATGTTTTTGCCCTTAACTTGTATTATAACATGTTTTAATGCTTGACTTTAATAACTGTTGTTTGTTTATACTTATGCAATTGTTTGAAATAAAAATTGTACACAAACCCTTGCACACAACAGTTCCCTCTATACCCGGGGGCAAGTGAGAAAACCATAGGGAGTGGGTGGCAGGTACGGTTCGCTGTAGTGAGGGCCTTGAGCCCACCAGTGTGATCGGAAACCACCACTCAAGGTGATAACCTTCCTCTTGTGGCAACAAGACTGACTATGGCCTTAGTGCTAAGCATGGTCGGACGGCTGGAGAGTGGGGACCCTATAATGGGGGCACCTTGGGGGCCTTAGCCATGTGAGAACAGTTAGAACCAACCCTTGCCAATGCACTTTTCTGCAGGAAAACCCTACCTCGTGATATAAACGAATTCTCGCCTGTTTGCGGATGATTGAATTGTGTGTGCATATGTTTGTTACATTTGTCTGTTGCATAGCATAAACAAACAACAAAACAAAAAATTTAAAAAATATTTTCAAATAAGCACCCTTATCTCGGACAGTCTGCCTTTTAGCTAGCCTAGTTTCAGGTTCTTTGTAAGCTAAGTAGCCACGTAGTTCCGACAGAAGAGATAAGGGACGCTAAAAATATTCTTTCGCATAAAGCCGCATTTTTATCTCGGACAGTCTGCCTTTTAGCTAGCCTGGTTTCAGGTTCTTTGTAAGCTAAGTAGCCACGCAGTTCCGATAGAAGAGATAAAAGGCTATAAAATAAACAAATAAGTCCATTTCCAAAATAAGACCTGGTCCCAAAATATTGCACTCATAAAGCATTCATATAGATAGTTTATTCTTCAATAAAAAAATATACACGCAATTACCATACATCATATAGAAAAACATGATAAATAAGAAAATAAACACTTACATTCATTCAAATAAGCATCCTTTTCATCAAACATGCATTTTGGTTTTAGAAATGGAGGGGACAAGTAGACAGCCAAAGAAGGTGGATATTCCCCATTTCCATACTAAGAGATTAGAACGGCTAAGCGCGGCAATGCCATCGGAGGTGCGCGCTGACTTTGAAAAATCCTATGGACGGATTTTGGACCTTCTAAAGATCTGTGTCAATCAGGTGTTCCTAAGGGCACTAATCCACTTCTGGAATTCCAATCTGCGGTGTTTCGAATTTCCGCAGTTCGACTTGGTGCCCACACTAGAGGAGTATGAGACCATGTTGAAATGGACCAAATCAGCCGAGGTCCATGTCCGCCACGAGGCATACACTCCTGCAGCACCAGTCGCTGCCCTTATTCAGCTACCATTCCGGCAGAGTACCCTGATAAAGAAGGGGAACGCCCAGGGTTGGAAAGTGTCAATGCTAGAAGACCACCTGTCCTACCTGGCTGAAAGGGCAGAGTGGGTCGCCTTCAACAAAACTCTGACACTCATAATTTTTGGAACAGTCTTGTTCCCCTTCCACTTCGACACAGTAGATCAGGCCGTCATGGACGCCTTCTTCGCCTGGGACGTGAACTCGAAGAGTCCCCTGCCTGCAATTCTTGCCGACACCCTGCTCTTGTTAGAAAAGTAGTTTTAGATCAAGAGGGGGGGTGAATTGATCTTTGAAAGTTTTTCGCAAATCACAGATTATCTAATTCGAAAATTAAGTTTACTAATCTATTCTTGAATCTCAAAGCAATCAATTAAAATAAACGCAGCAACTGAATTTAAAGGAGAGAAAGGTTAAGAAAGATATCACCGGTATTTTATACTGGTTCACCCAATACCAGGGCTACGTCCAGTCTCCAGCCAAATTCCAGCTGGGTTCCACTAGATTAAATGTTTTACAGATTCAACAATCTTACACCTAATCTAACACAAGAACCAAATTCCAGTTCCTGCACTTAACCTTTCCACCAAGAACCAAATTCTAGCTCTTGATAACCTCTGCAACCAAATTCCAGATGCAGAGAAACCAGTACCCAAATTACAGGCACCACACAGTACAAGAACCAAATTCCAGTTCCTGTACTCAACCTCTCCACCAAGAACCAAATTCCAGTTCTTGATAACCTCTACAACCAAATTCCAGTTGCAGAGAAACCAGTGCCCAAATTCCAGGCACCAAACCTTTCACCAAGAACCAAATTCCAGTTCTTGATAACCTCCACAACCAACTTCCAGCTGCAGAGAAACTTGTGCCCAAATTCCAGGCACAACACAATACAAAAGAATGAAAAAGAATTTACAAAAAAGAAACTAGAAAGCTCAAACCAGTTTATCCAAATCTGCAGAGAGTTTCTTCTTCAAAAGAATGCAAGTTGCCTCAAGAAAGATTTTCAAAAATAACTTCAAAAAAATTGTTGCGAATCTTTCTTGAAAAAGTTCTAAGGTTTGCTTGAATGATTGCTTAAGGATGTGTGAAAACTGATATTCAATGTATGTTTAAAAAGTTCAAGCAAAACTGTTTTTAAAGAGTAATTTCAAAAACTGCTGCATTAATTAATCTGTTGAAAGTTTGTTTTAATCTGTTGAAATAGCCGTTTCAATCTGTTAAAAGTCCTTTCAATCCATTAATGCGTTCTTGTTTCTTTAATAGAATTGTTTTAGTTGATACTGCACCGGTTATATCAATTAAAACACTTTACAAAACTTTTCTAAGTTTGATTCAATCGATTGTTTCGTGTTTTAATCGATTGATATACTGCAAAACTTTCTTATAAAACTTTTCAAGTTGTTTTAACTGATAAAAAGATGTTTTAATCGATTAAAACTCTGCACAAAATTTTTCTAAGTTGTTTTAATCGGTTGAAACTCGTTTTAATCGATTGAAACAGATCTGATCGGTCATAATTCAATTCTGATCGATCATAAAACATTCTGATCGGTCATAATCGCATTCTGATCGATCATCCTGACCTATTAAGTGATTTTAATCGATTGAAACGTGTTTTAATCGATTGAAAAAATTCTGATCGCTCATAATTCAAATCTGATTGATCAAATCTGATTCTGACCGGTCATATTTGAATTCTGATCGGTCATAATGGGTTATGAATGGTTTTAATCGATTAAAGGCAATTTGTATCGATTAAAATATTGTAAAAACACTTCTTTAAACATTCTAAGTGATTTTAATTGGTTCTTTCAAAACTATATCAGTTAAAAACATGTTTAAGAAAGCTTTTGTAAAAATACTTTGTTTTTAGTTGTTTAAAACGATTTTGGAGGCATTTTTCAAAATCATTTAAGTGAAGAAACTTCATGCAGCAGAAAAGATAAAGTGATTTTACCTAAGCATTCTGTTAGACACACTAATCCTCTAACTCTTTTATCTGAGTGACTTGTTGACTGCTGCAAAGTTGACTTTTGAGTTCATCTTTGACTTCATCAAATCAATGAGATCTTTGCCAGAGTATTTCACTGAGATCTTCATCACTTTCAGCTCTCGGTGGAATTCTGCCACCAGAAGCAGGGAAAAACACTTCGCTGCTGCTCTTCATTGCTGTTTGTGTGGAGCGCCACGCACCTTTACGCCTCCAGCCACATGGGGATATTCCCCGACCCTTTAAGGAGCTTCTCCAAGATCCCCCTCCAACGTCGTCTGACTTCAGAATGGAGGGATGAGTGGGAACGAAAGGACGCCAACAGTTTATCCTGGGTCTGTCCTTGGTTCCGACCCGACCCAAGTCTCATCAGATGTGGGGACTATCCGAGCGTACCCTTGATAGGACTCAGGGGATGCATAGCCTACTCACCTAGAGTAGCTATGAGGCAGCTCATGAGAACCCAAACTACTGTTTCCCGAGGGGAGCTCGGAGGACTGTGCTTCTTTGGAGACCCATGCACAATCGCCAACTCACTAGCTGTGAGAAAAGCATGGGAGAGGCCAGTCTACATGGGGGACAGAGAGTTAGGAAAAGCTCGGGTGGCTGTCACCAGTGACTACGAGGCGTGGAGAAAGAGAAGAGGGATGGCTCAACCATCTGCCACACCTACTACAAGCGCCAATAATGAAGGGCTGCAGGCTCAGATTGATGCCTTGACCCAGAGGATAGAAATCATGGGAGCCCAGATGAGGGCCCTTGAAGAGAAAGAGCAAGAATCTATCCTCAAAATTGATGGTCTGCAAAGGCAAGGCAAGAAAAAGGATCATGAAATAGAGCGCCTCAAGGACCAGTGTGCTGACTCCAACGAACAAGCTATCCGGGCATCCAAAACTGCCAGAACTAGTTCGGATAGCCAACTACAGGAGATAACCGCCAAGTCAGCACGCCTTGAGGCCGAATCATCAAAGCAGGCTCAAACGATCAAGGAGTTGTCGCAAGAGCTCCTCAAGACTCGGTTAGATATCCGCCAAGAGTGAGAGGCCAACCGGAGACTCAACAGAAGTCTCGCTGAGCTACGCTGCAAAGAAAGAGACGGGCTAGCTCAGTACGGCCAAGTACTGCAAGAGAAAGACCGAGCCGTTGAAAAGCTCGATGAACTACAAGCCTTGGTCGTTCATCAAGAGGAGAAGATCAAAGAGGCTCAAAAATACAGTGAAGATATGAGCCAGGCGATCCACAAGCAAAGCGAAGCACTTGCTCGTCATGTCCGGGAAGCCGAGAGAGAGCTACAGAGGAATCAAGACCCGCCTGTGGGTTTCTTTAAAGTTTTCCGCTTTTGCCAAAAGTTGCTTCGCAGTATAGAATAGGGGAATGTACACCTTCTGTTGAATAAATAAAATCTTCTTTATTCAAATGATTGTCTACTCGCATGCATAAGCATTCATTTGCATATTTAAATTTCCCCTCCTTCACACTTAATAAATAAGATAATAAAAAGGAAGGATTAACTAACACGTCTTCCAAATCAGAAGAATGGAGCGAAAGCCACTCCTAATAAAGCTTACCCCAACGGTCGACTCGCCGCAAGAGGAAAATAAGCCTCGACCGTTGGTCCTCAAGAACAAAGAAGAGGGGGCAAGGACACCAGTGCGACTATTTATGACACGTCCTTTCCCCTACGAATCGAATAAAGTTGTACCATGGAGATATGGGGAACCTCCACCAATAAAAGAAGAAATAACAAATGTAGCCGGCATTGGGGCCACGAGTAGAAGTGGAAGAATCTACTCCCCCAAGGACACCCAGGAAGATGTCCTCAAAAATAAAGGAAAAAATAAAAAGACCGAAGAAGAAAAAGAAAATAAGGAATCCAAGGAGGAGACAGAGGAATTACTCTAGTTTATAAGGCAAAGTGAGTATTCCATTATAGACCAGCTCAATTGCACACCTGCAAAGATTACATTGCTATCTTTAATAATGAGCTCAGAACCGCATAGAAACGCTCTGCTGAAGGTCTTGAGGGAGGCGCATGTACCTCATACAATATCCCAAGAAAAGGTTGAGAGGATCGTCGGGCATATTACGGCAAGCGATCACCTCACCTTCACAAAGGAAGAACTCCCCCTCGAGGGGTCAAACCATAACAAGCCCTTGCATATCTCGGTTAAATGCAAGGAGTACCTCGTCGCCAAAGTTCTTGTGGATAACGGGTCATCCTTGAACGTAATTCCCAAGTGCACACTAGACAAGTTAACTATCCAAGGAACCCGTCTGCGCCCAAGCAGCACTATCGTTCGAGCCTTCGATGGATCTAAACGAGAAGTAGTGGGGGAGGTCAACTTGCCAATTCAAGTCGGACCCACTATCTTCGACGTCGATTTCCACGTAATGGATATTACTCTAGCGTATAGTTGTCTCCTCGGCAGGCCTTGGATTCATGACGCTAAGGCAGTACCTTCAACGCTCCACCAAAAAGTAAAGTTCATAGTGGATGACAAACTGGTCATGGTCCAAGCAGAAGACGATATCCTGATCAGTGGACCATCCACCCAACCTTATGTGGATGCGGCTGAAGAGGCCCTTGAAACATCTTTTCAAGCGCTTGAAATTTCCAACATAGAGCGACTTCCCAAAAACACAAAGGTAGCCCGCATGATGTTGAAACATGGTTACCATCCTGGCCAAGGACTGGGGGCAGATTCCCAAGGCATGAGGGAACCCCCAGAATTCAAAGACAATCCTTGCAAGTATGGCCTAGGATATGACCCTACTAAGGGCCGAGCGGAAAAAAGAAAAGGGAAGTCCCCCCTCCGCACACTCAAGCAGATTTTCCGAAGTGGAGGGGTGCAAGCGTCAAGAGCCACCTTAGTCATTAGGAAATCTTTTTCTTCGTTTAAGGGATGTAAACCCCATGATTGTTAGAGATTATCCCCCGGGGCGAGCCCGACCCCCAGGTATTTCAGGGCACATATTCCCTTATTAATTAATAAAGAATAATTCTTACTATATGCTTCTCTTCTCTCTATTTTTTGACTAGACCTCATGAATAACCCTGTCTAAGTAAACGAAAAAAAGAAGAATAAAAAGCGCATTCAAATAATCAACATTTACCACTGCTATCATCATCAAGCTAGTTGATTAGAAGCACATAAAAATAAGACTTCACCTCATTCATAAAGAAAGTCATGCTTCGCCAATACTGTGAAAAAAATAAATCCACAAAAAAGAGAAAAAGCCCAGAGAAGCCAAAGGCCAAAGAAAAGGGCAAATAACCCTGTAGGAAACCCACTAAGGGGGCTACGCAAAAGATAGGGTCGACCCGGTAGGACACCCGAACAATAATAAAGGGTAGCCTAGGCAAAAGTTAGGGTTACAAATAAGGTCCGCTAGGATTTCTCCAAAAATTACAAAAAGAAGGAACCTAGACAAAAGTTAGGGCCAAGACACAGTATCCTAGTTCGAAAACCCAAAGGGCGTTCTAGGGAAATTAGCTAGCCATTAAAAAGCAATGAAAATGAAATCAAAGAGCGCAAATACAAAAAGAAAGAAAAATGTTTGCTTAGACAAAGCTTAAACACCTAAGCCTAACCTTAGCCAGCCATGCTTACAAAACCCTTTATCAATAAAAATCAACCCTCTAAAACACAAACCATTGATTTTTACCTCTTTACTTCTTTTCTCTTGACCCTCACAACAAATATTCTAATAATTAATTTGGGAATATGGAGGCGTATAGTCAACAAGAGGATTGAAATCCCTAAAGCAAAGAAAAAGGGACACTATGTGACAAAGAGTGTGCTGCAGAAGAAAAAAGGAAAAGAGAAAGAAAAGAAAGAAAAATTATCCTTCGGTCACAAGAAGTCTGGCGTGGTACAGCCAAGAGTAAACACAGCAAATCAGAGGGCATTCGGTGCAACAAGACACGTCAGTTAAATCCTTCTGAAAACTTAATCAAAATAGGCATTATAGGACATCATACATGAAAACATTGCATTCATAAAAATGTTTTTGAACCAGGTCCTATTTTCTCTTCAAAAAAAAAAACCTTCCGTAATTCGAGACCGCCGTTTGGCTATTCCAAACCGCCGTCTCGGTTACCCGACAAGGCGAGAATGTCGTCTCGACCGACCAGACCGTCGTCTCGACTCAGGAGAAAACGAGACTGCTGTCTTGCTCGACGAGACCGCCGTCTCGTTTAAGCCCAACGTCGAGACCGCCGTCTCGATGGTCCAGACCGCCGTCTCGACTTGGAGGAGACACGAGACCGCCGTCTCGCCTTCCCAGACGGCGGTCTCGAATTGAAAAAATTCCTATAAATAGGGGGCGCGCTTGGGGGGTTTCTCACAACTCTCCTTGCCTCCAGAACCTCCCTTTCTCAAACTCTTGCACTCCCAAGCCCCCCTAGTCAGAATGTTTGGTAGAAGCGCCTCCAGGAAGAGAAGGAGCACCGCCGGTGCCAGCAGTTCTGCGGCTCCGCCACCCCAGGACCCCTCTCAATTATCACCACAACACCAGGCCCGCCTCGACAATATTCGGACCTATCAGTGGCACCCGATGCTGAGACTTGACTTCAGCATCCTGGCTGAATTTGGGTGGGAGGACGACGTCCGAACCCACATAGACAGCATCGAGTGGGGCTTTCTGCTGCATCCACCGCCTACACATGTGTACCCACAAGCGGTACTAGAATTCTTGGCCTCGGTCTGCTATTCCGAGGTCCCCTCCACGGTCCCGGGCCTGCAGCCCACTAAGATGGTGACCTACTTCATGGGTGGAAGATACCAGGCCACCACCCTCGATGAGTTCAACATGGCCATCGGGTTCGTCCGGCCCGAGGACACATTGACCCAGGGATATCGTGAGGCCATCTGCTCCCGGCCCACCAACCTCACTGCCGCTGAAATGTGGCCTGAGCTCACAGGAGTGACCATGCTGCCCACACTGATGAGGGGCTCCGCGCTGCCCCCAACACTCCGCATCTGCCACAAGCTGCTGACAGGGACCATTCATGGGAGGAAAGAGAGTCAGGGCAAGGTCTCCCTCCCTGACCTCTTCGTACTTTATTGCATGAGCCAAAAACGGCGCTGCAACCCCGGCTACTTCTTCTTGAGAGCCCTCAAGGACTTCGGGAACAGATCCGCGGGGGCCGTCCTCGTGGCTCCCCTCATCACTCCCCTGGCAGAAAGATGGGGGTGCCCTGGCCGGGAAGAGTTGGCCTCCAACTTGCGACCCGAGACTATTAACGAGTCAGTCCTGGTCAGCATGGGAATGCTGATACGTCGAGGGACCCAGTTGGCCCTCCATCCCACACTGGATTTCGCACTAGATCTCCAGGGGCTGGTGGCGATGCAGGATATCCCCACGCCCCCAGAATTCATGCAGCAGCAGCAACAACCACCACCGTACACGGACGACTTCGCCGGCATGAACCGTAACATGAACGATCTGCACCGACAGTTCGACCAAATGACGGTGCGGCAAGAAGCCTACCATACCGGCAAGAGGAGATGTACCGGCATCGGTAGGTGATGCGGCAGGAATGGACAACATTCCGGCAGGAGTACCGCGACGAAGTCCGAGAGCAAGCGGACTTCGGTATCACCTCTACCGAGCAATTCGCCCGTGGATCATCTCCAGAGGATAGCCCTTAGGGATGGTACTTGCCTAAATAAAAGTGGTTGTAAAATTTCCCATAAATAAAATTTTATTTCATGCATCTCTTTGCCACCCTTCGCAAAAGCTAGCGTAACAAAAAAGCTTAAAAAGGAAAAAAGCATACGCTCAATAAGAAAAGCCAAAATCCTAAATCGCGAGAAAAAAGATAAAATCGCGAGAAAAAGGCAAGATTAAGACAAGTCATCACCTCAACCAACAAAAAAACTTCAACTACCAAATCAAAGTCGAACAAACAAACAAGAATCATCCGACCAACTCGCAAGAATCAGATAGTCACCACTCAGAGATCAAAAACAAAGAATCCCCAGCAGCCAACAAAGCTGGAAGAAGCACAAAATCCCCGGCACAGTCCGAATGACCATCCAAAGAGGTCCAAATACATCACAGAAATCACTCCCCAAGGAGTACCTAACCGGCGCATGAGCTACCCGAGCAGTAAGCCGCCACTACCACCAGTCCTACGCAGTGGACTGTACCAGCCTGATAGGGGGTTTATACCTATCAACCTACGCACGCACTGCGCCTGATCTGCCCTCGAGCCGGATCAGTAAGTCGCACTACCACCCTGATGAGGGGTTCATACCCATCCAGTCCCATGCAACGGACTGCAACTACTAGCCTGATGGGGGGTTCATACCCATCCAGTCCCACACAACGGACTGCAACTACCAGCCTGATGGGGGGTTCATACCCATCCAGTCCCACACAACGGACTGCAACTACCAGCCTGATGGGGGGTTTATACCCATCAACCGAAGGATCGGCTACCGTCAGAAGGAGTATCCTGAGGTTCTACCACGTGTCCACCGAAGGGATTGGCTACCGTCAGAAGGAGTATCCCGGAAGTGCACGAACACCAACATTTTCCCTAGAAGATCAGCCACCGCAAGACGGAGCATCTGAAGGGCAACCGGTCAAGAGGGTCAACTCCTTTACCCTCTAGTCGATCACCTTGGCACAAAAGACCAAAAATCGACTAGTCGGGTAAAGGGGGGGCAGTTGTAGACCCCAAATCTTGCCCGGCCTCCAAATAAAGAGAAGAAGACCTCCTATTCGAAGATGGACGAAGCCTAACAAGCGACTAGGAGAGACTATTAGGCCCCATACTAGGATAGGAGGGGTTTTTTGTACAAAAAATAAGTTTTCTCGCCTCTTTGGGACGAGACCGCCGTCTCGAAATCGAGACCCCGTCTCGCCTCAGGCAAGTGGGGAGACGGCGGTCTCACTTTCCCAGACGGCGGTCTCGCCACCTGCGAAGGACGAGACGGTGGTCTTGTTTGGCGAGACGGCGGTCTCGCCACCTGCGCAGGAGGAGACGGCGGTCTTGTTTGCCGAGATGGCGGTCTCGACCCTGTCAGATGAGAACGGCGGTCTCGCCACTGCCAGGCGCGAAAACCTATAAATAGGGGCCTCCCCCCCCTCATTTCCACACACCACACAACTTTTAGCTCTCCCTTCTCTCTAAAACTTCTCTCTAGAATCCCTCCGACGCATTTCTGGAGCTTCTGAGTGCTTTCTTGAGTGTTTTTTTTTACGACTAGAAGAGTTTCCAGCGTCGTGTAGAGTGAAGGACTCCCAAAAAGCACCCATTTTCCTTTAAAAGAAATAAAATAGAAAAGCTTGCTACGAAGGTTTTCTCTTCCTCTTTGTCTATTTACCGCTTTACATAAATTGTGCAAATAGCTAGTAGGGCCATGTAGTCATAAATTTAAATTCCGCATAATAAAAGGGCAAAAACGTTATTTTCACCGGTTTAAATATTTTTAGATAGCTGGCCTATCATAGGGAACCCGAAAGGGGCGTAGTAAAGGAACTAATACTTCCTTTACACGTAACTAACTCCCTTACCCAACTCTGGTTCTAATGACCAAAGTTGGTTTTCGAAAACCAACGCCTTTTAAAAACCCCTTTTCCGATGTTTCTGGTAAAAACATCGGTGGCAACTCCACAGAACCCCTCAAAATTAGTCCTTGGGTTAGCCCGGTTATCGGACAACCCAAGGACAACCTTTTGAAAACCTCGCCCCTAGGTTAGCCCGGTTATCAGACAACCTAAAGGCGTTGTAACCACCCATAAAAAACGCGAAGACAAGAGGGTCGAAACCATCGCGTCGCTCCGACCGCGTCTCTCTTTTGAGACGGCGGCGACAACCACCACATGAGTCATCAAGCACACCAATTTCTGCCACATTCCCCAATGGAAGAATAAAGGCTTCACACCTATTATCGAAAAGAAAAAAGGAGAAAAGGAAAAGAAAATCCTTCATCCCCAACGGATGACCAAAAGAAAGGACCATGATAACGGAAGGCCAAATAACTTCCCAAGTGGGTCATACAAAAAAGAAGAAAAATAGAGCAAATCAAGAATAAAAAATCTCATTCCTCCCATCAGAATAAGAGCTTTACAAAGCCAGCTCGCATCAACATAAATCAAGGAGCGAAGACTCCATCCCCCAGAAAGAAATCAAAATCAGATCCCCAGGAAGTCAACTAATTCCCTGGTGGATCACCAAAAAAGAAGAAAAACTTCCTGCCCTGCAGATCCCCAAAAAAAGAAGAAGAAGAAGAAAAAGAAAAATCTTGCGTGCATTAAAGAAACTAAAAAGTAAAAAGGCACACGCATTACCCCCACAAAGAAGCCACATTTCAAAATCGCGAAAAAAGAGATAAATCACAGAAAAAGGAAAAATTGAATAAAAATCCTAACTTTTAGGTAGCCAATGAAATCCCTCAGTAGAATAAGAGCTTATCAAAAGTCAGCTCCTACCAGCATCAAATCATGGAATTCCATTTCCCCCCAGAGGGAAATAAAAAATCAGATCCCTAGGGAGATAAATAATTTCCCGGTGGATCACCAAAAAGAGAAATACATCCCCAATGAGCCTACTGCAAAGGAAACCTTAAAAAACTCACATCTTTAGAGAGTCGTTTTCCTGCACATAGGCAAGACCTAGCAAGAAAGAGCCAGTATCTCTCGAAGGGAACATCAACCTATTCAGAGGCACGGAAAATTCAACCAAAAACCTTCACTTCTGTTGAAGCATCCGCCTACTCAAGAGGCATAATAAGAATTAACCAATCCCCCAGCGGATTTCTGCCTACCTAAGAGGCATTAATAAAAAATCCCCAGCAATCAACAAGCAAGATGACTATTGGAGAAACCCAATTAAATCAAGAATCCCCAGTGATCAACAAGTTGGATGGCTAACGAAAAAGCCAAAAAATCAAAGAATCCTCGGCATGTCGGATGACTACACAAGAAAAGTCAAAAACAATTTTAGACAGAACTTTGGGAGACCAAGGGGTGCATAGCTGATTGAATTTTGGTTGCCACAGTTTCAGATACAATCAGTCATTAAGTAGTTTCAATTCCTAGGTTAATGGATCATTATTAGCCTTTATTTGTTTCCATTAAATAGTTTTTAATTCCTAGATTAATGGGTTATTATTAAAATTATTTTCTTTTATTGAGTGTTTTGTAATTCTTATGGCAACGCTTCTATATCAGCTGAACCATTCTTATCAAGAAATAACAAGTGAAATTTTATTCAAAAATATTAGAGTTTATCTCTTTTATCTTAGTGAGAGTGATTCTCCTAAATTCTTGAGTGATTCAAGAACCCTTGCTGTATCAAAGGACTGTCACATCATTTGTGTGTTGCCTCCCTTGGGAAGAGTGATTCTTTCCTTCCACCTTCTTTCTAATTCCTAAATTTCTTACAAGGTTCTAACCCTAAAGATCCTAAATTACCCCTTGTGATTCATATCATTTGGTATCAGAGCTCCGGTTTAAGGGTTTAAACATCAAATTGATGGTAGAAGAGGAAAATTACAATCAAGAAGCAGGAATGAGCCATTGGTTAATACATGGACTGAGATGAAAAGGATCATGAGGAAGCGGTATGTGCCGGCTAGTTATGCAAGGGACTTGAAATTTAAACTCCAAAAACTTACTCAAGGCAACAGGGGGGTTGAGGAGTATTTCAAAGAAATGGACATGCTCATGATTCAAGCAAAGATTGAAGAAGATGAAGAGGTAACTATGGCCCGATTTATTGGTGGTTTGAATATTGATATATGTGATATTGTTGAGTTGCAGGAGTTTGTTGATATGGAGGATTTACTTCATAAAGCAATTCGAGTGGAGCAACAACTCAAAAGAAAAGAAGTGACTAAGAAGAGTTCTACCAACTTTGGATTTTCAAGTCGGAAGGACAAAGGCAAAAAAGATGGGACTGTTACTTCTAGTAGTTCCACACCTATTCCTACAAAGACTCATTCAAAATATGAAGAACAACCCTCTAAAAAAAGTAGAGATGTGAAGTGTTTCAAGTGTCAAGGCCTAGGACACTATGCTTATGAGTGCCCTAACACAAAGACCATGATTCTTAGAGAGGGAGAATATATAAGTGAATCTGAGGTTGAAGAAGGAGAAAAGAGTGAAGACACTGAGGAGGAGGAAGAGATTCCAAAGGGAGATTTATTGAGGATTAGGCGATTACTTGATAGTCAATTGAAACCTATGGAAGAAAACCAAAGAAAAAATATTTTTCACACTAGATGTTTAATCAATGACAAGGTGTGCGTGATAATCATAGATGGAGGTAGTTGCACTAATGTGGCTAGTGCTAGATTAGTATCAAAACTAAATTTAGCTACCAAACCACATCCTAGGACATATAAACTTCAATGGCTTAGTAAGGATGGAGAGGTGCAAGTGAGACAACAAGTTGAAGTGGACATTTCCATTGGAAAATACAATGATAAGGTGCTTTGTGATATTATTCCTATGGAAGTCAGTCATTTACTTTTGGGGAGACCATGGCAATTTGATAAAAGAGTTAATCATAACGGGTTCACCAACAAGATTTCTTTCATTCACCAAGACAAGAAGATTGTGCTCAAACCTTTGTGTCCACAAGAAGTATGTGAGGATAAAAAGAAAATGAAAGAAAAACTTCTTCAAGAAAAGAGAGAGAAAGAAAGCGTTAGTGAAACACTTGAGAGAAAAAAAAGTGATCATAAAAAGAGTGAAACACTTGAAGTGAAACAGAGCTATTTAGCCATAAAAAGTGAGTATAATGTTTGTTCTACATTTAATTTGCCAGACTTATCTCTTTTTAATGTAGATGACGAATCCGATTTGAGGACAAATCCTTTTCAAGAGGGCGAGAATGATGTGAACATGACCTATGATAAGGGCTAGAGCAAGGGAAACAAAGGAAGCTCTTCAACAAGTATTGTTGGTTGACCAAATTTTGTTTTCGATTAATCAATTAATGGGCTTTAGTTTGATTTTGTTTTAAGTTGTAATAAGGGCCCAATTGAAAATTTATTCATCAGCCTTTGGGAGACCAAGGGGTGCATAGCTGATTGACTTTTGGTAGCCACAGTTTCAGATACAATCAGTCATTAAGTAGTTTCAATTCCTAGGTTAATGGATCATTATTAGCCTTTATTTGTTTCCATTAAATAGTTTTCAATTCCTAGATTAATGGGTTATTATTAATATTTATTTTCTTTTATTGAGTCTTTTGTAATTCGATGGCAACGCTTCTATATCAGTTTGAACCATTCTTATCAAGAAATAACAAGTGAAATTTTATTCAGAAATATTAGAGTTTATCTCTTTTATCTTAGTGAGAGTGATTCTCCTAAATTCTTTAGTGATTCAAGAACCCTTGGCTGTATCAAAGGACTGTCACATCCTTTGTGTGTTGCCTCCCTTGGGAAGAGTGATTCTTTCCTTCCACCTTCTTTCAAAGTCCTAAATTTCTTAAAAGGTTATAACCCTAAAGATCCTAAATTACCCCTTGTGATTCATATCAGGTTCATACTCGTCAAACCAAATGGGGGTGCGTACTTATCCAGTCCTACGAAGTGGACTGAAAGCCAAACCAGACGGAGGTTCGTACTCATCAAACCAGATGGGGGTCCGTACTCATCAAGCCTTACAAAAGGGGGATTCAATCAAATCTTATAACCGAAGGGGTCACCTACCGCATCAAAGGAGCATCGTGGAGGTTCACATTCATCGTCTGAAGGGTCAGCTATGATACCAAAGGAGCATCCAGAGGACAAGTCTTATAGAAGAAGAATCAAACCAGATGGGGGTTCGTACTCATCACCATAGGGTCAAAAGGAATGTCCTGTGATCAACCATCAAGAAGACACAATTCTTCGTCTAGAGGGTCAGCTACCACATCAGAGGAGCATCCGAAGGACAACTGGACAAAAGGGTTAACTCCTTCACCCACCTTCCAGTCTTACGGCATTCACCAGCAACCAGTCTGCTAGGTGAAGGGGGGGGGGGCAGTTGTAGACCCCAAATCTTGTCTGGCCAATCAGTAGACCTCAGAAATCCTCCATTTTGAAGATGGTTAAGGCTGCATTAGGCCCCTAGTAGCATTCACTAGGCTCCATTTAAGAAGAGGAGAGATTTTTGAGAAAATAAAAATTTCAAAAAAAGTTAGAAAATTGGGACAGTCATCCCACCTCCATTGAACCTTGGGAGGACTGTCTCACTTTCCCAGACGGTCGTCCCACCTTTCCTAGAGCCCGAGATGGCCGTCCCATTTTCCCAGACGGTCGTCCCACATGACAATGTTCCAGACAATTGTCCCGGCCTGCCTGGCACATTCTGCTATAAATAGGGGGCTCATTCAGCTCATTCCACACACCACAGAGTCTCTTATGCTCTAAGGACCTATTTTTGGGACTTCTAAGCAACTCTAAGTATTATTCCAGAGTATGAGTGATCTTTTTTACACTCGAGGAGTTCAGTTATTATTTTTGTTCGAGGGAGGAGTGCCTTTGTAAAGTGCGGGGACTGTCAAAAAGTGTTATCTAGTTCAAGATTTATAAAAGCTCGTTTCGGAGGTTCTTCTTCATATCTCTTCTCTTTTACTGCTTTCTTTTACTGCTTTCCTTGTATGCATTAGATATTAGGGCCATGTAGGTAGCTATTTAAATACTACAAATGAATAAATAGGGTAGAAGCATAATTTTATTGTCTTTATTTTAAGATTATTCCATCATAGGGAACCCAGAAGGGGCGTTGTGGAGTGCTAATACCTTCCCCACACATAACTAACTCTCTTACCCAACTCTGGTTATAATGGCCAAAGTTGGTTTTTCTTAAACCAACGCCTTCTTATTTTCCTTTTCCAATGTTTATGATAAAAACATTGGTGGAGACTGCAGAACCCATTTACGAAAACCTCTTTCTTAAGGGTAGTTCGGTTATCGGACATCCTAAGATCGATGATCACATTTTTAAACAAACGCGAGTCATCAAAACCATTGCGTTTCTCCGACCATTTTTTTTATGGCGGCGACATTGAGGATGAGGATTGACTTGGTCAAAGTCATTTGTCTTATTCACAGTCCAATCACAATTCTCCATTTCGATTTCTCCCTTGCATTGATTTTAACCAAGAAAAATATGTATTTAATACCTGCAATTGATCAGTTAAATGTTTCTAACAACAATCTAATCGATTATTTTCCCAGATAATCAATTAAAATTGTATTGGATATGGATTAATAATAATATATGTGATGAGTCATTATATTCTCATATTTTCTTCCCTTTCTGAACTTATTTTAATTTGTGTTTTGGGCTTAACTTTCTATTATTAGTGAATTTTTATTAATTGGGTTTCATTGGGCCAATAATTCAAATTTTAATTAATTTGAATCTATTTGATCTAATTTTTGTTCATTATTATTTTCAGGACAATTTAAAGCAATTTTGGGCCTAGAAGATTGGGTCAGATGCCATATTATAGTTTAAAGCAATTTTGGGCTTGGAAAACTGGGTCAAATGTCATATTTTCTTCTATATGGGTACTAACATTGGTTCACTATTTTATTTATCATTTTTTATACAAAGCTCCAAAAATCATGATTCTAGAAGCATTATAAACTAGACACATTCAGATTTGAAGAGGATCTAGAATCATTAAATTCGAAGCTAAATGGATTTTACATTTATTATCCAAAATGGGTCAAGCGCACCAAGTCGGCCCAATGAACATGCTTCAGTAATTTAAGTCTCCTATATTGATTAGACCTCCAAAAATAGTAGAAATGATGGTGTTTTAAAGATAACTCAAAAGGACTTTAAAGGAGATCGGAATCGCTTAATTTGGATAAGTATTGAAAATACTGCACGTGTTTGAAGTTCACGGACCTGCACTGAAGTCAACTTATGATGTGTTTTATGGACCAATTGGGCCCAAACCTAGATTAAGATTAGGGTTAGGGTTATTTGTATAAGGAGACGTAGGGTTGAGAGGAAAAAATACACCACGTAGTAGCCACACAGCCGCCTTTCATCTTCTGCAATTTGTATTCAATTTTGTTTACTGTTTTGTCATTATTTTAAATTCTTATTTCGATTTTAATTATGTCTCTTCTTTTGCGTTTTCGATTTTCCATGATTAGCTAAATATTTGTATTGATTTTCTAAGGAGAATGCAAGTAGATCTTTGAGATTTTGTTCTTCAATTTCATTTCGTTTGTTCTCTTAACTCTTCATCTTCTAATCTCAGTGTTGAATTATAATTTGTTTATGCTTAATAAACCGAAACTAATATCATAATTTGCTTAATTCTGTGCTAGAGATGAGATTATGTGATGTATGCAATGCTTAATTGTATAAGGATAATTTGGGATTAATCTTCGCTGAGTTGGTTAATTTCATGTTGGAATAAGGGTTAAGGAAAATTTGGGATGAATCTTCGCTTAGTTGGTTAATTTCGTATTGGAATAAAAGTTAAAGATAATTTGGGATTAATCTTCGCTTAGTTGATTAATTTTGGATTGGAATATAATTTGGGATTTATCTTCGCTTAGTTGGTTAATTCCGAATTAATTTCGTAACCTAGGATAAGTGACACTGCATTAAAATCAGGAAATTCATTGCATTCTAATATGTTTTTAATCCGCATTTTTATAATCTGCTTTTGTTCTGTTTCATGTAATATTTGAAATCTGAAAATTCCCCCTTTTTGTTGTTGTTCTAATTCAAAAAATTGACATGCTTTGATAGAAATTTGTGGTCTTTGGGAGACAACCTAGGAAAGCTTCCTAGTACTACATTTATCTGTTTTAATTATTTGACCGAGTACGACATCGATCAAATTTTGTGCCATTATAGGAGACCTTTGGTTTCTGTCTAGGTTTTCAATTTTCATATTATGTGTCAATTGGTCAAAAGCCAAACATCAGACATCTGTTAGAATCGCGCAGCGTTGCGTTTACGGACAAAAACCAAGAGGGGGGGGGGGTGAATTGGTTTCTTAAACAAAAATTAGGGTTTTAAAATTTTTCCCAAATTTCACTAATTAAAATGCTATGTAAAATAAATAGAGAAGGGATAGAAGATTACACAGCCGATTTATACTGGTTCGGATCAAAAGACCCTACGTCCAGTTGCTAATCACTCAAATAGAGGATTAATGTTGTCATCATAATCACAATTTTACAAACAGATTACTAATGAAAAGATAAGGTAAATAAAACACATCTCATGAGTCACACAAGAGATAAACACCTCCTTTGAATCCACAAAGGATGAAGAACAACTTTCCCTAGAGACGGCACATCACACAATCTACCAAGAAACCCACTCAGTGATTCTTATCGCTTCTAGCCAACACTAGGTTTCAAAAGCCCCTTTTTCTTCCCTATAAACAGTTCTCTAGTAGTCACAACTCTTAAATTTTGTATGAAAAAGGTTTGTTCAATTTCCAGAGAGCCTTAGAGAACCTTAAGTATAGAGAATAGGGTTTGGGAATTGGGGATTTTTGAAACTGGATGAATTGGGAATAGGGTTTTCGAAACTTGGTCCAATTTTGAATTTCAAAACACATAACAGACCCAAATAATCGATTATCTTAAGTGTTAATCGATTATTCCAGAGCCATTCTCGTAGAGGAGCAAAATAGCACCAGTTAATCGATTAACAGGCGATTTAATCGATTATCTACCCCAGTTAATCGATTATCCTAGCAGTTAATCGATTATTCTAGTGAGTTATATCTGAAAATGATTTTCTTTCTGTAATAATCGATTATCCTGCCAGTTAATCGATTATTCCAGTGTATTTTTGATAAAAATGAGTTTTTAGAGCTTTTAAAGAGTGGTCTATGTGCTGGCTATCTTGGACTCTAATATTACAGACTCAAAAACATAAAAACAGAGTTATTACATAAGATTACAAGTCTTCAAATCTCTAAGTCCTTTGTTCTTGAATCATCTCAAAATCTTCAAGCTTCATATCCTTGTATGATCAACATTCATATCCTTGTATGATCAACATTCAAATCCTTATATGTTCAACAATCTCCCCCTTTTTTATGATGATCAAAATTTCCTTTAAAGCCCTTTGTAATAACCTATTTTATCTGTCACAGCTAACAAAAACATTAAACAGACCAGACAACATTTAAATTTAATAAACATAAGAGGCTTTAAATAATTTCTCCCCCTATTTTGATTATGATAAAAAATGAAAGCTCCCCCTCAATAAGTGCATAATATAGAAAATAGCTCCCCCTCAAACAAAGCAAAAATACCATTTTTATTCCATAAATCAAATTAATTACAACAAGAAGATATGTTGAAGAGATTAAAACCCTTCACTTTCATCACTGTTAAATTGGGCATCAAATCAATCTTCTAAGTAAAGAACGAGACGGCGGTCTCGTTGCCAGTAAAGAACGAGACGGCGGTCTCGTTGCTAGTAAAGAACGAGATGGCGGTCTCGTTGGACGAGACGGCGGTCTCGACCCTGTCAGACGAGACCGGCGGTCTCGCCATCTGACAGCGCGAAAACCTATAAATAGGGGCTCTCCCCCCCTCATTTTCACACACCACAGCTGCATAGCTCTCCCTTCTCTCTAAAACTTCTCTCTAGAATCCCTCCGACGCATTTCCGGAGTTTCTGAGTGTTTTCAAGAGTGATTTTTGGCGTTCGAGAGGTTTCCGACGTCTTGTAGAGTGAAGGGCTGCCATAAAGCACCCTATTTTTCCAAGAGAATTAATATAAAAGCGTGCTTCGAAGGTTCAAATTCTCTCCTTCCACCTTTACCGCTTTTATTTTAAATTATGCGAGTAGACGAGTAGGGCCATGTAGTCATACTTTTAAATT